>OY804523.1:35978075-36535575 GCA_963680855.1 Lepeophtheirus nordmannii | reverse complement strand
TACCATTTAGAAATTGATTTGTAATATGATTATTTGATTGGCAGTTGTCAAGATCCAGAATTTAAATATTGGTAAACTAATACATGTAAATAATAATATCATAACTTCCATAAAAATTCATAATATTATCAGAGAAATACAGTTAGATTCACCATGAAATAGGTACTCTATTATCTATTAAGTAACAATTGTCTGTGGAACTCATATTTATTCATTTACTTGTTAATTTACTGAAGTTAATTGTAGACTTCAAATATATTATTATATAAATATAGTAACATTTTCAGAAATAAATCCATTACATTTGAAAATGGCTTAGAGATCATTGTCTTGTAGTTCTTCGAATTATCAGAACAAGTCAATAAATTACATTAGGGATAATCAAATTTAGTCTTTCAGATGATGAAAGCATGCTAGTTGATACTAGACTGCAAATATGTTTTTGTATTTTTGAGATATTACTTGCTTTGTTATTTGATTTACAGAAAATCAAGGTCCAGAATTTAAATATTTGCAATATAAATTTTTATAATATATTGGTGACTTTTTAACAGAATTATATTCCTAATTTTATGTTGTTTATTGAAATTTTCATGATCTTGAAATTGAATTATGTGCGTCTAACTTGTGTTGTTACATTGATTTATAAATCCAATAGGAGTATTGAATACCATTTAGAAATTGAAATCTGCTATGGTTATTTTCTTGACATTATTCTAGTTCCAGAATAGAAATGTCGGTAATCATTATATTTTTAAGATAACTTTTTCTCTCATTCATAATATTATCAGAGCAATTCAGTTTGTTCAACATGAAATAATGATAATTATCCAAAATATAATTGGAACTCCTATTTAGTCAATTACCTTATAATTGGCTTTAGAACAAAATTAATTTTTCTACATTACTGATGTTAGTCGTAGCGTTCAAGCATTGCAATTGAATATGATTAAACTATGTATTCTGGATATGAATGCATGCCACTTTTTTAAAATAAACAAAATAAATCAACAGTATCTTTGGAACTCATACATAGTCATATACTTGCTACGTTAATCATAGCTTTTAAACATTTAGTTTCTATTTACGGGAATGAAAAAAATCAACTTCATCTAATTAATTAATAAGATTCATAAATCCCATCATTAAATTAAATACCTTTTTTAAATTGAAGCTCTTTAAAAGTACTCAAAGTACTTTTTCAAATGTAATGGATTTATTTCTTTACTTTGAGTTCGCATGAAAATGTTACTATATTTATATAATAATATATTTGAAGTCTACAATTATCTTCAGTAAATTAGCAAGTAAATGAATAAATATGAGTTCCAAAGATAATTGTTACTTAATAGATAATAGAGTACCTATTTCATGGTGAATCTAACTGAATTGCTCTGATAATATTAGGAATTATTAAGGAAGTTATCATATTATTATTTACATGTATTAGTTTGCCAATATTTAAATTCTGGATCTTGACAACTGCCAATCAAATAACCATATTACAAATCAATTTCCAAATGGTATGCAGGTATTTCGTTAGGATTCTTAAATTATAATGTTTATTTTACTGAATGCCTCTAAATATATTCAAAGAAGATAAATTATCAATATTTATTTTCTAGAAATGGAATGAATATCGAGAAAATAACTATAGTATTTCTTCATTGTACTCCGATTGTACTTTTGAAATATTTTATTTATTTTAAAACCTAGCATGCATTCATATCCAGATTACACAAATTAATCATATTCAATTGCAATGCTTGAAGGCTACGAGAAACATCAGAAATTTAGAAGAATTAATTTTATTGTAAGTCAAATAATAGGTTCATATCAAGTACGTGATTTAATTTGATTTTCAGTAATTCTCATTTGCACTGATAATAGTATGAACTTAAATGCAAAGTTTTATACGAACTTATTCATATGGTATGGATTCTTTTGGATTGGTGACTATGTAACTGTACTGTGTATTCAAAGGTGTATTCAATATTCTGATTAGCTCTATGAAACGTGTTATTTGTATAAGTATATCTTGAAAACTATGAGCAATATTTCTAATATACAAAAACATATTTGTGGTATATTATAAACAAGCATATTTTCATCATTTCAACAACTAAATTTGATTATCTGTGATGCAATCTATTGACTTGTTCTGATAATTCGAAGAATTACAAAACGATGATCTCTCAGCCATTTCAACTTTCATGGGTTACTACTTTTAATTTCCATACTTTAAGTACTTTTAAAGAGCTTCAATTTATAAAAGGTATTTAATTTACTGATGGGATTTATCAATCTTATTAATTAATTAGATGAAGTTGATTTTTTTCATTCCCAGAAATAGAAACTAAATGTTTAAAAGCTATGATTAACGTAGCAAGTATATGACTAAGTATGAGTTCCAAAGATACTGTTGATTTATTTTGTTTATTTTAAAAAAGTGGCATGCATTTATATCCAGAATACATAAATTAATCATATTCAATTGCAATGCTTGAAGGCTACGAGTAACATCAGTAATTTAGAAAATTAATTTTGTTCTAGAGCCAATTACCAGGTAAATGACTAAATAGGAGTTCCAATTATATTTTTTCTAATAATATTATCTACTACTAAACAAAGAATCATTATTTCATGTTCAAACGTACAGAATTGCTCTGATAATATTATGAATGAGAGAAAAAGTTATCTTATAAATATAATGATTACCGACATTTATATTCTGGAACTAGAATAATGTCAAGAAAATAACCATAGCAGATTTCAATTTCTAAATGGTATTTAATACTCCTATTGGATTTATAAACCAATTTAACAACGCAAGTTAGACAAATATAATGCAATATCAAGATCATGAAAATTTCTATAAACAACAAAAAATTAGGAATATAATTCTGTTAAAAGTCACCAATATAATATATAAATTTATATTGCAAATATTTAATTTCTGGACCTTGATTTTCTTTCAATCAAATAACAAAGCTGGAAAATTACAAGTTATATCATTAAAATACTAAAACACATTTTTTGGTCTAGTATCAACTAGCATGTTGTCATCATCTGAAAGACGAAATTTGATTATCCGTAATGAAATTTATTGACTTGTTCTGATAATTCGAAGAATTACAAAACGATGATCGCTAAGCCATTTTCAAATGTAATGGATTTATTTCTGTACCTTGAGTTTGTATGAAAAGGTTACTATATTTATGTAATAATATATTTGAAGTCCACAATTAACTTTAGTATATAAGAAAGTAAATGATTAAATAAGAGTTTCACAGATAATTTTTACCTCATAGATAATAGAGTACCTATTTCATGTTGAATCTACTGAATTGCTCTGATAATATTATGAGTTGTTAACGAAGTTATCATATAGTTATTTACATGTATTAGTTTACCGATATTTAAATTCTGGATCTTGACTATTGCCAATCAAATAACCATATTACAAATCAATTTCTAAATGGTATGCAGGTATTTCGTTTGGATTCTTAAACTATAATGTTTATTTCACTGAATTTCTCTAAATATATTCAAATGAGATAAATTACCATTTTTTTCTTTCTCAAAATTGAATGAATATTGAGAAAATAACCATAGTATCTCAGTTACTTCATTGTACTCCGATTGTATTTTTGAATTATTTCGTTTATTTTAAAAAAGTGGCATGCATTCATATCCAGAATACATAGTTTAATTATATTCAATTGCAATGCTTGAAGGCTACGACTAACATCAGTAAATTAGAAAAATTAATTTTGTTCTAGAGCCAATTACCAGGTATATGACTAAATAGGAGTTCCAATTACATTTTGGATGATTATCATTATTTCATGTTGAACAAACTGAATTGCTCTGATAATATTATGAGTTAGAGACAAAGTTATCTTATGAATATAATGATTACCGACATTTATATTCTGGAACTTGAATAATGTCAAGAAAATAACCATAGCAGATTTCAATTTCTAAATGGTATTTAATACTCCTATTGGATTTATAAACCAATGTAACAACGCAAGTTAGACAAATATAATTCAATATCAAGATCATGAAAATTTCTATAAACAACAAAAAATTAGGAATATAATTCTGTTAAAAGTCACCAATATAATATATAAATTTATATTGCAAATATTTAATTTCTGGACCTTGATTTTCTTTCAATCAAATAACAAAGCTGGAAAATTACAAGTAATATCATAAAAATACTAAAACACATTTTGTGGTCTAGTATCAACTAGCATGTTGTCATCATCTGAAAGACGAAATTTGATTATCCGTAATGAAATTTATTGACTTGTTCTGATAATTCGAAGATTTACAAAACGATGATCTCTAAGCCATTTTCAAATGTAATGGATTTATTTCTGTACCTTGAGTTTGTATGAAAATGTTACTATATTTATATAATAATATATTTGAAGTCTACAATTAACTTTAGTATATAAGAAAGTAAATGATTAAATAAGAGTTTCACAGATAATTTTTACCTCATACATAATAGAGTACCTATTTCATGGTGAATCTACTGAATTGCTCTGACAATATTATGAATTATTAACGAAGTTATCATATAGTTATTTACATGTATTAGTGTACCGATATTTAAATTCTGGATCTTGACTATTGCCAATCAAATAACCATATTACAAATGAAATTCTAAATGGTATGCAGGTATTTCGTTTGGATTCTTAAACTATAATGTTTATTTCACTGAATTTCTTTAAATATATTCAAATGAGATAAATTACCATTTTTTTCTGTCTCGAAATTGAATGAATATTGAGAAAATAACCATAGTATTTCTTCATGCTACTCCGATTGTACTTTTGAAATATTTTATTTATTTTAAAACCTAGCATGCATTCATATCCAGATTACACAAATTAATCATATTCAATTGCAATGCATGAAGGCTACGAGAAACATCAGAAATTTAGAAAAATTAATTTTATTGTAAGTCAAATAATAGGTTCATATCAAGTACGTGATTTAATTTGATTTTCAATAAATTCTCATTTGCACTGATAATAGTATGAACTTAAATGCAAAGTTTTATACAAACTTATTCATATGGTATGGACTCTTTTGGATTGGTGACTATGTAACTGTACTGTGTATTCAAAGGTGTATTCAATATTCTGATTAGCTCTATGACACGTGTTATTTGTATAAGTATATCTTGAAAACTATGAGTAATATTTCTTATATACACAAACATATTTGTGGTATATCATAAACAAGCATATTTTCATCATTTCATCGACTAAATTTGATTATCTGTGATGCAATCTATTGACTTGTTCTGATAATTCGAAGAATTACAAAACGATGATCTCTCAGCCATTTCAACTTTCATGGGTTACTACTTTTAATTTCCATACTTTAAGTACTTTTAAAGAGCTTCAATTTATAAAAGGTATTTAATTTACTGATGGGATTTATGAATCTTATTAATTATTTAGATGAAGTTGATTTTTTTCATTCCCAGAAATAGAAACTAAATGTTTAAAAGCTATGATTAACGTAGCAAGTATATGACTAAGTATGAGTTCCAAAGATACTGTTGATTTATTTTGTTTATTTTAAAAAAGTGGCATGCATTTATATCCAGAATACATAAATTAATCATATTCAATTGCAATGCTTGAAGGCTACGAGTAACATCAGTAATTTAGAAAATTAATTTTGTTCTAGAGCCAATTACCAGGTAAATGACTAAATAGGAGTTCCAATTACATTTTGGATAATTATCATTATTTCATATTTAACGTACAGAATTACACTGATAATATTATGAATGAGAGACAAAGTTATCTTATAAATATAATGATTACCGACATTTCTATTCTGGAACTTGAATAATGTCAAGAAAATAACCATAGCAGATTCCAATTTCTAAATGGTATTTAATACTCCTATTGGATTTATAAACCAATTTAACAACGCAAGTTGGACAAATATAATGCAATATCAAGATCATGAAAATTTCTATAAACAACAAAAAATTAGGAATATAATTCTGTTAAAAGTCACCAATATAATATATAAATTTATATTGCAAATATTTAATTTCTGGACCTTGATTTTCTTTCAATCAAATAACAAAGCTGGAAAATTACAAGTTATATCATAAAAATACTAAAACACATTTTGTGGTCTAGTATCAACTAGCATGTTGTCATCATCTGAAAGACAAAATTTGATTATCCGTAATGAAATTTATTGACTTGTTCTGATAATTCGAAGAATTACAATACGATGATCTCTAAGCCATTTTCAAATGTAATGGATTTATTTCTGTACCTTGAGTTTGTATGAAAATGTTACTATATTTATATAATAATATATTTGAAGTCTACAATTAACTTTAGTATATAAGAAAGTAAATGATTAAATAAGAGTTTCACAGATAATTTTTACCTCATAGATAATATAGTACCTATTTCATGGTGAATCTACTGAATTGCTCTTACAATATTATGAATAATTAACGAAGTTATCATATTATTATTTACATGTATTAGTGTACCGATATTTAAATTCTGGATCTTGACTATTGCCAATCAAATAACCATATTACAAATGAAATTCTAAATGGTATGCAGGTATTTCGTTTGGATTCTTAAACTATAATGTTTATTTCACTGAATTTCTTTAAATATATTCAAATGAGATAAATTACCATTTTTTTCTGTCTCGAAATTGAATGAATATTGAGAAAATAACCATAGTATCTCAGTTACTTCATTGTACTCCGATTGTACTTTTGAATTATTTCGTTTATTTTAAAAAAGTGGCATGCATTTATATCCAGAATACATAAATTAATCATATTCAAATGTAATGCTTGAAGGCTACGAGTAACAGCAGTAATTTAGAAAAATTAATTTTGTTCTAGAGCCAATTACCAGGTAAATGACTAAATAGGAGTTGCAATTACATTCTGGATGATTATCATTATTTCATGTGAAAACGTACAGAATTGCTCTGATAGTATAATGAGTTAGAGACAAAGTTATCTTATGAATATAATGATTACCGACATTTATATTCTGGAACTAGAATAATGTCAAGAAAATAACCATAGCAGATTTCAATTTCTAAATGGTATTTAATACTCCTATTGGATTATAAACCAATGTAACAACGCAAGTTAGACAAATATAATTCAATATCAAGATCATGAAAATTTTTATAAACAACAAAAAACTAGGAATATAATTACGTTAAAAGTCACCAATATAATATATAAATTTATATTTCAAATATTTAAATTCTGGACCTTGTTTTTCTTTCAATCAAATAACAAAGCTGGAAAATTACAAGTAATATCTCAAAAATACAAAAACACATTTTGTGGTCTAGTATCAACTAGCATGTTGTCATCATCTGAAAGACGAAATTTGATTATCTGTAATGAAATTTATTGACTTGTTTTGATAATTTGATGAATTACAAAACGATGATCTCTAAGCCATTTTCAAATGTATTGGATTTATTTCTGTACCTTGAGTTTGTATGAAAATGTTACTATATCTATATAATAATATATTTGATGTCTACAATTAACTTTAGTAAATTAGCAAGTAAATGATTAAATATGAGTTCAACAGATAAATGTTACCTCATAGATAATAGAGTACCTATTTCATGGTGAGTCTACTGAATTGCTCTGATAATATTATGAATTATTAACGAAGTTATCATATAGTTATTTACATGTATTAGTTTACCGATATTTAAATTCTAGATCTTGACTACTGCCAATCAAATAAAAAAATTTTACAAATCTACTTCTAAATGGTATGCAGGTATTTCGTTTGGATTCTTAAAATATAATGTTTATTTCACTGAATTTCTCTAAATATATTCAAATGAGATAAATTACCATTGTTTTCTTTCTCGAAATTGAATGAATATTGAGAAAATAACCATAGTATCTCCGTTACTTCATTGTACTCCGATTGTACTTTTGAATTATTTCGTTTATTTTAAAAAAGTGGCATGCATTCATATCCAGAATACATAGTTTAATCATATTCAATTGCAATGCTTGAAGGCTACGACTAACATCAGTAAATTAGAAAAATTAATTTTGTTCTAAAGCCAATTACCAGGTATATGACTAAATAGGAGTTCCAATTACTTTTTGGATAATTATCATTATTTCATGTTGAACGTAAAGAATTGCTCTGATATTATTATGAATGAGAAACAAAGGTATCATTTAAATATAATGATTACCGACATTTCTATTCTGGAACTAGAATAATGTCAAGAAAATAACCATAGCAGATTTCAATTTCTAAATGGTATTTAGTACTCCTATTGGATTTATAAACCAATGTATCAACGCAAGTTAGACAAATATAATTCAATATCATGATCATGAAAATTTCTATAAACAACAAAAAATTAGGAATATAATTCCGTTAAAAGTCACCAATATAATATATAAATTTATATTTCAAATATTTAAATTCTGGACCTTGATTTTCTTTCAATCAAATAACAAAGCTGGAAAATTACAAGTAATATCATATAAATACAAAAACATATTTGTGGTATATTATTAACTAGCATATTTTCATCATTTAAACGACTAAATTTGATTATCTGTGATGCAATCTATTGACTTGTTCTGATAATACTTTGAATTAAAAAACGATGATCTCTCAGCTCATTCAAAATTAATGTATTACTACTTCTAATTTCTATACCTTAATAGAACCTTCAAAGAGCCTCAGTTTATAAAAGGTATTTAATTTACTGATGGGATTTATGAATCTTATTAATTTATTAGATTAAGTTGATTTTTTTCATATCTAAGAATAAAAACTAATTGATATTCACTTGCAATTTTTGAAAGCTACAATTAACGTAACAAGTAAATTATTAAGTATGAGTTCCAAAGATACTTTTGATTTATTTTGTTTATTTTAAAAAAGTGGCATGCATTTATATCCAGAATACATAGTTTAATCATATTCAATTGCAATGCTTGAAGGCTACGACTAACATCAGTAAATTAGAAAAATTAATTTTGTTCTAGAGCCAATTACCAGGTAAATGACTAAATAGGAGTTCCAATTACATTTTGGATGATTATCATTATTTCATGTGGAAACGTACAGAATTGCTCTGATTATATTATGAGTTGGAGACAAAGTTATCTTATGAATATAATGATTACCGACATTTATATTCTGGAACTTGAATAATGTCAAGAAAATAACCATAGCAGATTTCAATTTCTAAATGGTATTTAATACTCCTATTGGATTTATAAACCAATGTAACAACGCAAGTTAGACAAATATAATTCAATATCAAGATCATGAAAATTTCTATAAACAACAAAAAATTAGGAATATAATTCCGTTAAAAGTCACCAATATAATATATAAATTTATATTTCAAATATTTAAATTCTGGACCTTGATTTTCTTTCAATCAAATAACAAAGCTGGAAAATTACAAGTAATATCATATAAATACAAAAACATATTTGTGGTATATTATTAACTAGCATATTTTCATCATTTAAACGACTAAATTTGATTATCTGTGATGCAATCTGATACTTGTTCTGATAATACTTTGAATTAAAAAACGATGATCTCTCAGCCCATTCAAAATTAATGGATTACTACTTTTAATTTCTATACCTTAATAGAACCTTCAAAGAGCCTCAGTTTATAATAGGTATTTAATTTACTGATGGGATTTATGAATCTTATTAATTTATTAGATTAAGTTGATTTTTTTCATATCTGAGAATAAAAACTAATTGATATTCACTTGCAATTTTTGAAAGCTACAATTAACGTAACAAGTAAATTATTAAGAATGAGTTCCAAAGATACTTTTGATTTATTTTGTTTATTTTAAAAAAGTGGCATGCATTTATATCCAAAATACATAAATTAATCATATTCAAATGTAATGCTTGAAGGCTACGAGTAACAGCAGTAATTTAGAAAAATTAATTTTGTTCTAAAGCCAATTACCAGGTATATGACTAAATAGGAGTTCCAATTACATTTTGGATGATTATCATTATTTCATGTGGAAACGTACAGAATTGCTCTGATAATATTATGAGTTAGAGACAAAGTTATCTTATAAATATAATGATTACCGACATTTATATTCTGGAACTAGAATAATGTCAAGAAAATAACCATAGCAGATTTCAATTTCTAAATGGTATTTAATACTCCTATTGGATTTATAAACCAATGTAACAACGCAAGTTAGACAAATATAATTCAATATCAAGATCATGAAAATTTCTATAAACAACAAAAAATTAGGAATATAATTCCGTTAAAAGTCACCAATATAATATATAAATTTATATTGCAAATATTTAAATTCTGGACCTTGATTTTCTTTCAATCAAATAACAAAGCTGGAAAATTACAAGTAATATCATAAAAATACTAAAACACATTTTGTGGTCTAGTATCAACTAGCATGTTGTCATCATCTGAAAGACAAAATTTGATTATCCGCAATGAAATTTATTGACTTGTTCTTATAATTCGAAGAATTACAAAACGATGATCTCTAAGCCATTTTCAAATGTAATGGATTTATTTCTGTACCTTGAGTTTGTATGAAAATGTTACTATATTTATATAATAATATATTTGAAGTCTACAATTAACTTTAGTATATAAGAAAGTAAATGATTAAATAAGAGTTTCACAGATAATTTTTACCTCATAGATAATAGAGTACCTATTTCATGTTGAATCTACTGAATTGCTCTGATAATATTATGAGTTGTTAACGAAGTTATCATATAGTTATTTACATGTATTAGTTTACCGATATTTTAATTCTGGATCTTGACTATTGCCAATCAAATAACCATATTACAAATCAATTTCTAAATGGTATGCAGGTATTTCGTTTGGATTCTTAAATTATAATGTTTATTTCACTGAATTTCTCTAAATATATTCAAATGAGATAAATTACCATTTTTTTCTTTCTCGAAATTGAATGAATATTGAGAAAATAACCATAGTATTTCAGTTACTTTATTGTACTCCGATTGTACTTATGAATTATTTTGTTTATTTTAAAAAAGTGGCATGCATTCATATCCAGAATACATAGTTTAATCATATTCAATTGCAATGCTTGAAGGCTACGACTAACATCAGTAATTTAGAAAAATTAATTTTGTTCTAAAGCCAATTAGCAGGTAATTGACTAAATAGGAGTTCCAATTATATTTTTTCTTATAATATTATCTACTAAAAAACAAAGTATCATTATTTCATGTTAAAACGTACAGAATTGCTCTGATATTATTATGAATGAGAAACAAAGTTATCTCTAAATATAATGATTACCTATATCTATATTCTGGAACTTGAATAATGTCAAGAAAATAACCATAGCAGATTTCAATTTCTAAATGGTATTTAATACTCCTATTGGATTTATACACCAATGTATCAACGCAAGTTAGACAAATATAATTCAATATCAAGATCATGAAAATTTCTATAAACAACAAAAAATTAGGAATATAATTCCGTTAAAAGTCACCAATATAATATATAAATTTATATTTCAAATACTTAAATTCTGGACCTTGATTTTCTGTAAATCAAATAACAAAGCTGGAAAATTACAAGTAATATCATAAAAATACTAAAACACATTTTGTGGTCTAGTATCAACTAGCATGTTGTCATCATCTGAAAGACAAAATTTGATTATCCGCAATGAAATTTATTGACTTGTTCTTATAATTCGAAGAATTACAAAACGATGATCTCTAAGCCATTTTCAAATGTAATGGATTTATTTCTGTACCTTGAGTTTGTATGAAAATGTTACTATATTTATATAATAATATATTTGAAGTCTACAATTAACTTTAGTATATAAGAAAGTAAATGATTAAATAAGAGTTTCACAGATAATTTTTACCTCATAGATAATAGAGTACCTATTTCATGTTGAATCTACTGAATTGCTCTGATAATATTATGAGTTGTTAACGAAGTTATCATATAGTTATTTACATGTATTAGTTTACCGATATTTTAATTCTGGATCTTGACTATTGCCAATCAAATAACCATATTACAAATCAATTTCTAAATGGTATGCAGGTATTTCGTTTGGATTCTTAAATTATAATGTTTATTTCACTGAATTTCTCTAAATATATTCAAATGAGATAAATTACCATTTTTTTCTTTCTCGAAATTGAATGAATATTGAGAAAATAACCATAGTATTTCAGTTACTTTATTGTACTCCGATTGTACTTATGAATTATTTTGTTTATTTTAAAAAAGTGGCATGCATTCATATCCAGAATACATAGTTTAATCATATTCAATTGCAATGCTTGAAGGCTACGACTAACATCAGTAATTTAGAAAAATTAATTTTGTTCTAAAGCCAATTAGCAGGTAATTGACTAAATAGGAGTTCCAATTATATTTTTTCTTATAATATTATCTACTAAAAAACAAAGTATCATTATTTCATGTTAAAACGTACAGAATTGCTCTGATATTATTATGAATGAGAAACAAAGTTATCTCTAAATATAATGATTACCTATATCTATATTCTGGAACTTGAATAATGTCAAGAAAATAACCATAGCAGATTTCAATTTCTAAATGGTATTTAATACTCCTATTGGATTTATACACCAATGTATCAACGCAAGTTAGACAAATATAATTCAATATCAAGATCATGAAAATTTCTATAAACAACATAAAATTAGGAATATAATTCCGTTAAAAGTCACCAATATAATATATAAATTTATATTTCAAATACTTAAATTCTGGACCTTGATTTTCTGTAAATCAAATAACAAAGCTGGAAAATTACAAGTAATATCATATAAATACAAAAACATATTGGTGGTATATTATTAACTAGCATATTTTCATCATTTAAACGACTAAATTTGATTATCTGTGATGCAATCTATTGACTTGTTCTGATAATACTTTGAATTAAAAAACGATGATCTCTCAGCCCATTCAAAATTAATGGATTACTACTTTTAATTTCTATACCTTAATAGAACCTTCAAAGAGCCTCAGTTTATACAAGGTATTTAATTTACTGATGGGATTTATGAATCTTATTAATTTATTAGATTAAGTTGATTTTTTTCATATCTGAGAATAAAAACTAATTGATATTCACTTGCAATTTTTGAAAGCTACAATTAACGTAACAAGTAAATTATTAAGAATGAGTTCCAAAGATACTTTTGATTTATTTTGTTTATTTTAAAAAAGTGGCATGCATTCATATCCAGAATACATAGTTTAATCATATTCAATTGCAATGCTTGAAGGCTACGACTAACATCAGTAATTTAGAAAAATTAATTTTGTTCTAAAGCCAATTAGCAGGTAATTGACTAAATAGGAGTTCCAATTATATTTTTTCTTATAATATTATCTACTAAAAAACAAAGTATCATTATTTCATGTTAAAACGTACAGAATTGCTCTGATATTATTATGAATGAGAAACAAAGTTATCTCTAAATATAATGATTACCTATATCTATATTCTGGAACTTGAATAATGTCAAGAAAATAACCATAGCAGATTTCAATTTCTAAATGGTATTTAATACTCCTATTGGATTTATACACCAATGTATCAACGCAAGTTAGACAAATATAATTCAATATCAAGATCATGAAAATTTCTATAAACAACATAAAATTAGGAATATAATTCCGTTAAAAGTCACCAATATAATATATAAATTTATATTTCAAATATTTAAATTCTGGACCTTGATTTTCTTTCAATCAAATAACAAAGCTGGAAAATTACAAGTAATATCATATAAATACAAAAACATATTTGTGGTATATTATTAACTAGCATATTTTCATTATTTAAACGACTAAATTTGATTATCTGTGATGCAATCTATTGACTTGTTCTGATAATACTTTGAATTAAAAAACGATGATCTCTCAGCCCATTCAAAATTAATGGATTACTACTTCTAATTTCTATACCTTAATAGAACCTTCAAAGAGCCTCAGTTTATACAAGGTATTTAATTTACTGATGGGATTTATGAATCTTATTAATTTATTAGATTAAGTTGATTTTTTTCATATCTGAGAATAAAAACTAATTGATATTCACTTGCAATTTTTGAAAGCTACAATTAACGTAACAAGTAAATTATTAAGTATGAGTTCCAAAGATACTTTTGATTTATTTTGTTTATTTTAAAAAAGTGGCATGCATTTATATCCAGAATACATAAATTAATCATATTCAAATGTAATGCTTGATTACGAGTAACAGCAGTAATTTAGAAAAATTAATTTTGTTCTAGAGCCAATTACCAGGTAAATGACTAAATAGAAGTTCCAATTACATTTTGGATGATTATCATTATTTCATGTGGAAACGTACAGAATTGCTCTGATTATATTATGCGTTGGAGACAAAGTTATCTTATGAATATAATGATTACCGACATTTATATTCTGGAACTTGAATAATGTCAAGAAAATAACCATAGCAGATTTCAATTTCTAAATGGTATTTAATACTCCTATTGGATTTATAAACCAATGTAACAACGCAAGTTAGACAAATATAATTCAATATCAAGATCATGAAAATTTCTATAAACAACAAAAAATTAGGAATATAATTCCGTTAAAAGTCACCAATATAATATATTGCAAATATTTAATTTCTGGACCTTGATTTTCTTTCAATCAAATAACAAAGCTGGAAAATTACAAGTAGTATCTCAAAAATACTAAAACACATTTTGTGGTCTAGTATCAACTAGCATGTTGTCATCATCTGAAAGACGAAATTTGATTATCCGTAATGAAATTTATTGACTTGTTCTGATAATTCGAAGAATTGCAAAACGATGATCTCTAAGCCATTTTCAAATGTAATGGATTTATTTCTGTACCTTG
The DNA here is from genome assembly GCA_963680855.1 of Lepeophtheirus nordmannii. Lineage (NCBI taxonomy): Eukaryota > Metazoa > Arthropoda > Copepoda > Siphonostomatoida > Caligidae > Lepeophtheirus > Lepeophtheirus nordmannii. Next base: position 36,520,575 of record OY804523.1, on the reverse strand, counting down.
AGTTTGTATGAAAATGTTACTATATTTATATAATAATATATTTGAAGTCTACAATTAACTTTAGTAAATTAGCAAGTAAATGATTAAATATGAGTTCCACAGATAAATGTTACCTCATAGATAATAGAGTACCTATGGTGAGTCTACTGAATTGCTCTGATAATATTATGAATTATTAACGAAGTTATCATATAGTTATTTACATGTATTAGTTTACCGATATTTAAATTCTGGATCTTGACTACTGCCAATCAAATAAAAAAATTTTACAAATCTATTTCTAAATGGTATGCAGGTATTTCGTTTGGATTCTTAAATTATTATGTTTATTTCACTGAATTTCTCTAAATATATTCATTGAGATAAATTACCATTTTTTTCTTTCTCGAAATTGAATGAATATTGAGAAAATAACCATAGTATTTCAGTTTCTTCATTACTACGATTGTACTCTTGATTTATTTTGTTTATTTTAAAAAAGTGGCATGCATTCATATCCAGAATACATAAATTAATCATATTCAATTGCAATGCTTGAAGGCTATGAACAGTAATTTAGAAAAATTAATTTTGTTCTAAAGCCAATTAGCAGGTAATTGACTAAATAGGAGTTCCAATTATATTTTGGATAATTATCATTATTTCATGTTGAACGTAAAGAATTGCTCTGATATTATTATGAATTAGAAACAAAGTTATCTTTTAAATATAATGATTACCGATATCTATATTCTGGAACTTGAATAATGTCAAGAAAATAATCCTAGCCGAATTCAATTTCTAAATGGTATTCAATACTCCTATTGGATTTATAAATCAATGTAACAACAAAAGTTAGACGAACATAATTCAATTTCAAGATCATGAAAATTTCAATAAACAACATAAAATTAGGAATATAATTCTGTTAAAAAGTGACAAATATAATATATAAGTTTAAATTGCAAATATTTAAATTCTGGACCTTGACTTTCTGTTAATCAAATAACAAATCTTGTAATCTACAATTAATATCTCAAAAATACAAAAACATATTTGTGGTCTAGTATCAACTAGCATGTTTTCATCATCGGAAGGACTAAATTTTATTATCCGTGATGAAATCTTTTGACTTGTTCTGATAATACTTTGAGTTAAAAAACGATGATCTCTCAGCTTGTTCAACTTCCATGGGTTACTACTTTTAATTTCCAAACCTTATGTACTTTCAAAGAGCTTCAATTTATAGAAGTTATTTAATTTACTGATGGTATTTATGAATCTTATTAATTAATTAGATCAAGTTGATTTTTTTCATGTCTGAGAATAAAAACTAAATGATATTCACTTGTGTTGTTACATTGATTTATAAATCTAATAGGAGGATTGAATACCATTTAGAAATTGAATTCTGCTAAGGTTATTTTCTTGACATTATTCAAGTTCCAGAATATAGATATCGGTAATCATTATATTTAAAAGATAACTTTGTTTCTTATTCATAATAATATCAGAGCAATTCTGTACGTTTCAACATGAAATAATGATAATTATCCAAAATATTATTGGAACTCCTATTTAGTCATTTAACTGCTAATTGGCTCTAGAAAAAAATTAATTCTTCTAAATTACTGATATTACTCGTAGCCTTCAAGCATTGCAATTGAGTATGATTAATTTATGTAATCTGGATATGAATGCATGCTAGGTTTTAAAATAAATAAAATAATTCAAAAGTACAATCAGAGTACAATGAAGAAATTGAAATACTATGGTTATTTTCTCGATATTTATTCAATTTCTAGAAAAAAAATATTGGTAATTTATCTCATTTGAATATATTTAAAGAAATTCAGTAAAATAAACATTATAATTTAAGAATCCAAACGAAATACCTGCATACCATATAGAAATTGATTTGTAATATGGTTATTTGATTGACAGTAGTCAAGATCCAGAATTTAAATATCGGTAAACTAATACATGTAAATAATTATATGATAATTTCGTTAATAATTCATAATTTTATCAGAGCAATTCAGTAAGAATCACCATGAAATAAGTACTCTATTATCTATTAAGTAACAATTATCTTTGGAAGTCATATTTAATTATTTACTCCTTAATTTACGGAAGTTAATTGTAGACTTCAAATATATTATTATATAAATATAGTAACATTTTCATACGAACTCAAAGTACAGAAATAAATCAATTACATTTGAAAATGGCGTAGAGATCATCGTTTTGTAATTCTAATAATTATCAGAACAAGTCAATAGATTATCGAGGATAATCAAATTTCGTCTTTCAGATGATGAAAACATGCTACTTGATACTAGACCACAAATATGTTTTTGTATTTTTGAGATATTACTTGTAATATAAAAAATAAATGAATTTGTTCCGAATACGATTGACTTTAACAAAAACACTTCATGATTAATCCTTGTTCTCCACTTTAGACATGAAGAAGGGGACTCAGTACTGAGAGACAGACGAGGAAGGGGGGGGGGGGGTAATGTAAATTGAAGATGGTAAACTAAGGGATTTTTAGTAATGTGAGAAGTACATAAAAACATTGACTCCTCAATAGAGTCATAATTTATTTCCCCTTTCTTGATTCAACAGCGATGTTTATTGTTAATCTGAAAAAGGAATTGTTCTTAGTGTACTCAAAGATGATCCAAATGACAAATACTTTCTCATGAAGATGAATCTCTAATTTTATAACACGTCGAAACTCCCATTCCGTCTTCTTCAAATCAAGGCGACTGATCCAGTATTCCTCAAAGGAGTTCCGTTCATATCCATGATGACGAGGATGAAAGGGCGCCGGGTGATGAAGACACTCTTCATACAGACCCTACGATGACCCATCAAGGAACACTATTCCTTTCATTGGATATCCATGGCTATGCGTTCCCACTCTTTCCTCGGAGTTGCCTTTTAATTAAATAGGAGATCCATGTTTTGGAATTTGGTTGGTTATCTTCAGCTCATGTCGGAGTCTTCTTCTGCGCGCTACTACTACAGCCTATAACACTTGTTTTTTATTTGCTCTACCGTGAGTCTTGATTTCTAGCGAATTTTTGCTCAAAATTGGATGAAAATTTACACACTCTGATGGACGATTTCTTCAAAGTTAAAGGCTCTTATTGGGCGTTTGACATCTTGTTTGAAAGCTGTGGGTCTAATCTCTTTAATGCATTACTTATTAATCCATTTTATACAATATTCAAGGAGTTATCTAGTACAAAGTATTTGACCAACTTTTGGTCAAAAGTTTCTAAAGTTTAAAAAAATTACAGAAAAGTGACTGATTTTTAGTTTCTTAGGATATTACAAATTGTACAATTATTAAATTTTATCGAAATTGGACACATTTTTAATCCATTTCACACTATATGTAATCTATTTTTGAACCAGTATAAGTTCGTAAAATAATATATATTTTGATGTATAAAAATTATGTCATAACAAGGATTTCGCGCCCTTTTTTGAATATTATACAAGTATTAAAGATTGATTTTTAAATTGGTAGAATTTATCAATGTATCGAATATCGATGTAATTACTCTGCCCAAGATTAAAAAGTTGGCAATAAGGAAAATACAGAAACTACAAAATGTTTTTCCAAATTTTTATTTTCCTTATTGAGACTCGAGGTTGCGAGTGCACAAAAATCTCGTCGTGTGTACCTGCTCATAGAATAAAATAGAAATAATGTAAAATTAAACATAAGTATGTCCAGTTTTGATCAAATTAATTAATTTTACAATTTGGAATTTGTTTAGAAAATAGAAGTCCCTCTTTTTCAGTGAGTCTGTTACAATTTGGATACTTTAAATGGTCTACAAAAACCTGAATGAAGTATGTTTATAAAGAGTTTTTTCAATTCGGATGACCCATTTTTATTTCATTAGGAACGGGGAACTACGTCATATTTTTTTCTGGTTTTGTTTGCATTTCTACTCACAAATAGCTTACAATTCATAATGGAGAAATACAACCTTGAACAGCGTCCGTAAATTATCCAAATTTATTAGCAAAGCTCACGATCGGTTGTGGCAACTTTAAGAGGATTGCAGAAAATTTGTTTTTTTGGCTCAGTGGGTTTGTTAATAGGCAAAATATGCGTTAATTTGTCAGGCAAAGGCACACATGTGCTTCATGAGACACCATTGCATCCCGAAAAACTTACTGTTTGGTGTGGATTCCATGCCGGTGGTTTTATTGGGCCATATTTATTTGTTGATAATAATTGCCACATTACTGAGAAATGGAAATCGATATCGAGCCATGATAACGGCATGATACATTATTCTTAGCCCTAATTGGTTGCTATGATCTTAAACAAAGAAAATGCGTCGCTCTTAACGAAATACCCTTTACGAATGAGTATATAGCTAAGTAGTTTTGGATTCCATTTCATATAGCTATAGCTAGTAATTGGGTTTTCCTTTCTATCGTGACGTCAGTAGATAAGAGCATTATATATTATATATAGTATTAAAATTGTAGCTAGAAGCAGCAAGGATAGAGGGAGAGAAAAAAAGAAGAAAAAGAATTACTTTAAATGACATTCCTTCAGACATTACCTACGGCTGCACACACTGGACGGAGGTTGGATTCGGGGAAAGAGTAACATACGGAGGGAGAGGATATTGAATAATTACGGCACCAAAGAAATGTATTGTGTGTCTCTTAGTCAATAAGTGCAACTTGAATATCGTCAACATGAATGTTGAGGAAACGACGCAAAAGTACATCCTCTTCGACTTCGAAGGAGATTTGACCTCCATGGCTCTCTCTGGTGTCACACTTACGTGTGAATTAGCCATGATTTTTGGTGGAGTTGTTCCTTTTATTCCTCAATATTTGGACATTCGACGGAAGGAAACCACAAAAGGCTTCTCCATTTATGTTTGTTTGGCTCTTTTGGTTGCTAATACTCTTAGAATATTGTTTTGGTAAGTGGGGATTGGGGTTGAGTTGGGATCAAACTAAGGATTTTGTCTCTTTAATTGTAGGTTTGGCCGTTTTTATGAAACACCTCTTCTGATTCAAAGTATTTTAATGAATATCACCATGCTGGCATTAATCCATCTTTGTGTTAAAATAAATTCTCAAAATCAGATCATACGCAGGAAAGAGAGACTGTTTCAAGGTATATCCATCCATCATTCTTATAATATACTCCCTTTTTCATAATTGGAATTCTATTTATATATCGTCTATTTCGTAATTTATTTCTTCATTGATTTTCCATTTGGTGTTTAGATGAAGAAAATGAAAAACTTGAAGTATTTGAGCATCACATATTTATTGGTAATGTCAGAAATTTTAAATTATTTTGATCTTTCACTTAAAATAGGCTTCTTTTTTTATTTCTTTTTTATATATATTGTAGTATGTAGTATTCCTTGATCAACCCAAGTATATCTTATAAAAACTCCATCATTTTTAATATTTGTGTTTAAATGAATCATCTTGAGATATTTCATGATGCTCCTCCTACTCTTCTACTGCTTTTTCAAAATTTACTCTCTCTACACAATACTCTTTTTCTTAAAATGTGTGTCTGTATTTTAGCTCTTAATAAGTGGGGATTTATAAATAATTTGTTACTTATGTTTGGCAGAACAAACTAAAGCTGAGTGAGTTGAAATATTGTGCTGTAATATTTATTTACACTCAAACACAATTCAACTTATTCTAGTAATTGGTTTATGGGTGCCTATTGTTTTTTTCTCTAATTATATATATCAATGATAGCATACTATATACCCAACAAAAGTGCACTTTAGAATTTGTGCGTTATGAATATATATATATATATATATACTCTTAATAATAAACTTGTTTGATTGATCTATTTAAAAAAATATATATATTAGAGGCTTGTACCCTTTGTTTGATTCGTTTTTATTGACTTTGGAATACTTTAAAAAAAAAGAAAACTCTAAAATGTGTATTATAATGTAATGTATCATTTATTTATTTTTGTATGATATTGATTATTTTTTTTCTGACTTAACTAAACTGCGTGTGTCTTGAATTGTTAAGTAACTGATTGTATTTGTATGTTTTTATTTATTTTTCAAAGGAAGTGATCATGAGTCATCTTATTCATTGATTGTTAAAGTCCCATATTTTTAAGTTTTTTCCAATTTAGTAGATAGCATTGAACTTTTGAGAATTACAAAATGTTCAATTCCTTTCTTATAAACCTTAAATAATATTATAGTTATTTTTAAATAGTTATATTCTAACTCATATGCATGTTCATTCTTGTCCTACTCATTTTAATAATAATTATATTAATCATTGGATTGTATTTATTTCAGTCTGATTATGATAACTTTATTTTTTGTTTTTGTTTATTGAACAGATTTTGATTCCGCATATTTCTGGCAATGGTCAGACTTTCAATCCTACGTTGAATGTATACTTAGTTTTGCTGCATGTGGAAGTCTTCTCATGTTTATTTTTATCGACAATGTATATTTTGTTGAAACAGTTGGATTTTTTGCACTCTTTACAGAGGCCATGTTAGGTGTCCCTCAATTTTACCGTAATTATTGCAATAAGTCAACTTATGGAATGAGGTAATACTTTTTATCATGCCTATTATTTTTATGAAGTGATGAACATCTTCTTTTGTGTCATACATACAAATTTTAGTTTGCCCATGGTTTTGATGTGGACTTGTGGCGACATTTTCAAGACAACTTATTTCATTCTTCGAAAGACGCCTCCACAATTTTTTATTTGTGGCTCCCTTCAAATCACTGTTGATTTGGCAATATTGATGCAAGTATGGCTATATTATGAAAAGTCATCTAAACAAATCAAGTCAGAAGGAGTTAATTAATGATGAAAAAGTTTTTTGGAAGAATACTTTTCAAGTGTGAAAATATGTAATGGCATTAGTTATAAAGATATTTAAAAAAATATATATAAATTTGATATTATCATTGTTGAGATGGACTTTGTCATTAAATATCAAAGCATTTGAATATTATAAGTAAAATTATCTTTATCTATTTCAATTCAAGCGTATATATATATATAACCCCGTGTACCTAATTACCCCTGATTATTTTGTAGTATTGTCTTTTATTGTGATATTGAGCTTACATTCTTATTTTAAAGCACATTTATTAAACAATATTTTTTCAATCAAAGTTTTTGTTAATTTGTTGTATTTGTATGTGTATGGATCACGTACTTTGAATGGACCTATAGTTAGTTTAATCACTATTCCTGTCAATAATTTTCAACCATTTAATAATACTTAGTAGTAGTAATTGTTTTTTATTATTTTTTTTTCTTTTCAAATCGCCATTTTATTAATTATAACAAAAAAAAAACCTACAATCTACGATCATGAAAGCAATATTTAAAGTTGGAATATTATTTAATATACCGTATTTTTTGGATTATACGTCGCTCCGAATTATAAGTCGCACCAGTCAAAAAATGCATAATTAAGAAAGAAAAACATATATAAATCACACTGGAGTATTAGTCGCACCCCGGCCAAACTATGAAAAAAAACCGCGACTTATAATCCAAAAAATACGGTAATTGTATTACTTCCTTCATATCCCCTCCTTTCTCAAGCATTATTAAGGGCCCAAGTCATTTTAATATTATTTTTCTTTGAGATAATTTAGTTCAATATGGGTAGAATATGTTTGGATTATATTTTATTTACTACTTAAGATCAATTTCGAAGTATTTTTATAAAACGTTAAATCTAGTTATATTAGTGTGTCAATTTGATTCTATATACATACATACTTTATTATTCTCATTTAGAGTATGAAAATATAATAGATACAATTTCCTAAATTAGTCGCACCTGTTTTGTTGATACATGGTAGCGGTTACGTTTCGTTTGATACTGTGGAATTAATGACGTTTCGTTTGAATCTTGAAATCTTTTTGGAATAATTCTAAGGACAAGACACACTTGTTCAAGATGAATGCTACAATTTCCCGTGGTTTTTAAGTTTTTGATAAATGGGAAGAATTCGCTTAAGAAAATAAAATATTTTTGTTGGGCATATGTCAATAAAAAGTAATCTAATTTTAGGAATAATAAATTTACAATTAAAGATTGTCTAATAGTGTCATCATTACATTGAACGACCTTCTTTGGAACTTCTAACAACTAATTTTATAAAGGTTTGTGTTTGGTTCAAGACTATTTTGTTATGTCATGTGTGGGACGTACATACAGAGCTACGTCGGTTGAGTTCTGGACTATGTGAATGAGCATTTGTTTTTCTTAACATCATGAAAGATGTCGGTCTCCTTTCTCATTATATCGGATTTAATACTTTTTCGATAGTTTCCATATAAACTCTCAGACCTACATTCATCTCCATAGCCTTTTTATCAAAATATGAAATGATATGTAGGCGAGACTAATACGTAGGTATTGTTCCTTAACCTGTCTACGTTGATTCAGAACCGAGTAATTGAGGCTTAATTGAATTTACTGATAATAAATTAATTCTTATCATTGAAAATAGGTTCCATCTAGGATAGTGACTTTGATACCAAAAATATTTTTACATCATTATTCATACGTTGCCTTTTTAGAATGAGGATAAATTTTGCCATCAACAGTTTTCGTTGTAAATTTTTTAATAAGATTTAAATCAATTTTTTAGGAGTCAAAATTAGACAATTAATGTAAGTTATGGTTCATAGGATAGATGATTTACGTCATAGTGTTATCCAATAGGAATATTAAAAGGGCTATGTGAATCACTACCATAGATTTAAAAAAAAATCATGTTAGTCAAATTCAATATTGTGGTATTGACCCAGACAGTAATAGATGAATCATGCGAGCATTTTTAAATCTCTGTAGATGATCAAAAAAGATTACCAAATCCTGGTCATCTTTTTCGGTTTTTTGTATCTATGTACATACAAAACTAAGATATATAATTAATTAATACCAGAGAATGATAGTAATTTATTGAATTCTTTGTAATGTCTAAATCATTTACTAGTGATACGTACCATCAATCATTATTGACTTACCAGTGGCGTAGGAACCACAAGGGCCCAAATATCTTTAGCCACTCCCCCTTTTAAAAAAAATTAGTAATAACAATTTGTTCGACTAATTTTTTTACATACATTTCATAATTTACATACTATAATAATGAATTATACAAAACCAGATAATAGAGTGTATTTTTTCATATTTTATGTCGATTTGATTAGTATGTATTTGTTAAATACTTATGTTATGTTTTTATAAATATATTTAGAAAATATACTTGAATTCTGAATAGTATTTAACTTCGAAAACTTTTACTTCAAAATCGATTATTCACTTTACATAACAAAGTTTTAATACTTATATGATTAAATAAAATCTAATAATTATATTGGCAAATACTGGAAATAATCGGATATTAAGGTAAAGTGTTCAAAATGAAATTCTGTTTGGAATTCAATTATCTACCCTAATTTAAAATAAGCATTATTTTTAAATAAATGATTCTTTTCATTTTTCTTTTATAGTAAACAGGGGCTTTTATTTTAATATTATCAATAAAACCATATCTTCAGCAAAATCATCTTTACCACTAATCATTTTACTGTGATTGCTTTGAATGTCAAAAATAAGGCATCACAATTGCAATTTTATGGGTGATTATGACGAAAATAAAAATAAAAACTTGCATCGAAGATCGCAATGTAAAATTTATAAACAACATTTTGCGAGAAAAAAAATTACTTTTCAAGTAGAAAAAATTATTTCTGTTTGATTTTATATGACATTTTCATTGACTTAATAATAATTTTTAGAAGAGCAATTTCATTTTTCAGATATTTACTAAGGATTTGACGGGTTTGAAGTTATTCTGGACGGTCAAAAAAAAAAAAGTCTAAATCATCGGAGCCAAATATAAAAACACTTCTCTACACCCCTACAAACGCTTATGTAAATCGAAAAAGATGCCAAATAAAGAGTCCAAAGTGATATCACAAAACTAAACTCTGGTCTTTCCGGATTATTGCATAAAAGTAATTTCCTATATCCATTACGTCAGAAATTTAAGGTATAAAAACTCTACCTCTAACATTAAAGAAGGACACACATTTTCCTTCATTGTCACAAGAAGTAAATCATATTTATGAAGAGAGTTTCTTGTTGATTCCTTGCTTCTGAGAATTCTTTTTTACACGGAATCTTCGAAAAAGTGACTGTTTTAATCTTTACACTTAATTAAATATGTATTGATAAGTAAGTTTTATTTAATACTCCATTTTAATTAAAAATGTTTGAATCCCTTAATTTTTGTTCAGTCATTAGAATACAATTAAAATTTGTCTAATTTAACAATCATAATTTTCATAAGTTTAGCAAAACTTTGTAAAAAAAATTAATTGAGCAATATTTTGAAAACCTTTAAGTCATCTTTATCTCAAGTGGTCCATATGAATTCACTAAATAGTCATTTATTATTTATTTTGAAAATGATCATATATTTTTTTATCAATTTATAATAATATGTAAACTATGATAATTAAGGCATCCTAATGATAATGTACCTTCAATAATAAGGTACATTATATGTTCAATACACCATAGGAAATCATACATAGATTATGAAGTCAGTCTGCTAGCTTTTCATTTGTATGGAAGTATGCAAGTATTGATAACGTGCCATATTCATACATAAGCATAATTTGTATTCAGTCAAAAAGTATATTAATCAATAAAGGATTCCACAACATATTATCTATTTTTTTTAAATCCATTATACTTCAAACATAGACTGATCATTGCTTTTGTTTGTCAAATTGAATGCTAAATAGACAGTTGTATAAGAAAGTAGTCAGAAACCTTGAGAGATCCATTGATCATTTTATATAGGTTACCAGTTGACGACTCGTGTGAAGAAATATGCACATGTGTTGTAATTTACTCGATCAAATCACTTCTTTGGCTTTATTGTGTATATAAGTCAAAAGTACATTTGCTTCCTTTGTCTCGATCTAAAGACTAAAATGAACTGTCCTAATTGAATATAAAAGTGTTAGAATATCCATGCCATCAATATATACCATTCAATGAGTAGTTGTACTCGTAGTGTTGTATTCAAAACAGCTTTCCTGAGATCAAGATTTAATTTGGGGAGTCAAGATCATAGCAATTTTTTTTTTGAAAAGTCGAAAACATTAAAAAAATTATTTGTTATTAATGAAACTACATTTTATGAAGTTATTATACAATATTAATTTCTTAATTAGAAACGAGAAGTAACATCATGTTGGAAATTATACAAAATTTTGAGTATCAAAAACTACTAACAAAAAAAGATTAAAAAAATTACAAAACTAATTTTTCTTTGAAGGGTTGATACTCGAGACCAAATCTTGAAAATTGGTCTCGAGTATTATGTCAATATATCATCATCTTATCAAAAAAATAATTTATTATAAATTTGACAGAGAAAATACACCTCTAGATCAAATGAGATATTTTTATCTTAGAGTATTTGTATTATTAATTCGGCCGAACATTTCATTACGAAATAGTATAAATTAATTTCTACCTAGATATATGAACTAGGTAACGCATGATTTAAGAATTATATACAGGGTCAGACCTATAAAAAAGTACATATGGGATGAATAGCTATGACTTTCCTGATTAGTAAAGAGCGAGAAGAATTTTTGAATAATTGTCGCACATTTTTCTTAAAATAGCTAAGAAAGTGATATTAGTGTTCCATATTAGTTTGTAACTATACTTTCTATCTTCCTTCCAAGTTTTTAAGTTGAAATAATGACAATAAACAAAATTTACGGTCTACTAATTCAATTTAAAATATAATTATTGCAAGAACTTCTCATCAAGAAATCATCCGTTGACGATTTTTTTATAATGTAATGTCTGATTTAAAAAGTATCTACCAATTTATAGAATTTTCTTATGTAAGTAAAAGTTTTTTTCGTTGTTTATAATGGCAAATATTCTTTTTGGAATTTACTTAAATAATATATAAACCTCGTTTATGCAAATGTATAATTATAAATACCATACGAAACAAATATGTACCAAATCTTAATTTTAATGTTTACTATTAACATATTATACAAATCAAATCAGTTTCAGACATTAATCTAAACCAATATCTCTTTGTTACAGTAAATCAAAATGTACGATATATGGACATCAACTTATACAAACAAGATCTGATTAGTTAAGCCATCTAGAAAAAAAATGAACGGATTCAATGGAAATATGAGGGGATTCGGTCGATTAAATAATATAATTCCTCTTGCAATACTTCTTATCGGTATCTTTGTCACATTTTTCAACATTTACGAATTAAAAAAACTTCAAAAGGAACAAATTCAACATTTCAAAACTACTTTTTCCAAAGGGAATGAAGATGAAGATAATGCAGACATAAGACCTGGGCCCTCATTTACAATTTATGGTAAACATCCAGATTCGGGTTATTTGAAGCATGTGATTAATGTATTTAATCGAGCTGGATACTTGCGTGTCAATTATAATTCAACCAACTCCTGGGACGTTATGTGGTCTCATGACTATCCGTTTAAGAAGATAAAGCCTCTTATGAAGAAGCTTAAGCCCTTTCAAAAAGTAAACAAGCTTCCAGGATCAGGATATGTTACAAATAAAGTCAACCTTGCTACATCGGGTCTTCCAACTATTCCTAAAGCTTTTAAAATTCCAAATGACACAAGTCAACTCCTAGAGTATGTTAAATCAAACCCAGAAACTTTATTTGTTCAAAAAAACAAAAATCATCGCGGAATTAGAATAGAAAAGATTGAAAATTTGGATCTAAAAAATTCCGGCTCTTTTGTTCAGGAATTTGTTCAAGATCCTTTCCTTATTGACGGATATAAATTTGATGTTGGGGTTTACACCATGATTACGAGCATTGATCCTTTAAGAATATACGTATTTGATGCAGATGTTCTTCTTCGTTTCTGTCCTGAAAAATATCACCCCTTTGATCCGAATAATAGAGATAAATATGTTGTCCATGACGACTATAGACCCACTTGGAAGGTTCCTACTTTGAGCAAATACTATTCAGATCTTGGATATTCATTTAAAGAAACTTTAAATGCATATATACGAAGTATTGACAAGGATCCAGATAAACTTTGGAAGGACATGGAAGATATAATAGTTTCTGTTTACAAACACAAGGAAAAAGACTTTAAAAAAGCTATGTCCTACTATCCAGAAACATCGAAGAGAATGTTTTTCGAAATGGTTCGTTTCGACTTTTTTTTGGATTCTAATCTTAAAGTGTACCTGATGGAAGCCAATATGTCACCTAATCTGAGTTCAGCTCATTTTACACTTAATCGAATACTTTATGAACAGGTAGTATTTATTTTGTTGTAATGCTACCCCATAATACATTTGCTCTATTGAAATTAGGTGATTTATTCACTTCTTCGGCTTGCTGGAGTCATTCGTGGAGGGATTCATGCGTCTTCTCTTCAACCAACATCACCTGAAGAACTTGAAATGCAAGTTGCTGATAAGGATTTGTACGTTTTTTCAGATGAATGTTCTAGTCAAGCATGTTCCACGGGTGATGCATGTGAGGATGTTTCTTGCCGTTTGTGCAAAAGATGTCTAGATGATGATGAGCTCGAGTTCATTCGTGCAGCTTATTTAGAGCATCACAATCGTCATAATTGTAAACGCATATTTCCCTCTCCATTCTCATACGAAAATGCCATAAAGTGGAAAGAGGTTCAGGAATGGGGTGAAGGGCAAGAAGGCAATAATCACAAAATGCATCAATGGCTTTACGGGAAGTGTCTCATTCATCGAAATTGGTGCAATTAAAATTAGGATTTTATACATTCATTCTTAAGTTTTTTTTAGATAAACATGCAATATTTTATTTCTGCTATAAATTATGTTTACTCAATAAATTCTCAATTTTAAGAATAAACTTCTCACTGTTTTAAAGTAGGTATAAATAATTAATTTATTTTGTAGGAAATAATAATTCCCTACTTTTCTCTATGAAAAAGGGATATGAAACTTATTGTCTGTACAAATACAATTTACATATGTTTATATATATACAATCTGTTATATGATTATTGCATTAATCTACAAGAGCATAACAATAGTCAATAACACTGTCAATTAATTTACTAATGAAATGTTCCATTATCAATTCGAAATTGCCATGAAAAAAACCCTAACTATTTCTATTATTTAATTGCATCCCGATTAAATATTTCATATTAAGCAAACATTGATAAGCATGTAATTACTAATTATATGAATCCATCCTATCGGTTACTTTTAAAATAACATTTTTATTCATTTATGATTCCCTAATTGCTCATCAAATCCGTTAGAAAATTTCATAGATTGACTTAATTCGAGAATTTAATAAATTCTTAATACAAATTCATATTTGATATATATAATTCAAGTATAATGAGGAAAAATTACTCAAACATCAAAATTAACATCTTAGCTCTTATCATAACTCTTTCAAGGGAACTAATTAGCTCGATAGGAGTAAACGAAGAAGAATATTCTAATTGGATTATATCCTATAATCAGATAAGAAAATGTAAATTCCTTTTACCAAGTGTTATATCAAGCATTACGTATTTCATATTATACTTAAATTATGAAAATAACATGTAATGAAGAAATGTAATTTTCTAAAATTTGGGCTATAATAATCTAATTAAAGTGACCCATAATAGTGAAAGCTCTTGGGTACGCATGAATAATTAATTACAATGATACCTAAGAGAGTGCTACGTCTTGATTTGAGTATAATCTGAGACTATTTCACATACGTACATGAGTATGTAACGAAATCTGATATCTTTGCCTCTGTGTATACAGAATAAAATACATGTAAGGTTATACAATATTTAATTCACTCATATTAAAAATAACGGTTATGATGGTTAAATAATGAGAAACTTCAACAATAGTAGGACTCATACTATTACATGACTGACTTAACTATGGTAAAGGATTGATGAAGCTTTCTTCTAACAATAATATTACATAATAAGTTTAAAATTATTTTTCTGTATAACCATCCAGAAATTAAATTATCCCCCAAAAGATATATATAATATATATTGTTTTAATAATTTTCCATGAGACTTTTTGCGAGTCAGACTTAAATATTTGCATTTTTAAACTGGGAAGGTAGGGGAACATTTTGGAATTACTTCCGAATCCGGATATGAGAAAAAATGGTTTTAGAGTAACATTTTTTCAAAAACAAATTCTTAACATCATTAAATACTTTGCATAAAAGCAATATACTACTAAAAAATCGTGATATGTTGTTTTTATCCGGATTTGACTATTATATACATTATGTTGTACTACAAGTGGATAAAGGTTCCTTATGTCTAGAATAATTATATACTGTAATACTTATATATGTATCAAGTCAACAAGAAACCAAGTTTATCTAACATATTTCAAAAACGAGTTAGAATTGCTATCATATTTTTGAAGCATCTCTTCCGTTTGTATTAATAGTATATTTCGATTAATTAAATAATGACTCCAATAATTGCAACTTAATTATAGGAAAAAACCAACTGCCACTAAATAAATCTGTGGGGCTATAAAAAAGATGTTCTTATGTAACCATGTCCTTACAAGAAAATAAATACTCGATAGGGAAATATATGGGAAGACACTGCCGACACAGGTATTACTATACTATTATAGCCAAGCAATGTGTCCTGCGACTGGGCCTTAAAAAATCTCAACTGTACCGTGTTCGGCAGTTGTTTTCCAATGGGTCTCACGCTTACTATTCTAGCGAATTTTTGCTCAAAATTAAATTAAAAATTAGAAATTTAGATGGATGATTTCCTCTTAATTAAGGATTTTTATCCAACGCTTGACATCTCGTTTTAAAGCTGTGAATCTCAGCTCTTTAATACATTCCTTATTAATCCATTTCATGTAATATTCAAGAAAATATTTAAGTACAAACGTTTTGGCCGACTTTTGGGCCTACTCTCGTCCCCTACACTTCCAGGAGTCCGTTAGGTCAAATCAAAGACTGGAAATGGTATTTGCATTAAATACATAACAAATTATCATCCTTTAATTCACAAAATGTGTATTCTTCTATGCTTAAATTGGGGCAAAAACAGCTAAAAAAGTAGGGTCCGATTTCTCGAAAAAAAATTTACAGATTTGAAATTAGCGTGCAAAAATATTTTATGACACTTATACCCTTTAAGATTCCAAGACCCTAAGAAGGCACCTATTATCCAACAAGAGGAAGAAGAAGTAGAGGGGGATATCATAAAACCAAATCAAGGAGATAAATCAAAAACAACTTGTGCCGCTTGCTTAAAAGATTATACTGACACTAGCAAAAAAGATAATGGTAAAGTTAGTAAAAAAAACTGAGACTGTTGATGGTGGCAACAAATCAAAAGATGTTGATGACACCACTGATGCTAATTGTGGAGGGACTGAAGCTCTCATTGAAGATGAAAGTCCAAGAGAACAAGCAACAGCCCAACCAAGTACAGAAGAACTCGATCAGGACCCAAAGAATCCAATAACGGAAGTTAAAAATCCAACTGAGAAGAGCCCAAAAAAGCAATCTAAAATAGATCTTTGATAGGACAGTGTATGAGTGTACTAAGCTACAAAAACCACCCAAAAAATATTGATGATTAGCTGCTCGTAATATTAACACTCGACACTCTAAAGTAGCAAACTCGGAGCTCAAATTTAGAAATAACTAAGTTATTACTCTTCATATTTATTACTTATAACATAACTCCTTTATAATTTGAGTATAGTGGGGGACTATTGAAAATGTCCAAATCCACCGAATAACAAATCCATCGTTTGATTTCTTGAATTCGTTTCCTTGTTATTTTATTTTCAAATGAATATATCTAATAAACATCTGTCCTCCACTGGAACTTTATTCTAAAATTTGTATCAATGTTGGAGATTCCTAAATATATTTACTCATCACTTTTCTTATATTCTCTGCCGTCATCTAACTTATTATGTCTTAATATAATGTAATCTTAACTTCTGATACTCATTCATCATGTAGTAGTGTTATCCTTATATTGAATGCTTAAAATGCATAATAGTTGTAATTAAAATTTAATCATGTAAGATAAACAGTTTGACACGTTTTAATTAGACGAAGGATCCCCAATTTAGCAGAAGAATAAATTTTAAAATCGGAATTCTTCATTTATTGTTAAAAATCATTTGATTTTATAATAAACTTATTTAAAAATGCGGTTGAAAAGATAATGATTTTTGTTAGTTTTGACACGTTTTGTAGATAGCTTAGTGCTTTAGAACATTAGCCCAAATTTTATTATGTAGTTGTGGGAATAATTACACGTCAAGTTTTAATTTTCATGGATGTATTATACAACATAAGGATACTGTCCAAGTTCTTGTAAATGTTTAAATGATTATTGGGTAAAACTAAATTAACCAGGACAAGTACGTAAGCAATGCTATTTTTTCAATTCTCTATATAGGTATATCCCTGTATTAAAAATGAAACCTTTCGTTAATTAAAAAAGAATCAAGAAATTGCTGTTAGTATACACATTTTTCATTTTATTATGGTCAACATACTAATAATAACCAAATAACACAAGGATAAATATTTAAGAACAATCGTTATTCCAAATATGAAATATAGTTGTCCTCCATGTTTGCAATTAGAAGTAATGAAACTAAAAAGAGGCTTATAAAAATCAATCAATCGAGAAGTTAAATATTCCATGTATTATGATTTCAGTTGTACTGGCTTCCATATTTTCTGATTCCTCAATAAATTGATTTTTTTTCCTAGATAATATAATATTATTCTATTAACTATATAATAGATTGTATATTAATATGTTATACAATCAAATTATTTCGATTTTAATAAGAAAAGTAATAATAAAAAGTGTAAATGCTAGTTCCATTCATTGAACCCTCAATGAAGATATCCTCTCAAATTAGTCCGTGGCGATGACAATGTTACACAATTTCTTAAGATATAGATGATGTAGAATAGTAGATGGTAAAAAGCAATTATGTAGACGTTAGGAGACGAATACAATTATTGGATAGCAGGCACTCATAATCGAGTTTCATACAGTAAAGCGGATGAAACATATGTGGTTTATGTGTCTCAGAACTATGGGTCTTCCCATAGCCAAGATAGAAAATGTTTTGTTTAACAAACACTACGTCCGCTAATAACAAATTTCAACCTCTCATCTTCAGTAATGAAAGTGGAGAATGACTCGACTGAGAAATAGAAGACACTTCTAAGCATTGGTCTCGTCGATAAAAAACTTCTTCACAGCTAACCTTTTAAAACAAGACGTTTGTTCTCCAAATTTTTTCTGGGATCCCAGAGAACAAGAACAATCATTTTTGAAACAAATATCAACTCTTTGTCTTTCTTCCTTGTCCACACTACAAGATGTTAGATCTGGATGCTCAGCGGTTTGGATATCAGGTATATTTTTCACAAATGAGGATCTTTTTAAGGGGAAAACATAGCGAGATTCTCAAGAGAAGGATGATGGCGTCGTAGAATAAAAAAGAATGAAGTGAAGAGCGTGATTTGGGATCAGGAAGTTAATAACCTAATTCTACCAACCTAATATTTTACTCCTTAATATAGTTAAAGTTTAGTCCTTAAAATATTTGAGTGGCATTTGCGTATTTTCTGAAGCATCCTATTCCTAAAAAATGCTATGAAATTAAACTATAGACTCTAGGCTATAATGCTATGTTATTTATTTTTTGAAATTTAGACAAAAAGTACAAAAATTTCGTGTTAGAAGAATAGCCTTGTTTTATTTAATAAACTGAAAATAGCTAGAAAAATAAAAATTGATTTTTCTCATTTTCGTGTTTTTATTGATTCACGCTCAGTTCTTCTTGATATTACACACTTGTCAGTTTTGAATGCACAGGTGCATTTGATTATTTACAAATTCATTCAGCTGATTCTGCAATGGGAAATGTCGGTATTCCTGAATGTATCAGATCATGGTAAAAAAATCTACTAAGTACCCGTACGGTAACAGCTGAGCTTAAAGGCGAAAATTTTTGTGTCAATCCAACTCGTGGGAGCCCACAAGGGGGTGTTCTATCGCCAGTCGTTTGGAATATGATTATGGATATGGATTTGGTCTGAAGGTGATGACTAAAATGCGATTTAAAAAATGTTGTTGAACCAAAAGAGTTTAAATGAATATTCCAAACTGTATTCTTCTGAAATTTTGAGAATCTATGGTTTATTTTCGTGATATATTACCTATTACTCAAGAAACCTACCATCCCATTTTTAATTTTAATAGCGTATCTAAACTCACGAATTTAAAAAATTATTTAAAGATTTTTGATTCCCGATATTTTTTGCCCATAGCAGTATGTATGTATACGGATACCTACTTCAAAAAAATTGTAGGTTTGACCCTGTTGTTAGTCGTTTAGTATTCGTTTTTATCTATTAAAGGCTTGGACAAATGTGAACTTTATTGTTTTTAGATCTGAGTGTTATCTATGTACATACAAGATATGTAAACATGGAAAGGATTTTGATTGTATTAGAGAAAAATTAATATTTTTGTTTGTAAAATACTAAGTACCTTTACTACATTTATAGTATTTGAATAGATAATTATTCCCCTTTTTAGGTCTGAAAACCTAAGTAACAGCAGTTTGTAAATATGGTATCAAATTCTTAGTTTACATTGCTCCTATTTGTATAAGTCATAAACAACTTTTAAAAGGCATTTTCTCTTAAAAAATAATTCGTCCACAGATTTTACCAAAGAAAAATATATATTGGAAATATATTTTTCAGATATTTGTTTTTATAGGGAATACTATTGAGAGCTGATTCATCGAAATTATTCTATTTTTTAATATTATATCAACTGATTCATGCCAAAATAAAAATTTAGAGCAAGATGTTTTTTTCTAAAGTTTAAATCTGATCATAAGATATTTTTTTTAAAGGATGATGAGCTTTATTTGTTACAACCAAAACGGATTCTATCTTTATGGGGGAACAATCCATTCGATTATACTGGGTAACAAATTTTTAACTTATCTTTTATTAAAGATTTAGTTTAAAAAATATATTTTACATTATTGTGAATGTCGAGGTTTTTTAGACTCAAATTGTTAAAATAATCATGGGATTACATGGATAGCACTATTAAAATTATTCAGTAGTAACTATTTCGTTTATTTACTAATTAATTTATCTTTATAAACTATATTTAATTATTTTTTCATTTTAGAACTATAGTACAATCCTTGATAACCTCGGATCTTTTTATTTTTTAGTCTACGAAACCTTGACGTTTTATTGAATAAGTTTTTTTAATTTAAAAATTCAACCTTTTAATAACTTTATAACCAAGGCATCTTTGAAGGTACTTTTTTAAAATTAAAGCTGTGTGTTTATTCTATAATTCAAAGTTAAATTATGATCTTTATCATTTAAATAAATAAATTCATAAAATAAAAGAAAACAACCTATAAGCAATTTTCTCAAATGCAAAACAAGATATTTAAATGAAAAAAAAAAAAAATTAGAACCGAGAGACCTTTTTTCATTATTTTATAAAATATCATTTTCATTTTTTTTCTTAACTTAATACTGAAAAATGATCTTAATCTTTAATATATATTAAAAAATCAATTTGTAGACCATAACAATACTGTTTTCACAAACCGTTTGTTTGTTATTTGACATAAAAGTAATTATAAGCATTATGTACGGGTACATAAAAAGTTCAAATGTTGTTGCATAGTGCTATTCATTTATTTAATTTTAATATGAATTTAATATTCATCAAAAAAATTTCCAATAATAATTATCATAAATAATTTCTTATATCTAATAAGAATTTTCATCCCCAAGGATACTTTCATCTTCCTTATGAAGTTTTGAGTATCAAGCTCCACAAATTGGGCTTAAATATGAATTTTTATTTCTTGAATTTAGTTAGGGTGGTCCCGGGAATAATTTTTTTTTAAATATGAATATTACAATATGTGGGTTTTTTTCTCTATAGATATGCCAAAAAGTATTTTATTTATTATCACACTTTTTTCCAATCATGGCCTTATTTTTAACCTTCGATTTTAATGTATAAAATTAATCCTGATAAATATGAACACAAATTTTAATTTGATATCATTCCTACCTTTAACATTTAAAAATAACGATTCTGGATTTTTTCTTTGTTTTAGATTAAATGGGACTTTCAATTTGATATAAAAAAACCAAACTTTTCAACGAGAGCGGTAAATTTTAGATGAAAAAATAAATAATTTGCAAGATAATCACTTCATAATTTTTGTATTCGTTGATAATAAAATTATAATGTAAGTAATGTTATTATGTATGTAGGTACCTTAATACACATGTCACAATTCATCAAAATCTAAGGGTTAGTTGGTTGGCGTGTGAACCATTTAATGGTTTCCTTGAGGTGGAATAATTTTATTCGAGTATATGTATATGCATATGTACATTCTACAAATACTAGTATTAAAAATAAGTACCATAGTATTAATGAGCAGATATAATTAATAGTTTACTTTATGAGATTTTCATGTTCATGCATAGATATTATATTGAAAGCAAATGAGTTGAAAGCTCGCATACAGGTACATATGTATATATTATATAGAAGAAAAAAGAACTTTAATAATAATATGAAGGAAATACGAAATATAAAAGTTTTTGTAACTTTTCATATACTATGTACATATATATAGGTATACCTATGTTTTTAATGCATGAAAAGGCTTTTTCACCATATGTATATATATATATATGTTATATGTACATTGTATAAATAGATGTGAACCAGTTAATATATGCTTTCAAGGTAAAGTTTTATTATGATAGTAGAGCCATCTTGTAGTATTTATAAAAATAAAAACATTCACACAACGAAAAACAAATAAAATTAGATATCTAAGCTAATTTACCAACAATATCTTCCCATATTTTCCTAGATGCACAAACTCCTTTAGAGCTAGCATTGTCCTATGGAAAATTGTTATGGAAAATCCATATTATTAATGTAAGTAAATACATACTCGTGAATGTATAGCCACATATGTACAGTAATATCTAGGAATGTAAATCATATGCAATTCGGGCGTGTTATTAAAAAAGAAAGAGAAAATCAACCTGGCAACCCTGACAATTTAATGAATGTCGAGGGGGGAAGCAGCTTGAGCTGTCATGACGTTTTACTGAGCTACAAGCTGCTATTCTCCATTATATATACAACAATAAATAATAACATAGATGAGAGGCAGAAAATTAATTGAAATTAATGTCAGGAAATTATATATTTTTAACTAATAATAATTATACGAGGACTTGAGCCCTTTTTGTTTACATTTTATTTGCTTTATTAAACTTAATGCATGTATTCCTTCATGTGAAATCTTTACTATCAGGTAGATGTTCTCCCCTCAGTAATATTGGAAAAATGATAACAGCTTCGGAAAACAAAAAGACCTGTTTGAAGAGCCAACTCCACTTTTTTATCACACGCCCGAATTGCATATGATTTACATTCCTAGTAATATCTTGGATTGCGAGAAACTTGGTTAGGTAGTTTCTATAACTTAAAAACAAAGTATTAATTCTTATTCCCAACGGTAGAATAATTTTTTGTTGAATAATAGGTAATTGTTTACAGCTGAGTTCGACCCATCAACGTTCAGATCAAAAATGTTGAAAATTTAAGTATGTAGAAAATCGACAACTGATAACAAAATACAGAGTAGATGTTTATGTTGGTTGCATATCACAATAAAATGTGTACCAGTTTAGAGTTAGACATACTTCCTGCACAACAAGGACGTTCTTTGACCGTACCCTGCATATTCTAGAAACAATACCACTGATGCAATAACAATTCATCTTTTTGTATCTATAGAGTAAAGTGATAATAAATGTTATCAAAAGGTAACATCGCAAGGTAAATATTATAAATCCTGGTATTATATACATAATACTTCATTTTAGCAATAAATTAATCTTTGATATATTTTTTAAAGAAGCTGATTTTACTCCGGAATGATCATCTCTGATATTTATTACATGTCTTTAAACACGATAAACTTTGGCTCATTATTAAGAATCCAGACTCAACACAAAATTATGGAATTATTTATTTCACTCATAATATGTGTAAATCAATAGTAGGAAGTGTAAAAAATCTACTCTTTTCCTTAATAAATGAGGAAATTCCATAGGTGAGTATATTACCATGGAAGCATCATGTAATAAACAATATCTATATTATGTTTGAATTAAATACATAATGTAAGACTCTTATCAATGTGATACTGAATGAGTAAAATGATATTATGACTGTTTGATTCGCGCATCTAATTCCCAATTAGTAAAACTATACTTTTATTGTGGGTCTTTCTTGTGATCTAAAGTAAATATATCTCACACATTATGCTGTAATTAAACACGTAGTTTTCTTTCTTGCAACCACAAGCCTCAGATATTAATGAATAATAGTACATTAATTCATAGTCTATTTCATTCGTTAAATATCGATTTAAGTTCGAAATTGTTCACAAAACATTT
Source organism: Lepeophtheirus nordmannii (assembly GCA_963680855.1). NCBI lineage: Eukaryota > Metazoa > Arthropoda > Copepoda > Siphonostomatoida > Caligidae > Lepeophtheirus > Lepeophtheirus nordmannii. The sequence goes on along the minus strand of OY804523.1, from coordinate 36,496,897 downwards.
GAAAGGTACTTAAGATTTTTTCATATCAATCAATATACTCTTTAGAATTGAGGGAAAATGTATTGATGCTTACTTCTACTATATAATAAATACTTTCTAAAATTAAAAAAAGAGATTCTTTTGCACGGTAAGACTATTAACTGGAATAAAATGTAATTTAAAGAACAGTCTGAGACTGGTTTATACAGGAAAAAAAATTAAATTGATTGATTCATCTCCTAAAATGGAGAGAAAAGTAATTTTCTATCTCCATAGAAAATTGATTTTACAAATTTAAAAATGAAAAAAAAATTCATAAAAAACATTTGCACAAATTTTAAATACATTTATAATAGGAGCATTAATTATTTTCTATAGTTTGTGCTAACTCAAAAATTGTGATATAGAAAAGAAACATTCAGATTGGTCCACACTATACACAATACATGCAATTTTTTGCATATTTATTTTCTTTTTTTATACATTTCTTGAAATTCGTAAACAAAATTTAAATATCACATAGTAAATATGCAACCCTACGCTTTTAAAATTTATTGAATGTTCATAAATTTTGAGTGATAATTGGCTTCACAAATTTTTATTTTTAACACATTAAAAAAGAGATAAAATTTGACAAAAAAAAATTTGGCTGATTTTCTCTAAAACGGTGTAATAAATTTTCTTGAAGCTTTCAAAATCAAAAAATATAGACATTAAGGTATATTGAATCATTTTTAAAAGTTCTAGAAACGGTTTTGAGAACTTAAATCATGTTTTTACATGTTTGCTTTAGCGTATCGAAAAATAACACATCACTTGGAATTGAGAAAAAGAGTTTTTAGGTATACTACTTATGTTATGGAATAACTTTTTTGTTAAATATCATAATTTTTGAATTGGCACTGTATATATATATATATATATATATAAAGTATTTTTTGTAATTATTTAAGTGCAAGTAGAGCTACTATATTTCTTTTTTCTTTTTGTTTAAAGTTACTAAGCCGAATTTTTCAAGTATAATAGCTTAAATTATGTTTTTTCTAATGGTATCATATGAACATTTTTACAACTAAGGAGCTTGTTGTGCTTAAAAAAGGAATTCAAGATCGGTCAGAAATTCACATTTCGACTCAATACATGATTCTTGAACAAAAAGTTTTGCAATTGTCTCCGGCTGCGGGGACAGTACTTGTAACATTGGATGAGTCACATACAAATTCAATTTGTGAAAAAAAGTTAGAAATTGGTATAATTTATAAATACATAGATTTAATCGATAACAAACAAACCAAAGTTTGCTAAATTTTGTGTGTCTGAGTCAAACCCGGACAGTTATCTAGAAACTTTATTTAAAAATTACAAATCCTAAATTTAGTAATAATAATCACATTCCTACATAATATAATAAAGATTAATTGACTTTGAAATTATATTATTTATTATTGATATATATAATTACATTAATTACCCACAAGTAAAAATATTAAAAAACAACCTATTGGGCATGTTAATGAGGACATTAATGAGGAAGTTAGAGTGAAAGGACTTGTGTTAATAGAATTGATTTGAGGCGTAGGTAGGTAGGTATCTCTTGTGAATCCAAACTTGACTTAATTTATTTTAAAACTATATTTTTTTCTCAGGTCTACCGTTCTTCATTATACTAATAGTTCTCACTTCAATACATTTATAGCTTGTAGTATCACGATAGTTTTAATAGTTATAGAAACTATATAAGTTCACAATAACATACCAATATTATGATACAACAATATAAATCAATTAAGCTTTAGAATGAAAACTTAAAAGGGATAGTTTAAAGATATTTTTCATGAAACTTGGAGGTTCGTTGGTGTTTTTTTATAAAAGTAGCTCCTCCTAAATTTTTTTAACAGGACTTTTTACTTTAAATAAGTTTTTGGATTATTTTATAAAACTTGCTAATATATGTAGATTTTTTTAATGAAAGTAAGAAAAAAGTTCATCAAGGTCAGGCTAATCAAAATTTGTACTCTTTTGTTTATCTAAGTAAAAAATAAACGTACTTGAAATTTTTTGTATATATCAGTCGAATTGTTGGACTGTATGTAATGTACTAACAAACAAACAGATAGGTAGTAGGCTACATTTAATTTAATTCCAACTATCGTTATTTTACACATATAAATACTAAGTGCTCATATAAAATTTGTTAAACTCTTTTGATGTAAATTTTGTTGAACTAAATTTGTTAGTTAAATCAAAAAGCTGTTATGTGTAGTATATAAATGATATATCGAATCACATTATTTCAATAAAAGTGTAAAATTTCAAAACTTCGGGGCCGTAAAGCTAACTCTAAATATTTATGAAAATGATCTAAACTTTTTCAATTGTATTATTTTACCAAAAGGAATGCTTTTAAACCCTAAGACATTTACTTTTTCACCAAATATAAAATATCCCAAAAAAAGACACCTACTCTACTTGTTTGCAGCATTTGTTTGTAAGTATCAGCTAATATCTTTGCGTCATTCACAAACTGTTTTAATTGACATACATTGGATATTTTGCTCTGACGACTTCAGAACACTTCTTTAGAAGGTAGTTCAAAAGAGCTTCACTACATACTAATCCAAAATATGTTTTGTCTATGCCCGATATTTTGACCCGAGTATCAGCCCCAGCTATCCTATTCTGATCTTAAGAGTAATTTAAAAATCAGTACATACATTTGGGATTTTGTTTCGGTACGACTACACCATCTGGAGAAATCCAAACCCAGAATATTGCATACTACCTATTCAGAGCCAAAAAGAGGCCCAAACAACTGTTTTTGCTCGGATTATTCTCAAATCACAACAAATAGGAAGGAAGCTCATTCTGTCTGCAATAACTTTTACTTATCTAACTACCTCATGCAGAGCGAGGTACAAGCGTAGTTAATACAATGACATCAAGAGATTCTGGACATTCTCCTTTTAGCTTCTTCTGAACATTATGAATATGTCAAGACATGTAAGAGGCACCAATAAAACAATATCTATGTAGACACTCGAAGAAAAATATCATTTATACAGGGTTAAGAACCAAATTTTGCAGTAAACGGTACGAGGAAACAAAATGATCAATATATTTTCTAATATAATTAACGAATTTCAAAAACTCAAAAACTACGAGGTGGAAGGGACCCTTGGAAATCATTTAACTCAATATGTTTGCCATTATTGTCGATTAAAAGCCCCAACACAGTGACGGACGTTGGTGCAACTGTTGCAGATATACTAATTGCTCATGTTGTCCCATTCCTCGCGGATGACCTGCTGTAGAGCCTCCAAATTTGGATTGGTGGACCTCTCCAAGGCCCTCCACACAGAAAAGTCTGGGCTTGAACTGGGCCACATGTTGGTACCTTCATGCAGCGTTCAAGACGCCTTTGCTTCAAGCTATTGGTAAGCAGGTGCCTTGGAATCCTGGCATACGATTTCATTCCCATATTCTTGTGGACAGCCGTCCTGATGGTCTTAGTGTCCACGTTGAACTCCTTGGCCATGGAATTCATGGACACTGTTGGGTCCTCAGCAATCTTGGCCCTGATGTCGTCTAGGAGATCTCGAGTTCATTTATTATTTGCCCTCCATTTTCTTTAGCTTGGCAGGTTCCCTGACCAGCATTGACAGCCTTCTTCACGTAGTAGGCAGTGCAAACGGAGACGCCAATAGTCTCTGCAGCCTTCTCAGGTGTGACTTCCGCTCAGAGCAAAGCTAACAACTTCTCTCTGTTCTACTCCTGCTTCGACATCTTTGACTCTGCCACAAAACTGCTTTACAAAAGATGTTTGTTTATGTCCAAGCTACCACCTAATACCGGTTATAACAGTCTTGATTCAAATAAGGAGGTGCAAAAGGGGATTGAAGTGTACTGCAAAATTTGGTTCGTAAACCTGTACATATTTACCAAAAAGTTTCAAATAATTTATGGGTTAAATATTGACCATACATTTTAAGTATAGTATACTTAAAATGTATATATCATTATGAATTACTTTTTTTAAGAGACAGACTTCGAACAGACTCAACAAATTATTAAGTCGATCACAGGTTTTTTAAAAATTTAAAATGGACTCACAATTTAAGTTGAGTCGAAAAACTAACGACTCAAGTGAAATTGATAATTTTTTAAATTTAAAGGAAGTACACGTTTACTTGATTTAAGCTACAAATGAGACTGACTTATAAGCATAAATTTTAGCATTCATTATTAAAGTCATACATTCTGGTTAATGAATAACAATAACTACAGAACATAATATTAATACAAAAAGTATAAATAGTATAATCAATAATTAATTAATCAGTTTCAACTACATAATCACCGACATCATGATGTGTATCTATGGTTTAAGCTGAGATACTACAAAGAAATTGTTATATATTTATTAACCTCAATATAACTATCAATTTTCTATAAGTCGCCGGAACCGGGGGTCAGGCGGCCATTGATTTCTCCTTTTTGAAAAATAATAATGGGGAAAAGTTACGTGAGTATGGTATCATCAATAAACGACAGGATTTTTACGCTAGTGAAATTGTGAGTTGATTTAAAATTTTTAAAAAGGACCGAGTTGACCCAATATTTTTTTAAGCATTTTAGATCTCTATAGTTAATATTTATTATGTATGCATAACACTGTAAAATTTTTTTTACAAATTGGCAATTCCTAGAGAAGGGCATTTTGTTAAGGTGAGAAAATGCACTCGCAATTACTGTTTGATACTTTTGTATTTTATCTGTTGATTGTTATTTGACAATATTAAATAATAAACAAAAGCTGGTATCCCTCCAAATAACTTATTGGTATATCCCTATTTTTTGTACAAAAAAGAAGACCATGTGACCTACTCTATTCTATTTTAAAAAAGATCACGTACAAATGATACTTCGCAGTACAACACATGATAAATGATAATAATTTAATTTATGTCAGTGTAGTATTGACTGGGCTGTTGAATGTTAATTTTAAGCAAATTGGGCTTGTAAGAATAAAAAAAAGAGAAAACCAACCTGGCAACTATGACAATTTGATGAATATCAAGAGGGAAGCAGCTTGAGCTGTCGTGACGTTTTACTGAGCTACAAGCTGCTATCCTCCTTTATATATGTATACAAATGAAGACATCAATAATAAACAATAACATTATGTATACCATAGATGAGAGGCAGAAAATTAACTATAATTTATGTCATAAAATTATATATTTTTAGTTAATAAGTCGTAAACTAATATAATTATTAGGGGTGAATTGGACTTGAGCCCTTTTTGTATTTCCAATATTAACCCGAGAGTTTGTATTCCTTTCTACTATAAACCTTAAAAATGGGTAGTATTTGTAAGAATTGCAATCCAAATAACTCCTTGTGCTCTCTTCCTCCGGCAAAGTAGCTAAATTTGACTCTAAAATTACCCCGGTATGCATTAGTGCATTATATCAATACATATTTTTTATTTAGTACTAGATTGAAACAATTTAATAGAATATGTTTAAGACTTATAATGAATTAGATACTAAATATATGGAATTGAAACATTTCAAAGTCATAACGAAGATCCTAGGTTAATGAAATGACATCTAAATGAATTTGGGACAAAAGACGTGAGAAAACTAAACATTATACAACACGTCTAAAGTCGTAATCATGACATAAATATAGAGATTTATTCAAGGAACGTAATTGAAGACAATTTTGATATTTTTAATTGCATCACTAACAAGACCAAGACGCTTGTTTCCTTGAATGTCCAACTTAACATCGTTTTAGTCAATTTCATGTTCTATACTGTAAAATCTGATTCTCTTTGAAAATAAAGAAGTGTTGTCCAAGATTAAGAAACAAGTTTAGCAAAAGGCTATCTCCACCATCATTTCATGTTATTACACTTCAATCACTCAAAAGTAAATATCTGCATGGGATTGAGAGGAACAAGGAATACATATAACTGAAGAAAATGTCAACATAATCCATAATTCACGATAACAAGTTCTATAAATACGATAAAGGGGACGAGGGATTTGATTATCATCAGATGGAACTCGGACTCCAACGAAATTGAAGATACACAATGACCATATTGAAATTATCTCAGTAGTGAAGGAATCCAGGAAAACATCCCAAAAATCTTAAATCCTGCAGTTAATATAATAAATATCTATTATGAAATTATTGCTTTAATTCCTAACATTCAATACTTATTATGGTTTAAGTTGACCATTAGAGCATTTGCCAACTCATCGTAGGACGATAGAATTGGAGAAGCCCTTTGAGTCAATGACAACACTGACGGACGGACAGAGGTTTCGTCCTTAAAGCGATTGTCTACTCATAGTAGGGAACAATGGATTTGGATTAGTCCATAAAGTCAACGTCGAACGACAAATTAATGCACGGAGAATTGAAATCTCTGTCGTAAATCCAAACATGTTCACATCGATATTCGAGGATTCATTCTAATAAGTATTTTATTGAAGTAATTAATTGTTTTTCTGCGGAGTAATACACGTGTTGGACAAATCATGGGAGATCTTTACTATCAAGTGGATGTTCACCCCTCAGTAATAAAGGAAAAATGATAACAGCTTTAGAAAACAAACAAGATTGAAAGTTTCAATCTATACGCGCGAGGCTGGGGGCCGACAACAACCAATTTCTTTAAGCCTTACGATTTTCATCACCAAACAATTAATACAATGATTTGAAAGAGCAAATAATTCAGATACATAGAGCTTTAGTCAATAATAATATGTGTGTACATAAAATATAAAAATAAATATAAAATATGTCAGTTCTTTTATATATATATATGCATATATATATATATATATATATATATATATATGCATAGACACGCAACCTCTCTCTTTCTCTCTTTAAAAAAAAAAAAAGAAAGAAAAATTACAAAGGTTTGAAAGATTAAATAATTCAGATATATAGAGCGCTATGCAAATGCTCGCGCTAAAAATACTGTTGAATGTACCAACCCCATGAAATCTCGCCTGGGAGTTTTTGTTTGAAATTTACAATCCTAGAAATAGGAAGGAAAAAAAGAGAGTGTGAAGATAAAGCTGGTGGGTGATTGGGCAAGTTAATATCATTGGCCCCGTGCGTCTGCTTATAAGGTCCTTCAGCTTCTTCTTTTTTTCCTTTGCTATATGTTAAGTATTATTTTATGTATGTATGAATGTCTTTTCCAGTTTCTGTGTCTATATTCTTGTTAAAAAAACGTAAGGTTCCTGTATAAAGTCCATCCTTCATATTTACCATGCTGGGAACATTTCTACGTCGAGCTCGCCTTGCAGGATTAAATCGAAACTACCATGAACAACGTATGGTTCAAAACAGGGCTCCTCCAGGATTGACCTGGGAGAGTCTGAAGCGTCATAACTCTCTCATGCCTCTTTTTATCATTATGGGGACTGGAGGGGTTATTATCGTTGCTCATTGTTTCCGTCTCATTTTCCTCTCTCCCGATGAGCAGGATTTGGATAACCACACTCCTTTTAAGCTCATGAGTGTCTTTGACAGACAAAGACAATCTTTGGTTCCACGCTACAGAACCATGACTGAGGAGGAGGCCAAGAACTACAAATACGAATAGCTTCACCTTTCTCTACTTTCTTGGTTGCATTTTAATCCACGCTATGAATTCCACTTTTTTTATTTTTTGTCAAATTGAATTAGGCAGAATTCGTTTGATAAAACTATTTGCATTTATTAAGACGAAACAAATATGTATTTCATTTTATTTTTAGCCTTTGCTGTAGTAGTGATTAAATACTAGGTACGTAGTACTGTATTGTTAATATTTTTTTTACTAAAATAAATCTTAATTCGATTATTCAAAGAGTTGTTTAAATATTATTTCAATTATATATTTGCTTTGTCACCGTCCTTGCGATTTTTTATTCGAACTTTAAACTGAATAGAAGTTGCATTGTTATTTTAGTAAAAGTTTTGCTCCATCCCCATTCTTTTTCGATTATTTAATCACCATGTTGGTTAATAAAAGAAGCTTCTCTCGGAAGGGCATATGTTTAAAGTACTAATAGTGCATAATGTGTCATATTGAGTAGGAACATAATTATTCGTTTTACTTTGTGGGAAATTGTGACCATAACTCTTGTGAAAGACTATATATTTTGCAAATATTTACAGAAAACTTAAATGAATCAATATTTACTTAATTAATGGTCTTATCGCTTTGTATAATTAACTACATAGTTCAAGATAATTGGAAAAAAATTGAATGATGCAATATGACTGTAGCCTAGTGACTGTGAAATTGGTATTCCTTTGCATAAAGCTAAAGTATGAAGAACAACTACGTATTCGAAAATCTTTTGCATGCTAAATATATAAATAATAAATTTTAAATCTTTTTTTTTTACTTCTTTTTTAATATTATTTGGATTTTGAAACATTCGTTTGTTTAATGGGATTATTGAAGGGCTCCTACTCATCTAAAATTAGAAATGTCAATATTTATAGAATTAGAGACAGAAAAAATCTTTTGAAATGCTCCGTCTAAATGAATTATATCACCTATGTACGTTATTTATATTATTTCTTATTATCATTACAAACGTCAATAATTGATATTTTTTTATTCATACGGGAGTCTGTTGCCATGGATGTAAAGTAGGGTGGCTATTAACTAAAAAGAAACTTATAGGGTGCCGCATGGGGATGAAGAAACGTATTTTTTGTAAATTCTAAATAAGATAGGGCCATGGTTCCATGTTGAGCGGCTCCTGATGACAGGGAATATTTTGTTCCTCTTATGTTTTAAACCTTTCAATTTTTTCTTGTTTGTTCAAATTATTCTCTACTTATATCAATGGCTTTATTTCCAAAGGATGATCATCCTCTTTTTATTTGTTGCTGTCGATTTTGTGAGATTTATAGGGTTCCATTTGAATATTTCGTTAACAAAAACCAGCACAAAAGCAAATTCAAACCGATTAAAGACAAAGATTTCTATAAAACAAAACATAATTTGATGAAAGGAAGCATATATTAACGCCTTTAGTATACAAATAAATCGTTATTGAGTCTAATAGAATTTATTTAATTTAGGTTTCTACTCCCTATTCTTAATAAAGTATGTAAATATTATGCATAATATGTAAACCTAATATCAATGCTTTCGAGCAAATATCATTCTTGCACGAAATATTTTCTTGATATTTTATTTACTTAGAAAATGGATTATGTGTTTAGGTAAATAACATCTTTACATTGTTCATATTAAAGCTACAAAGAAGAACACCAATTGATTTTCTAACCTACTAGCACCAAAGCATTTAATTTAATTATTTCTTAATTTTTATTGTCGGTTGGACATTTTAAATATAAATCTTCCACTTTAAAATATCTCCATAATCAATACCATCTTCATACTAGATAAATAAAGTTTCAATATAATGATATACGCAATTGAAATGATGATATGCAGCAATTGTATCCTCCACGTGCTCTGACTTCCTACTTAGTAATTATTATAGTTATATAAATTTCCATATGGAGAATAATAAAGTCAGATGTAAAACAAGTTTTCTCTCATTTACTGTCGTATCCGTTGCCAACAATTAGATTATGTAAAATGGTAGGCTTCGTTAATTCAAATTAACATGTAAAATATTACCTTGAGGTTATCATTTATTGAGTTAACAATTCTCTCTATATTTAAAAGAGAAAAAAAAACCACATCATAATGTATGTAACACAATAATATCCTAGCTTACCAAAAATGAGACAGTGTTGTAGGACCAAGAGAAAAACTAATTAGTTATGGATCCGAACAGATTTTATTCAATCTGGTCGACTCTAGGGTATTTTATTAGAGAACTTCTCTTTTATATGTCTACATACTATCTATATCAGAACGGGGGATTTGGACTCAAATAAAAAAAAAAACTACGCCTTCAGACTCAACTTGAAATCTTAGTTGAGTTCGAGACTTGACCCACACACCATTTTTGATTATGGGGTGGCCAGTAACTATTAAAAAACTTTTAGAGTGGCCCATGGATAAATTAAATAATATTCTTAGTAATAATTTTAACCAATTTCAAATTTATTGTAAATTCTAACAAAGTTGGGTTGCCATGGCTCACTAGCATCCTCTAATTCGTGGGCCCTAAGTAAATACAAATAAATAAAAAGGATATTAATGAGACCAATAATAATATTTCAACCTCTATTGGAACATAAAAAAGCAAAAAATATATCGATTGAATACGTTTCTTATTAAGTTTAAATTACCATTACAACCTTTTTAAATTTGTAATAATATCTGTACAAATGCAATGTGTTTATTTTTTAATGTATTAAACACGGTTTGGAAGACATATCTTCATTCTATTTTTTAATATAAGAACATAGACAAATAATGGATTGATATGAGTAATTAATGGTAAAAAAAACTTCAAATACCAAGCGATGACGTAATAAAATTTGATGATGTTAATTCATTTGATAAGTGGTATTTTATATAGTTATTTATATATATACATATATCATATATGATATTATTCATTTATCAATTTTTTCCCTTATAAAATAGATTTTAATCTGACTGATATGTTAATCAATGAAGTACATAATATGGGGACGTACATATAATGAATGAAGATAATAAAATACTTGAATTTCCATATCATTTTAGATGATTGCATAGATGTTCAATCCATTTAGTTTTTCTCTTCAAATTAATTGTCTAAGAGTCTTGCATTTTTCGTGGTCATTCTTTGATCGTATACAAATTTCCTTGTATAGCAACACAATATATTAAAGAGTATAATATTACTTTGATATTAGTTTGTGCCCTCGAGACTTTCTTCTTGTACATACATATTTCTTGAATACTTTTATTTATTAAAATGTACGTATGGATTATGTATCTAACTATAGATACACATTTTCTAATAAGATATACTTGTTGATGTTCTTGGAAATGGGAAGCTGGGGAACAGTAAGCTGTTATTATTATTTTATGTTAGGGAGACAAGACAGACCCAGTGTCACTCTGACTTCCTAATTAATAATTATTGTAGTTATATAAATTCCCATATGGAGAATAATAAAGGCAGATGTAAAATAAGTTTACTCTCATTTACTGTCGTATCCGTTGCCAACAATTAGATTATGTAAAATGGTAGGCTTCGTTAATTCAAATTAACATGTAAAATATTACAGAGGGAGCAAGTCTACATGCTTATGATGATTAGATTGAAGCTTAGCAATCTTTCTTGAATGGAGGTGGGAAGTCTTGCATTCAATTGACGTTTTCTTTTGGCCCTCTTGTTTTATGACACCTTTGAGGTGAGCGACCACGTTCTTGCCCACCACATTGAAGAGAATTTGTGAAATCTTGCCAAGAACGATGGCCCATTTGTGACCCTCTTCACACTCTGTATCAACCATTATTTTAGTTGCAGTTTCTGAGCAATCCTGCATTTTGTCACAAAATATAGCTCTTGTAGTCCTGTCTCTACAGTTATAGCAGTTGTCAGAGCTCTGAGATGCTTGGGACTAGGAACTGTAAGAGCATTTGACTTGAAGATTTGCTTGTAGAGGGCTGTGCACACATTTTGCCACAGTATACAAACAGAGAGAAGGCCAGGTGAATATCTCCTTACTTTGGAGCTCTTGAAGAGTAGTGCCATCCGTTCTATGATGAAAGATAGCCTTGGTGATTAAGCTGGCTACGAGCCTAGAGATTATAGTAGTTTGTGTAACAAATTCATATTGAATTCCTCTTTGGTCATGATCTTATCCTATGATTTTGTGAATAGACAACAGACTTCACTGTTGCTGATCATGTTATTCCCTTGAAAAACTTTGAAGATGAGATTGTCTTCGGTTTCAAGACTCTTGTCCTCAATAGGTTATATCTTGACAAGGGACAATTTGGGGGACGTCAGAATAGTAAATCCTGATGGTAGTATCTCATGTGACAACTTATCATATAGCTCTTGTGCTGTTTTAACCTCTTCTTCAAGAAAATATCAACCTCCATGAAGCTCAATTTCGAGTTGAAGTTTTTGGCAACTTGTTGAAGCTTGGGTGGGTCTTGGGAATGGTGGAGGTGAGGAGAAGTAATCCGGATGTTTTGGCTATACTGATGGAACAGTGGCATCTTTCAGTTGCCCGGAAATTATAAATTGATTTTTTTGTTCAATATGATTAATACAAGTTTGTTGTGCCTTATCTTAGCTGCAGCTGTATGTTGAGTTGGTGACCACTACCATGTCTTTTATCGACTCATTTGGTGATAAGTCATGCTCCATGAAATGTAGGCAACATATTCTTGAACTTATTGAATTGTTTAGACGGTTTATTTATTTTTTTTTTCAACTTTTGATCTTGGATGGACCCTCTTCCATTTTGATTGACGCTCTTGATTGGGGAGGGGGGGGGGTACATTGAAGACTTAATATTTGAAAAAGCTTAAACCAAGGTTATTGGGGTATCATGATAGCCCTGTCAGTATCTGGGGGCGCAACAATTCCATCCCATCCTATTCTAATTCTTGATAATCACGTCCACTAGTCACGACTTAGTAATCTTTAACACAACTAACAATAAGTGAATTGTTAAGAAACTTGGTCTCGTTTTGGAACTGGCAAGCATTTCTTCCCCTCCAAGAGCAGAGCAAAGCATAGAGACGTTCATGGTCTAGAGTTTGTTACAATAGCTATTTTGTATTATTTAATATTGTCAAATAACAATCACTTGATAAAATGCAGAGGCATCAGATAGTAGTAATTGTGGGTACCCTCTCTCACCCCAACAAAATGCCCATCCCTAGTTATGCCTAATAAGTACATCTCCCCGGTTTCTTATACTTATAAATTAATCTTGTATAAAATTGATTTTTTCTCTTCTTCTCATTGTTGAGCATTTCATCTTTTGATACAAACTTTAATCTATTAACGAATATCAAACGATGCAGAGAGATTCAATTAAAAAAACTTGTAACTTGTTTTTTATAACAAACAATTCATAATTATAATGATTATGTTATCAATATCGAAGAATGAATTTTTAAGTATTTATATCCAGAGTATCTCCTCCCTCTAATTTAATCCTTTTGTACTACTATGTACCTAGCTTTAATATTTTCGCTATCAATAGTCATATGTTATGTCACATGTGTCTTATGCATAATAATTAATAAGTAATAATATGTAGTAGTAGTGGAGTTTGTATGTGGATATTGATATAATATCTAGTTGATAACGACTAAAAAGACCCTGAGGAGTCCCTTTAGTCACGACCAGCTTTTTTGTAGGTTAACCAACTGTCCTCTTTTTCATGTTCTCTTTCTACATCTTGATCGGCATCTAGAGACTTTTTTTTTAAATTCATGAAATATTTGATTTTTACACAATACAAATAATGTAGAGGGAAATTGAAATTGATGTACATTGTGTTCATGATTTCACTACTGTGATCAGCAGTGATGTATAAAAAGGGTCCAGCTGACATGCAAAAAAAAGGACGGTTCTTGGCAACATTTATCTTTTCAAACATCTTTTTCTTTCTTTTTCTTCTTTTATAACTCAGTTCTATACATTTCAAAAACAAGTGTCATTTTTAAATTAATTTAAAAAATGCCTGAGGATTTTATTCAGGAACTTGGGTCGCCAACAATGGAGGTAGCAACGCTTAAAAATTTGTCCAGGATACGAGTGTGATGGCATTCCGGACATGCTATTTCTCGACTTCTTGAAGAAATTTCCGATCATGACACTTTCAAATCGCTGATAACACAAGAAAAATCCGGATCCATTCAATAAACATGGCATTAGTAAAGATTCAGGTACATTTGATTTCACATCTGACCTATTGTAATTTTTTGATTCATGTATTATCCCACTTTTAGTCGGAGGACATCAAAATTGCATACAATTTATGGAGAAATACGCCGGTAAATCCGTCTTTTCTTGTTTTCCCGTAACCCAATCATTGGAGCTCTCAAGTCGAGTCAGCATTTTCAAAATAAAACGGAAAATTTACGAAAATTGTAGATTTATAACAATGGACGAGACTAAGGACTTCAAGTGTGACAATAGTCGAAAAGATATTCCACTTGAAAATTCAAAAGTGGATAGTATAAAGAATGCCTGATACATCCAGTTGAAGAATATTGTTGCCGTGATAAGCATTGAAGAATTTTTGCTTGTACTAAAATACTCCGATCGTCAATTGTGATTCTGAGAGGGGCTTTTGAATGATGAGGGGATGTGCTTTTATCTAATGTCATAATTAAAATTCTCTCATCTTGTGTATATTGATCTTCATGAACTTTATTATTCTATTTTTTTGAAATATTTTTTCATTTATTTGTTTTTGATGTTTCTAGTTTTTTAAAACATATGCAATCGATTCAATGACTTGTTATAGTAGTCGATTTCAATGTAATTAATTCCCTGACAATTATTGTTTTTTTCTTTTAAATTATATTTGAATAATTTAAAATTGTAATTAAAACGTACATTTTCATCATATTATCAATTTAATCTATTTTTTTGTGTTTATTTATGAAAACTTAAATTGGAATAACATTGTTTTTCCGAATCAATGTTCAGTTTTTCTTATATAACTATATATATATTTTTGAGATAATCATTATGAAATTTCATCCTATTTTATGTTTTTATAGAAAAATTTAAGTGATTACAAAATGACTGTTTGAAGTTTTTATAATAGTTTTAAATGATAATTAAATTGTTGAATAAAAAAAAGTAGCCACTACATGGTAAAATAAAATCATTTCATTTAATTGTATATGTTTCTTAAATATGTAATATGAATTATAGGATTCACTTATGTGTAAAAGTGTAGTAATTTTGAGGTGCAATTCCGACAAAGACATATTGAGGTTAATAATATATCAGTATTGATTAAATAATAATTAATATTCGAGTCAAGTCACTGTCCATTTCAAAATGTTCAGGTCTCATGCTATGGCATTAGTTGCTACAATTTTAAGGTTCTATCCTTTACAAATTTTTAATGCCACTCAATGATAATAATAATCTATTCCTAAGTAAAACATCAAAATAATAAGTTACATTCCGCCCCTTCAAATGTGATCGGCTGAAATTCTGCCTTAATTCAAGGGTACCATATTTATTTATGACATCATCTCGGGCGTGCATGTCAGCTGGACCCTTTTTATCCATCACTGGTGATCAGCAGTGATGGATAAAAAGGGTCCAGCTGACATTCAAAAAAAGGACAATTGTTGGTAATTTGTATATTTAAATAATTAAAGCTGTTATATTTCCTTTTCCTCTTATCATCGTTTGTTTGCCTTTTCCTGCTGCTAAGTCATTATTTAAAAAAGAATAAGAGGCATTTCGAAATAAATTTGAAAATGTCTAACGTATTTAATCTAATGCCCTGGATCGCCAGGAATGGAGGTGAAAGTGTTTGGGATTTAGATATGGACAGCAATGTGATTACATGCCGAAGTTGGTGAAAAAGATAGATTCATGGCAATGGACGAGTCAAAAGACATCAAGGATCGGTCTATGATTGCAGTGCTGATTGGTTCTCTGGATGGACTTTTCCTTGGTCGACCTTATCTGATTAATTTTACCAATGTGTTAAGTACCAATAGCTTGACCAAGAAGTTGCAGTCAGTAATCTTCGAAACACATTGGGTTCCAATTTTAAAGAAGAGAGATTAAAGGTTTTCATCACAGATGGAGCTGCATACTGTATTAAAGCAGCTGAGAAATTAAGGAAGATGTTTCCTGAAATGATCCACGTCACTTGTCTTGCCCATGGACTCCATAGAATTGCCGAACTTTGCCGTATTGAATTTCCTAATTCAAATCTACTGATCTCCGAAATAAAGAAGGTTTTCTTGCACTCTAGTATTAGAAAGCAAAGTTTTACTACTTATTGCCAAATTCCCTTACCACCAGCACCTATTACTACACGTTAGGGAACTTGGTTAAAAGCAGTGACATATTACGTGAAAAATTTCGACACTGTGAAAGATTTCATTAATGGACTTGAGGAAAACAGTTCAGCAATTACTACTGTCAAAAAAGTTTTAAATAGCGACACCATATTCAGTGAATTACTATTAATTCATCAAAATTTTAATCAAGTTCCTCAAGAAAGAATGCCTCTGCTTACAAGTGCGACTATAATGGAGAATTTGTGCGAAGATATTACACTTGAACCTTTCAAAAGTAGGCTCCTACGGATAATGGAGAAGAATACTGGATACATCAATTTGAGGGATGTCGCTACTGAAATAAGCATGGACTCTAATATAATTTTTCTATACACAAAAATACTCCAATCGTCAATTGTGACTCTGAGAGGGTTTTTTCCATGATGGGGGATGTACTCTCATCTAAGAGGACAAGAATGAGTGAAGAACATTTCAAGAACCACCTCTTAATAAAATGGAACTCAGAATTTGTCAAAATTAAATGAACTTAAATAAATGGATATTTGATGGCATCGTATTTAAAATTATAATTTATCGTATTTATGTTATATATTGATCTTCATTAAATATGTTATTCTATTTTTATATAATATTTTGTAATTTGTTTTTTCTCATGTAACCCTCATCTGTTCTACTTTTTTTATTTAAATACATGTCATCGGTTTAATGACTCACTGTTATAATCATTGTCGATTTCAATCTTGTTATTGTTCTGTTAAACATTTTTTTTTCCTTCAAATTATATCTAATGCATTTAAACTTGTCATACCAACCTCTTCAACGTACATTTGCATTATGATACAAATTAATATTATGGTCAATTTAATTTATATTTTTGTTTTACTTATGGAAACTTAATTTAAAATTACATTTTCTTTCTTAATTAATATGCAACTTCTATGTTTTAACTAATATATATCTATATGTAATTGAAATAATAAGATATTATTTTGTTTCATAGAAAAATTAAAGTATCTTCAAAATGTGTTACTTTGACTTCGAAGTTGTTATTTAAATTAATCCCTAGAACTGGGTGTAGCAACATTAAAACCTACAATAATAATTTCCTTAGGAAATTATAAACATAATTATTTTGTGGAGCAATCCCAACAGAGACGTATTAAAATTTATTTGCTATCAAGTAATTTTGTTCAACAATAGGTAGAACATAATTTGAGTTAAGTCCGAGTGCATGTAAAAATGACTGGTCTCATGCTTTTTTAGTATTAGTAGCCACGGATTTATGGTTTTGTTTATATTAAATTTATGTACCATTAAATTATTAGAAACAAGCTGTTCCTAAGTAAAACAGCATAACAATGACAGCTACATTCCGCCACTTCAAATGTAATCGGCTGAAATTTTGCCTTACTTCAAGGGTACCATATTCATTTATGACATCATCTCGGGCGTGCGTGTCAGCTGGACCCTTTTTATCCATCACTGGTGATCAGTGTTATGCTTTACGTCGAGCTTTTTTGTTCAATCGCAACCTTGACTCTCAAAAAGGAAAGAAAAAATTTGAAAAAAAAAACATATAGAAAAATAGGCTATGAGTTCTATTATATTTGGAGGAGCACCAGCTTAAGTCACACAACCCATTGTGGTGAATAACATCCTTTTGAGGAAAAATGCTTGTTGGCAATTTAATCTGACGTTTGTTCATCAAATGTTTTGTACATCAATAATACTTTGTCGTTGTTGTCATATAATAACAATACCATGTGGATATTTCAAAAAATTCTTCCATTTTGAGGTCATATTTTATATTCTTCAAAATTGTTTCGAAGTCAATAAAAAAAAAGAAAAAAAGGCACACAGTCCTTAATTTAGTGTATACATATATCAAAATCATATATAAACACCCTTTTTTACTTCATAATACGTAGAGTCAGCTGCTTTAAATCAAAAGAGTCAACTGATAAAAATAGATGAAGAGAGAATACATAGTATTTTTGTTTCTACCGAAAAGCTCGTCTTGATTAGGGATGGGTATTTTGTTATGGTAAGTGAATATTCCAACAATTACTATTGGTACCTCTGTTTCATTTTATCGGTTGATTGTTCTTGACAATATTAAATAATACTCAATGACTGATATAAACTGAAACGATGGAAGCATATCTGAAATCCAGGAGAAGAGAGGTCATATTTTATATTCTTCAAAATATAACTTACTTCAACATGATTTCTTATCACCAGAAATTGAAATTTAGTTACGTATCTTGATTTATCTGGTTTTATCCGATTCATACGTGTGAAAACTTCTCTTTATTCAATTTATTTGAATTAAAATAAATAATTTAAATAAAAAAAAAAATTTGTGTCGAATTGGGTTCTTTATGGGGATGCTGCATGAAGTTAGTATCTAATGCTTTACTTATATTTCTCTAGATGATCATCACATATTCTCAATTTTGTCACTGTCATTGACAACAAAACATAATTGAAGCCAAATCAGCCAATATGGACAAACATAGTTTAAAGTCTTTGGACTGAGTAAACATGGGAATATCTATAACCAATCCGTGCTGTTTACAAATATCGTTTAAGTGAAGTGCAGTAAGGCTGTAGTGACTCCTTGTAAGAATCTCTTGAACGGAGTTATGAAGATCCAGGAACTCTTGGATAAAGACAGGGTTAATTTGGGCGCAATCTTCACAGTTGCAAACTTGTTGACCCTCTAATACCGAGAGATAGAATTCCTGAACGAGCGGGAATTTTTTGGACTTTCTTTTAGGTGATAGAGCTAGATTATCATCTCGCTACGATCACTTATTTAAAAATATATCACACTGAAGAAAAAGAAACAGCACCTAAGTACCTGTTATTGATACAATCACTTTCGGTTGGTATTGAGAGGAGGTTTGGAAACTACTTTTAGGACAGGGAGATGCTATTTGCCTCAGCTTATCTGCTTGAGTTCAAATTAGGCTTCTAGGACCTCGAAAAACAATAATTTACACAAAAGCACTGTCTAGAAGAGACGATGTTCATAGAAGAGAGCCACTCCTACCAACTTTTATAAGAAACAGCAGATGAAGATAGGAACTTCTTCATTACCAAGTGACAAAAGAAGACTGACAAAGACAGATAGGAGGTGGATAGATTTTTGGTGGACAAGTCTGAAGACATAGATTCATTTTTGGCTCATAATCGAATAAAAAAAGTTTTCAGGAAATACGATGTCGTAATTCCATAAAGTGCCAGCTCTGATAGGCTTTTTTCAACAGGTAAACTAGTACTGGACGAGAACGAGAATAGAATATGAAAATTTTGAAAACAGCGTCTTCTCTAAGCAAATAAATATATATAAATTGTAATATGCTAAAATGAAATATAAATGTCTTGTATACAATATTAACTAGAGCTTGGGAAGAAGTACTATGCCTGGTTTTATTATACTACTCTATATTTTTGTGCAAGAGTTAATATGTTACGTATATGGTTCTTGTTCATTGATAACACTGGTCAATAAATATGAACTTTCAAAAACCCTAAGGGGTATAAGTATAATACAAGTTATTCAGTTTTGCTCGCTAATTTCAAATCTGTAATTTTTTTTTCGAGTCCTAAAGTTTTCGAGGAATCGGACCCTACTTTGTTAGCTTTTTTGGCCAATTTTCCAACTTCAACTTCAATTTAAGCTTAGAAGAGTACAAATTTTGAGCATTAAAAAATCATAATTGGCTAGTATTTTATATACAAATTTCATTTCCAGTCTTTGTTTTGACATAAAAGGACTCCTAGGGGCGTAGGGTGCCGAAGTAGGACCAAAAGTTGCCCAATTCCTTTGTACTTAAACAACTTCTTGAATATTATATAAAATGGACTAATAAGGAATGTATTAAAGATCTTAGTCCCACAGCTTTCAAACGAGATGTCAAGCGAATCCTTAACTTTGAAGAAATCGTCCATCTAATCAGGAGTGTCAAACATACAGCCCGCAGGCCGGAACCGGCCTGCAAGGAGATTCAATCTGGCTCGCAGGATAATTTGAAAGTAGAAAACATACATAAAAAACATGGATTAAGTTTATTAATTAAATCATTAATTCATGAATTATCCAATAGGGGCACATGTTAGTCTTTCTTTTAAGTCTCATATAATTTCATGTAAAGTTCGTTATTATAATTTTCGATAATATTTACTTAAAGTTTGTGCAATTTTGTGAAATGTTTTGTAAAAGTTTTGCTCAATAAATTTTTGGTTAAATTTAACAATGTCCTTGTTCTTCTTTAAATCAAAACAAAGGGAAGACATGATATTTTGGTTGTTTATAGCTAAGTATGCTATAATTTTAATAGTCCGGCCTACGACGTCTACCTAGGGGTCGTATATGGCCTGCGATGTGAAATGAGTTTGACATCCCTGATCTAGATCCTACTTTTTTAACTTTTTGGGTCCATTTTCCAACTTCAACTTCAATTGAAGACTTACGGTAGAGCTACTAAGGAAGTAGTGTGCAGAAGTATTAAGAAACCGACTTAAATCCTTTGAAAATATTGATAAGAACCCAACTAGTAAACAAACGTTTCACAAAATTCAAAAATGGCTGAACGCAGAACTAAAAAAGATTAAATTGAACAAAACACTTACACGTCTGATTATATATGATAACTGATTTCAGTTTCTTAGCAAATTCCAAATTGCAAAATTCATAAATTTCATCTTAATTGGACAAGTATTTTGATTAAATTTTATAACATTTGAATTTTATTCATTGAGTAGGTTCATTAAGTTCTTAACAATATATATTTTCTGAAATATCGTTTGTTAAACATTAAAGTTATGGAATATGTAATATAATGACTGAAAAATGACTGCTGTCTAGTTTCTTAGCTAATTCTGAATTGCAAAATTATTAAATTTGATCAAAATTGGACATATATTTCAATTTATTTCACAATATTTGTATTCTATTCATTGAAACAATACATTACTTTCTAAGGAGTATACATTTTTTGAATTCGAGTGTATAGATCATACAAAGTATCCAAAGTGTGACAAAACTATTGAAAAATGACTGAAGAATAGTTTTTAGCAAATTTCAAATTACAAACTTACTAAATTTGATCAAAACTGGACAAATATTTGAATTTATTTCACAATATTTGTATGCTATTCATTGAAACAATACATTACTTCCTAAAGAGTATACATCTCGTTTGTATATCATCAATAGTATCCAAAGTGTTACATTATTACTGAAAAATGACTTTCAGAGATTGCAAAGGAGATTTAAAAAATGTTGAGGCTGAAGCTTTCCAATTTTTGTTTTTTCATCAATAAGCAGCAGAAAATCTTTTGATACAGACAAAATAACGGATTGATCCAAAAACAGGACAGCCTAATGTGTACATACACACATTTATTAAAGAAATTTCATCAGTAATTCATATTATATTTATAATAAGTGCATACAAAGTGCATTATACAATAAAAAGGAAAGGGTAACTAAAGCCTTTTTCTTGGAAAATCTACAATCAACACATAAAAAATTAATCTCCTACTTTGTGAAAAAAATATACAACAAATATATAAACAACTGACGATACATTATTTTGTAAGACAAAATTTTTCTTCAAATCAGTGAGTGAGACTCTCATTCATGTTAGATCCTCTATCTTAATTTTTGTACATATGTATATTTTATATAAAAAATATAAGATATTTACTTACAATATAGAATTAATAATGTGTGTCCTTCTTCGTTATGAATGGTGGTATGTATAATTACAGCTGTATTTTAGTGGAGTTAATGCACTCACCTCAACAATAACAACTGAGAGTAAGTAGTGTCTGTTTTTTTTAGATTTCTTTTAATGGAGTGTGCATTAATCAAATTATTTATAATTCATATTTATGTCTATATATATGTATATGTACATATAAATAATAAATAATACACCTTGATGCTGACATATACACTACAAAAATATAAAACTTTGGTCATTTCTATGTAATAATATTTATTCGTTATTACATGTATATATCTCAATTAGTTTCCCCATTATTTTGATTTTGGCAAAGGAAATTTTAAAGTATGTGGAGAGCCATTATATTATTTTTCCAAAACTTGTTTTGACTTTTTTATTTGTATTTGATATTGTACCTGTCATTCTCAGCAATCCTTAAAAATAACACAACCTCTCATAATTAGTAAATAATTTGGCAAAATTACCATAATATTTACATGTATATTCGAGAGTAAAATATGTTACACAATATTGAGCAAAAATTGATTTGAGGAATCATTGGTTGTCACTTGTGATTTTTAATAGCATATGCAATCAAGTTTATATTTTTATCAAAATCGATTTTTGTAAGGTAGAAAATTAAAAAATCGTAAGATCGTTTTTTCGTGATTTACCAATACTTAAAGTTAGAAAATATGTTTGAAATCAAAATCATGTCCAATAAGAAGTTTACTATTAATATTTTAAATTTCAATTTGATGTTTGAACTCATTTGACATTCAGTTAAGTCAACTTTGTTCAATTGATATAAGTGTATCAATTATTAAGAGTTTTTTTTTACATTATGCTTTGTGAAATAAATGATTAAACATAGCAAGTAAATAAATAAAAACTTTTTTTCCCTCTCCCTTACACTTAATCTTGATTCAAGAAAAATGTTCAAAAAGAAATTAATTATAGATGAAATTTTTTTATGAGAGGAAAAAAGTTGACAATACTTACACTTCATTCACCACAAAGAAAACTGTTTGTGGTAAAAAGATAATATGAAAAACAGATTATTAAAAAATAAAGATCCCCAATAAAATTTGACCATATTTAAAAAACAAACAAAAGCAATTGTGAATAAATTTAATGATACTTGATTTTAGTTTTTATAATAAATTGGTAGTTAGAATTTAATTATATTCATATATCAGGAATAATTTTAGTAGTGATAATTGACTAATGAAATTCTACCTACATTTGTTGTAGATTTTCTTAAAAATATATAATAAATTTGTAATTTATCCATAGTTATAAAATTATCCTTACACTTTGTACTATTTTTAATTATTTAAGGTCTTCTTTTCTGGGGTAATTGAACTAAAAATAAATTTTATCCCCCCCAAAGTCATATAACAAGTATGTAGCTAATATTAATTCAATCGTACTAAAAGTTCCAATCCTATATTTTCCTCGTACTCTCAGTATGTAAAAAAAGCCCGAAAATTGACATTGTAACCCTGACAATTTAGTAAATGTTAGGGAGGAGATGTCATGACTTGTCAGCAGCAAGTAGCTATTCTTTTACCATTTTACAGGAAAGGAAATAAACACAAATTCATACATATCAAAAGATTATATTATATCAATGATTCTAATGTACATGCACTTATACAGATGACATGAAAAGGTTGTTAATTGAATATCTACTTTGTCTTAATTTCATTATAATGCGCCATGCTGATATATCTTCGTACATAAATAAGTATACTCAACATAATAACGGCATTAGAAAGAGATAACATACAATGCAATATTAAGAGAGCCTTAAAAATGAGCTTTTACATTTAAAATAAACTATGAATGAATTATTAGATATGAAAAACTTTCTTTACAATTAAATTTTACATCCATCCTCACTTTTTTTTTACTCCTCATCACTCAATTTAAAAATACAGTTGCTTTAAAATATAAATATACTTTAATATATTTAAAAAAAAGAAGATATTCGTGTTGCCATTTATTATATAGGATGGAATCAAATGATGATTTGTTTACTTATAGGAAAGTAAAAGAATAATTTAAGAGAAATAAGTGATAATGCAGTTGTGATAGAACCCTTTAACTATACGTCAATTCGTTCCAGTAGGAGAGTCGAAAAGTGATGCATCCATCAAATCAACAATACCAACTAGTAACATGCGACCAAAGAACAAACTATATTTTATTTACAAAAGTCTTATGAATTGAGTAGGATATTGAGGTTTTATTCAAACTCAGAGGCAAAGTTTACTCAATATAATGAATGAGGTAGTTGAGTTCGAGGGTATGTACCTATGTATAGATATTATATGAAAGCTTTATATGTAGAAATTTATTACATTTTTTTTGTTATGATCATATATAGTTTTGTATTGTCGAAATGTTACAAATTTGATATTTATCCTGGGAAGTAGAAATATTAATATTTTATGAGTAGTTTTTTCATTGTGATAAGGTTATACATTAATTGTAGAATGTTCTAAAGAGACTAATATCATATCATTGTTTGATCTTTTTAGGCTCTTATCATACAAGTTAAATGTTGTTATATGTAAAAAATATGATACTCAAAATGCATTTTTTAAGAAAAAAGTGCAGATAATTTCATATTCTTGGTCGAAAAGTTCACCAAGTAGAACTATGTACACAATATGTGAAAAATAATTATTTTTTATATAGGGTAAGTTTAAAACTTTTTAAATAATGAATTAATCTAATTATTCCACCTGATAGTTTACTTAGTAAGAGTTAATTTACTTCTAATAAATGAAATAAAATAATAAAAAATAGTATAGAATATGTAGAAAGAGTTGTTTAACCTCCATTCTAGATTTCATGTTTCAGTTGTGAATGATAAAAAAAATAATATATTGTTATTGTGATCTGTTAGATCATGGAAACAAAAAAATAAAAGGACATGATACAGTATGTATATTTTTGATGTTGTAAATTTACAAACAACAAAGGAAATTATTTTGCACAGATATTAATTTTAATTTTTCCACAAATATACATTATTATTTACAATAAATTACTTGTATATCCTCACTACACGGATCAGCATACAGCAAAAGAATACTGGGTGTGTAAGCCCTCGTTAAAAAATCTATATGTATCCAAATAAATGAATTTTCTACTGACTACTTTAAAAAAAATCTTCAGAAAATGGCAAAGTAATATATGTACATTTTACCTCGATACGAGGGTGTAAACTACCAAAGGCTTTCTTAATACTCTCCTTGAGAACCTCATACCGTGCACGGACAATGGTTTCTTTGTGAGAGTCCAAATGTTGGAGAGGAGTAAAATTGGACTAATTCTCAAAGACACTCCACCATAAATAGTTGAGGACATTGAATGTCAGGGGATGAGGGAGGCCATATATTTGATGACCATTACTTTTTTAAATTATTTCTGCAGATTTCATGGATTTTTATGGCTGTATGAAATGGAGCTCCGTCTTGTTGCCAAACATTATATTTATTAGAGTAATTGGCCTCTATCCATGGTAAAAAGTGTATCTTAAACCTTATATTTTATCAATCTTTTCTCTAGGCTTAAAAAAGTAGGGAAGCAATTTTTTCCCGTGAATGACCAGGACTCCTAGTATCATTTTCTGTTGAGGACCTTTGACTTCGTCTATATTCTCAACAAGATATCAATTAATTTCTCCTGTTGTATACTTGTTCAACAGTGAAGATCTTATTTTCGGAAAAAATCTTTATTGTTGACTTGTAAGTCTCTAGGAAAGACAAGATTTTCCAGCATCTTTTTAACTTATGATGCTATAAAGTGCTGGGAGACTCTAACAATGCTTTTGAGACCAAGGTCATCATTTACAGTTTTGTTTATTGCCTCCTCACTTACATTCATCTACTCAGCAAATGACCCGATTATTTTCTTTTTCCAATTATGAGGCAGGTCAAATAATCTCATATATACTTTGCATATAAAAATCACATTGTCCTTTTAAACTTGTCTTGAGATCTTAAGATGTCATGGTTCCACCCAACAGTAACTATATCAACATCATAGTCATTCTCAAGCATGTTAAAAATTGCCAACCAAAATTTATGTTGATGAATGAATCAATTTTATATATTTAATAAATAAATTTTATACATATTGGTATACACAAGTATTTAATTAATATTTTCATATGTGTACTAGATATGAATTTTCTACTGACTACTTAAAAAAAAATCTTCAGAAAATGGCAAAGTAATATATGAACATTTTACTTCGATACGAGGGTGTAAAATCTATTGGGTATTACTCATGTTTTATATATTTCAGAGTATCATAAATATATGAAGGTATTTAAAAGTTTAATGTCATTAGAAAAATAAACTGGAGATTTCTTAAAAATAAACTGTTTATTGGTCCATTCTAAATGTGAAACTTTCTGTTGTGTTAGTGATTTGGCCTCCTTTCAATATGCATACTTATAAAATTAAATTTTAATTTAATAAATCCTTGTTATAGGAGTAACATATGTACTGCAACAGCTACCTGCACAGTCTCAAACCATAATAAAGAAATATAACACCGTAGACTTAATATATAATATTTGTCAGAACATTGTTTGGTTAAATGATCCAATGCTTGTTAACGTGTATTTTTATTTGATACAACACAAATTAATATAATAAGAGAACAAATAAATAGAGGTAATATTTTAAGGTTAAATAACTCAATAAATATTATCTCGTCAAAATAGATCAAAAATATTGCTTTTGGACATTTTTCTTCTTCTCTAAGTGTGTTTTTATACATTAAGAGCAAATAAGAAGACTGTAATGCAAACAAAATTATACTTCCATAATAAAGCTACTAACCATATGAAAAAGAACTGAAACAAATGAATATAAAACTTGTGTTCCATATAAATTACTTTTTTTTAATTACCTAATGATAAGCTTTTAGAGAATTTAAGACTATATTCATTCATTTCATGTAATTAACTTATAAATGACGTCATATCACAACTACATACAGGGTGATTCATATGTTTTAAACCTCTAAATTTAGTATTAATTACACTGATCAACAAATTTAAACTTTCAAAAATCCTAAGGGATATAAGTATAATAAAAGTTATTCAGTTTCGCACGCTCATTTCAAATCTGTAATTTTTTTTTTCGAGAGTTCTATAGTTTTCGAGAAATTGGCCCCTACTTTTTTAGCTTTTGTGGCCCATTTTCCAACTTCAATTTCAATTTAAGCCTAGAAGTATACAAATTTTGAGCTTTAAAAATAATGATTGGCTAGTATTTTTTATGCAAATTTTATTTCCAGTCTTTGTTTTGACGTAAAAGGACTCCTAGGGCCGTAGGGTGCCAGAGTAGGACTAAAAGTTGGCCAAGTCCTTTGTATTTAAATAACTTCTTGAATATTTCATGAAATGGATTAATGAGAAATGCATAAACAGCATAGACCAACATCTTTCAAAGAAGATGTCAAGCGTCCCATTAAAATCCTTAATTAAGAAGAAATCGGCCATCTAAGTGTGTAAATTTTCATCCAATTTCGAGCAAAAATGCCCTAGAAATCTAAAACTCACGGTAGAACTACTTAAGTAGTAGCGCGCAGAAGGATTTCAGTCGGTTTTTTAATACTTAAAAATAGATGAAAACCCTAGTATTTCAACACCTTTGGAGTAATCTAGAAAAAATTTGGCTTAAAATTTAAAAGAATCCATGAAAATCCTTTGTAAAAAGTGTAGAAGATCTCACAATTTCTAAGCCTTCTGTTTTACGAGTTTGCAGGAGATATTTCAAAATGAAATCCCTGAAGTTAGGTTAGAGTTAGAATCTGTCAGAAGATAAGAGCTAAGTGATTGTACGTTTTTACGCAAAAGTAGTACTTTCGTCATTTTTAGTGATGAAAGAAAAGTAGGATCTACAGCAAAAATTTAACCAACAAAATATTAGAATCATATCTCAATCTCCTAAAGCAATATATTGTATGGACGATAAAATAATTCCTCGTTAAGTCATTCATGGCCTGGACAGGGATTTCAAGTTCAGAAGAATTTCAGTTTCCATTGAATATTATACTGAAGGGTCTTGGAATGAAACAAAGCGAATTTATTTCCAAGGTTTTAAAATCCGTTCCTTTTCCCTTTTGATCAAAATTTATATACTAATAGGTAGCTCCTGGCAGTATAGAGTATCGAGTTTTAGACTTCCTTTCATGCTATTCTACACTGAAGAAGATTGTGCACCAATTTTGAATGCTCCGTTAATGGTTCAAAATAGCTTTTTAAATATGATATATGTTTAAAAAACTTTTATTTGTTATTTTTAAAATACTTCTAATAAGGTGTACATTTTAAATATGAGTCAACAAAAATTTCCCCATGGGACAAGGAGTGTACCATTAGATCAATTTTGAGTAAAAAATCAAGAAAATATTATGTTTAACAAAAAAACATGCTTTTGAGGCCTCTATGCCTATTTTTCTTAAAAAGTTCTGATGTAAATGAAACATTTATCATTTAAATACTTGATTCTAGCCTATACTATTTCAGATATACTTTTATAATCTCCCTTGTCCTCCATGATTAATTATGTTAAAAGGACTTCTTATTAAACCTCAGTGAAGAAAAGTTTTAAGGAACTATTTATGCCATAATCGTAAAATTATTCCTTCATACCTATGAATATTTTTACTTGTATTAAATAAGAGCATCTATTGATTAACCTGACCCCAATTCTAGATTAAATATATAGATCTGTTTCCCCCTTTCCTATTACTGAAAATGTTAAAAATAGTATTTCTGATTTGATCTCCAAAATCTTGACTAATCCATATTATATATATAACATAAATATTTATTAGTGTAATTGAGACTAAATAATAATTATAGAGTGACTATATTTTGATTCACGACAAAAGAGGACTTTTGGCCAGATCAATGTCTATTAAGGGGGAGGGCTAATTTTTAATAAAAAAAATTGATTGTGATCTTTCTTTAATTTTTAATTTTATTTTTATTTTAAGTCAATTGTCAACTTTTTGTCTAACAAAAATTTGGACATAAAATCAATATGTAAAATGTTTTTGGACGCACTGGAGAGCAACATAGCTCATTCTTTTTTTAGGAAAAGAGGACAGTTATTCACCCTAATATATGTATATATATATATACTTATACATAAAAATGAAACTCAACCAGGATGATATTTATATCCATTCAATTAAACCATAAACTGAATATCAAAGGGTCATATTCATAATAGATGATCTAATTTTTCCTACTGTAAAAGTATTGTTGATTGTAATCAAAAACGAAATGATACTTATTAAATTATTAAAATGTTTTCATGCTACACGCACATGATATAATTTGGGTCGGTTAACATTAATATTATTAATCATAACATTATATGGTCTCTCATAATTACTAATCATGGCAATTATATGTTATGTCATTTGGTTTGTGCTAAATTTTCAAATATACTTTTCTCTAAATTATAAGTTTAGTTACGGTTATTTCACAAATAATTTGGTTAACTGATTCTATGATTAAAATGACCTTTTTGAAGACAAAAAGATAAATGATTGATTTAGTTAAAAGAGTCTTGATATGAATAAACCCTACCACAGTATGTATTGCTTTCTGTACTTAAAAATAAAAATGGGATATGATCAAATGTATTCAAATAAAAGTTACTTAATAACACTTTGGTGAAGTCAAAATACCTACATATATATATATATATAAGTTTAAATGGCTTTCATGCAAGTTAAGTGAAAGTTGAGCGCAATTTTTTGTCAATTTAATTCATTATAATGAATTTTACTCAGAATTCCCATGATTTTTTTTTTTTTTGGTAATGAACGAAATTTATAAAAATCTTATACATACTTTTATAATCCTAAGATAATTTGATAAAATTTTGAATATTTTCCTAGATAAATATATAAATATACTTTAATATTTATGAATATATTTTATATACCTTAGGTAATAAATGTTCTGTTATATAACCAAACAAGTTTTTATAATTTAGAAACATTAGAAAAAAGAAGATAAAAAGTGAGATGATTTCCTTATAAACTTTGTGGAAATAAATTTAATTGTAAATATTTTTAGCAAGAAAAAACATGAAATTATTATATATAATGGCAACCATCGACATTCTCAAAATTTATTTTTTGAGGATCATTTAAGTTTATTTTAAAATTGAAAAATCCTATTATATACTATATTTTAAATGAGTCTATCAAACATAGAAACTATTAGGGATTGAAACTTAAGACAAAAAGTACTCATTAAATTATGTAATGTTTTCCAGTTACATACATACATATTGAATTGGATATTTATCTACTTATTAGTACAGGTACGATACAGTGCGAACTATAGTTCAGAACTGACAATTCACAATTCAGTTTAGTAAATATAAAAAAAAGACACATTTTACTTGAATGGCTGTAAAAAAACAAAAAAAAACAATTATATATATTAATATGAAACTCGAGCCGAATCGAGCGTACCATATCGCCTCAAGGCTTTATGTCGTAGTCTACATCAATATAAGTATTTGTTGTATTTAATTACACTTTCATAGTTAATACGTATTTAAACCAAAATTTCCATTTTTCACCCATGCATTTTATGAAAATTTGCAAGTTTATTTCATCATTTAATAAAATATTGTTGACTGCTTAGCACTAAAATTAAAAAATTATAGCACCCTATGTATAAATATGTATATTCTATGTATTTAGCTCAAATTTTATTTCAAGAAACAAGTTCATTTATTGTTGAGATGAAGAAAAAAACGTCATTATTATTATTAAAGGCAGTGCATTTCAGCAAAGTTGGAATATATAAACAAATGAATTATGTCGAGAAGTGGTTCTCAAACTTTTTCCAATCGTTTTTTCTAAGAGGAAATTCCCGTACTTCAGTCAGAGAATTAATAAATTTGGTGTTGACAGCAATAAAATATTGAATCTCTAGGAGTACAAGCAATATTACTGCTAGTGAAGTGGATAATTCGGAACATTAGTCTATATGACCATTTTTGTAGATGAGAGTATATGTTTACAAAAAGAAGTCTTTTTTATTGTATTCTTCGCCATTTTAGTCACAATAGCATATTAGCTTCTACCTATGTCAAAATACCTATGCAGAAAATGTAATGAAAACTTCCATATATTATCAGGTTGAGATAAAAAGACTCAGATAATTTGATTATATATATTGTTATATTGATCTCTTGATATGATTATTCACTTCATGGGTATACATGACAAAATTTTATAAAAATGCCTCTAAAACCAATTGGTAGAGTTGTTTTCTCAAAGACAGAGCTTTTTATTGTGTGTATATCAGCGAATAATATCATTAAAAAATATCGAGCTTATATCCTCTGACGTAAAGATATTCTACGTAAGACATATGTAGTAGAAAAACATAACTATCTATAGATAACTATTAATTACTTTCAAAATATATAATGTATATAAATAGATATAGTTCAAAATCCATAATGATTCAATATTTTCATTTATATAAAGTTAACAGCCAATAATTCCTCTTGTCTTTTTATTTTACAAAAAAACAACTTTTGCTCAGTATTATTAAATTTTTCCATTCCTAAAAATTTCTAAAATAGATAATTTGATACGGGAAAGTTGAAGTAGAGTAATAAATAATGAGCATATAATTGAATAAAGTCCAGTTGTTAATTAAATTCCATTGAAAGGACATAAATTTCTTATACCATATAAACTTAATTTTAGAAGATAATTTTTTCAATTATATGCTCAATATTTATTGATGAATAAATCCATAATATAACTTAAATGTTATAAACCACTGGGAGGAGATTCGCTTATATTTATTTTCACTTCAAAGATAAAACAATCAAAATTTGAAGAACAATTACAAAAAAAAACATAGGTTTCCTAAGTTTTAACCATATGCAAATTATACGGTGGGTCAAGGTAATTGATTTATATTTTTTGCTATTACAAAAAATGAAATAAATAAATAACATTAAAAATGATGCTATGATGTTTGCTTTTAATGAAATCATTATTGGTATCTATATATAATATTGTGGACATGATAGAAGAAATTTTGCTGGACTTCTTATAACCCTAATATGGAAGGTTATTCCATATTGATTCTGGTGAGCATAAGTACACATCGCACTTTTTTCTAAGAAGTACAATTATCTCAAAAATAAAGTAGATTTGATTATAATCTCATAATTTATTTTGTAAAACATAAGACCTTAATTCTAAATCTCAGCTATAATACCTAATTCAATATATGACAAGCCAATTAAGGATGGTTGTTGTTTTAGATTAAAGGCAAACAAAGGTTGTATATTCAATAGCATTCTATTTGTACTTTTCAATACCTGTCTATGGATCCAATACGACAATTGGTTAATTGAATGATAGTTCATTTAAACATGTTGTTAATCTATTTTATATAGTAGTTATGAAGTTAATCAAAACAAGGGTCATATTAATTAAGTCTCTTATGAAATCAATTAACTTTTTGAATTAGTATAAGTATGTATTTCAATGTAGTCTTAATTACAAAACTTGTTACAAAAACATGTCTTAAGCCAGGGGTGTCAAACTCATTTCACATCGCGGGCCACATACGGCCCCTAGGTAGATGTCGTGGGCCGGACCATTAAAATTATAGCATACTTAGCTATAAATAACCAAAATATCATGTCTTCCCTTTGTTTTGATTAAAAGAAGAACAAGGACATTGTTAAATTTATTGAACAAAACTTTTACAAAACATTTCACAAAATTGCACAAACTTTAAGTAAATATTATCGAAAATTATAATAATGAACTTTACATGAGACTTAAAAGAAAGACTAACATTACATTGTACATTTTTTTAAATCACCACGATAAGTACTCATTTTCAGAGTATTGAAATTTTGTATTCTTTTAATGGAAACGGTATCTACAAATACAAAATGCAAGACAGCATTTTATAGACGTTAGTCTTGTCTGGACTTATTTTTGTTCCTGAACTTAGCATCTTTTGGCCTGCATAAGTGCATCAACATCAGGTGTCATGTCCTGGCTAGATATCAATTTCAGAATGTCATTTAAGTGCTTGTGTGTGAGCCTTGAACGCATTTTTGTTTTATTGATATTCATTACTGAGAAAATTTGTTCACAAAGATAGGTTGTCCCAAACATGAACAAAATTCTAGCAGCAAGGGCAGTTAGTTTGGGATACCCTGGTAATAGATACTGATAAAATGTGTCTAGACCTACGGAGGCAAATTTGCCCTTCAAATCTACGTCACATTGCAAATCAATTATATCTAGCTGGATGTCGACCGGCAGATCAGAAGCTTTAACAGTGAAAGGTGAGCGAAAAACTGAAAATTCTGTCTCAAGTTCACCGAATACCTGAAATCGTTTTTAAACTCCTACAGTAATCCTGCAATCTTGTCTTTGTACCATTTCAGGTGTGGTCACACACACATCTGCCAGTTGCGTCTCCCACAAAGCCAGCTTTAACTTAAATGTGTGTATTTTGTCATTAAACTGTGTGACAACTTTTTTGTGGCCTTGCAACGTTTTGTCCAAGCTGTTCAAGTGTTTAGTAATATCAACAAGAAGGAAAAGTTCAGTAGCCATTCCTGGGATTGTAATTCCGACACCGGTTTTCCTTTTTTCTCCATGAACTGTCTGATTTCTACTCGTAGATCCAAGAAATGAAACCCACATATAGTTTACATATAATTAGAAATGTTTTAGAGACTATTACCCATTTTCAGTTTCGATTCATTTTAAAATTTGCACGCTTCTGGTCATGCACGCGTCTGACAAACCGCCCCATAGGCTTGGGGTTATAGAAAGAAAAAGAAGAAATGAAATGTCATATAAAAGATACACGGTTATGTCCAAGGAAATGCATGTGAGAGCGTGAAATGTGATTGAAGAAAAGGAATAATCTCTAAAGGACAAGTAAATTTAGCAAACAGAATCGAATGGATGTCTCTTACTTAAGTAAAATAAAACTTAACAGGCCCAAGAATATCAGAATTATTCCAATGTGGGAAAAAATTTTCTTAGATTGGAAAAATAAGTTGCAAAAGTGGGCTTGGATTCATTGTCATCACTTTAAAAAACCTATTGATATTCTTACCAAATTTGATGGTATGGCCGAAAATGTTTAAGTGGAAGACGAAATACTATGCAACGTTAGAGGCCTGGAAAACCTTAGACTCGGCCAAAATCCAATCAAAGTGTTTATTAAAGACGGCTCAGAGATTGATCTAACTTATTTAAAGGAAATCATGACTGAGTATGGACAAATTTTTGGTGAAATTGAAAATATGCCCCATTATTTAAAACCGGAGAATGAAGAAGAGATTGAATATTCTAAAATATCAAATAAAAAAAGTCCGGCAAGTTTAAATTCAAAATCTAGGCAAAAAGGAAATTACCTGTTATCATTCCAGTTATGGGGAAGAAGGTCAAATTAGAGATGGAAATACAGCAAACAGAATGTTTTAGATGTCTAAAATTTGGACACTTAAAATCAAAATACATAGCTGCACTCAAGACGAGGTATGCCGAATTTGAAGAATATTTTCGAACCGAAGAGGTTTTACCAAAACGAATAAAAGGAATGAAATAAATAAATAAGACCAAAGAGGAGGCTTATAGGGAAGAGTTGGAGGAAGACAAAGAAGAAAGACAAACCCGATAAAGCCTACTGGGACCACAGAAGATGTAGAGGGAGAATTTATATTGATCGAAGAAAAGAAGATTATTATCTTAAATACAGGGTTATAAAAACGGCTTCCTATGCCTAAAAACTAATATTAGATTATTTTAGAAAGGAATACATAAAACTTGGTACGAAATGAAGACAAGAAAAAAAGGAAATTTTTTTAGAAATTAAAAACTTATACCGAAAAGAAAGTGACGTTACGTTGGAAGAGAAAAAACGAAAGTTAAAAATGTCTATTTTGAGGAATGTCTCATTCGAACGGGCCATAGTAAAATTAGGAGGGAGCATATGGTTTTGGAAGAAGTTTTACAAAGATGGTGTTTATGGTTAGGAAAGGTTTTGAAGTAAGAAGAGGGTATGGCCAGGAATGCCCCTTGTCACCAAATCTTTTCATTATGATAATTGATTAATCAGGGAAATAGGAGGAGCCAGTATGATAGTAGGGATTAGATTTGAAAATTTTGAAAATAAGGTGGAGGCTTTTGCAGATGATTTTATATGGTTGGAAACCAGAGATTATACAAAGATCTGTGAAATATGCGTTACGAATTCTTGAAGATTTTAAAGAATTTTCTGGATTGGAAATAAACGTTGCTAAGACCAGTGTTTTGACCAATGTTGAAAATGCCTTGGAAGAAGTAACGGTTAATAGAGTAAGCAACATATAAATTCTGGGTGTCGAAATGGTCATAACTAAAAACTGCATGACAGAAAAATCAGAAAAAATTCTGCGCGATACACACATGCGATTGGGAGAAAACTACCTTGACGAATATAAATTTTGAACTCGCTGGTCTTATGAAAGTTGCGCAAATAAAATAGAAGAATTGTGTAAAAAGTTTTTAATGTCAGTCTATCATAAGAACATAACATGGAAACATGGAAAAAATATGGGAGTTTAGGCTTACTTTTCATTAAAATAGTCCGGAAAACACTTTTATTTAAATGGTTCAGAAGATGGGAATACTTCTTGGAATAAAATAATAGGGAGCGTTTATATAGGGAAAGGGATTTAGAAAATGGACCAAATGAAGTGGTCAAAATTTTAAGAATATTAAATATGTTCTGGAAAGAAGTCTAAGATATAAGTGTTCACTTATTTTAATATATTTTTCCACAAATTTTATTACATGAGCCTATCATAAATGATAAAAAAATTTACGTTCATGTCAGGTATATGCATAAGAAAAGATATCCTTTATTGGGTAAATTTTTAACTAAAATTTCTCATGTCTTTTTGTAAAAAGGCTGGAGGAAAAATAATTTTAAAGAATGAAAGCTAAGGAGAATTGGGCCCAGAAATACCTATTTAAATTTCATAAAAAACATGTTCAACAAGTCTATCTGATTGGTCCAACTCGAAGAAAGTACAAAAATTACTATCTTAGACAAATAAACCGAAAGAGGGAGAACTACCAAGAATTTGCAATAGTTAGCCAACTTACTGGTTCAGATATAGAGTGGTAAAGAATACTGGAATATTGAAAGCATTCATGGAAGAAATAGTGAGAACAGAATGTGTTTCTTGTGTGGTTTATTTGGGGAAACACTGAGTCATTTTTTGGTCGAAAGTAGAGTCACAAAAAGTTATAGAGATTTGTTAATTCAGTTAGTATACCAAAGATACCATATTGCTTTAAAACAAGACCACTTTGCTTTTATTTATGTCGGTCCCTATCAAAATGAAATATATTTTTACATTTCAAAAGTTTTTAATATCGTATATAAGTTTAGGAGCACTAGAAAAAAATGTCGAAATATATAGAAGATGTTTGTAATTTGTAGAAATTGATATGACAGATGTTTCATTTGAAATAATTTATTGAGATGGTGTTTTTTTAGTATATATGTTTTGTTTTTTACCTATTGGAATAGTCTTGTATTTTTTGCGTTTTATGGTAATTGTGCTTATTTTTCAGTTCCTTTCTTTTTTTATAAAACAATTTTGACAAGATATTAAAAAAAATTTTGTGTGTAATGATAGAGAAGTTGAAATAAATATGTTGTACTGCGGTACAAAAAAACAAACAAACTTCGAATTGCTCTAAACTAAGTAGTTACTACAAATATAATACAACATAACCTAAAATTAGAAATATTTTGGAAACCAATTACCCATTTTCAGTTTTGATAACGTGGCATATTTTGTTTTGGTAGTAAGTTTCTTTGATTTAGCTATTCATAATAGGGTAACCCGTTTTGACACTGATGCAAAAAAATTCTATTTTTTGTTTTTTAGACACCTTCATAATGATGATTATTTCATTTTATTGCAAAAATCACCCAAGATTATGTGTATTTAAAATTCAGTGATAAATAATTGTATTCTGACAAAAAAAGAAAGTAAGTCAATAAAAATATTAACAATTTATGAATAAATATATTAATATATTTATTGATAAATTAAAATTACATGGTCTATATTGACTTACTTTCTTTCTTTGTTAGAATACAAAGATAATTTTTGCCTCAGTAAAATTGAAATTAAATTAAACCTAGTTACTCTTTTGGAATAAATCAATTACTCTCACTTCAAATGAATCCCTCTTGCTTATAAACAAATAAAAGATGAAGTTGTCATTTATCTCTGAACGAAAATTCCGAAAACGGTGAATTTTTTACATTTACATTTATAATACACTATCAAAGACAAATATGTGACCTTCTATACAGACCACACCACAAGATTTAAAAACATTTCTGACCTCTCAATGATAGGAAATCTTTTAGTCATTGGTCTTCAAACACCCTAATTTTTTTTATCATTTTAAAAATAATTAAAAACTGTATGAAATAAAAAGAAAAATATATTGATCAAATTTCATATAAATTAATAAATACTTTAAATTTTAATAATTTGTTTTTGTTTTTAAGCTGTGTTTCGAATTGTGTATTAATTTTTTATCACCCTGTATAAACGTACTATAAATGCTTAGATCAAGACAGAAGATAATTACTATTTACAACCACTTTTAATTTGTGCGTATAGACAAATATTACATAATATGTTGAATACACATATTTCAACAAGCTTTGGCCCTATCCAATTCCATTAAATGTTTCGTTCCAATATTTATTTCTTATTTAATAAGAGCTTTGAATAATTTGATTTTTATTATTAGGGACTGTTTATAGCAATCAAACTTAGTTTTAAATCATCAAAATGTGGATAATTAATAAAACAATATATATATATATCATATCATTAAATCCAATTTACCAATATATATGTATATAAAAATACATTAATATATTACCAAAGATTGAATATTTAAAATAGGATGCTGACTACCTTCTATTTTCTCTTAAATCAGTCGAATTTTTGTATTTTACAAGAAAAATCGATACAATGAACCAAAAATTCTTATTTATCGACTACAAGAAAAAACTCAAGTAGGTTGATATGGTACACATCGATACTTTCTTTCTTCTAAGTAGGCCATATACGCATACACATAAATACTAACTGACATATGTATTCAAAAATTATTTTCATAGATAGGTACATATACACATATGTAAGTCAAACTTGAACATCAGTAACAGGCCTAATAAGAGTATTTTTTGAGAAAATTCGTCACATTATATTTTATTTATTTCAATTCATTTTTCGAAGAATTCATAACGGGTTTTTTGGAGTCCATGAGATAAAATATATACATAATTATGTAATACCAAATTTTATACATGATCATTAAATATTTTCCATTTTCTTTTATGTTTGATATACCTCTTTATTGTTCCTTAAATATATATAGAGATTGGAATGACAGTGTTTTTTCAGTAAAAGAGTAAATTTATTTGATTACTTTCCATTATAACGCTGTTATGCAAAAAAATGACACCATATCTGAAACAAAATATTGTATTTTTATAATAAGTATCATCTCTGACTTTCAAAAATTAATATTTATGCTTTGCTCATTAAAGAATAAAACTTACAATTTAAATTATATGTTAATTATTAAATAATATTAAAAAGGTCCGATTCAATTTTTTTTCTTATTTTACATTGTTTTTTATTGTGTAAAAAATGAAATATTATGTATTTTAGTAACAAAACCGTTACTTTACGTGTACAAAATTGCTATTTTTATTTTTATAAAAAGTGTTATTTTTGTCTTACTTTTTTCAAGTAAGGTATCCAACTGGGAATATTTATTTAAGTGACTTTCTAGTTGACGTCACTAGTTGATATTTATGACGGTATTATTAAATAATATTTCATAAAACAAATACAAATTTATAATGATTCAAATAAAATGTAACACCTAAATAATTTTTAATCATAAGTTATTTTCTTTTCAACATACCATCAAAGAATGATTGTTTTTCTTTGCAATTTAATAACATTTTCTGATTATTACTTTGAGTTTAATTAACTCTTCAAAAGTTAAGAACCTTTTTCGAGTCAATTTTTAAGTTGATTTAAATACATCAACTGTATATTTTGATTATTTAACATAATTGGAGCTATAAACATACAATGCTTGTGGTAATAACAAAAAACTCTCTAGTTAAGATTTTATTACTGCTTACACTAGATATACAGATGATAAAAATGTACACATACTAAGGTAAAGAACACAACCACACAACTAACAAGTAACACGGATACCCCAATCCGTGTTACTACAGTAAAAACTGAATTCCTACTTAAATATTAAAATTAGTTATAATAATCTTTTTTCATTTTTTTACATTTCACAAGCTTAAGAATTCGAATATCTTTTTCTTCTTCTTGCATGGCTTCATATCTTTCATACGAGAGATCAGGGCACCTGTTAATGATGTGATCTGCACTCAGTGACTCTTCCATGCAAACATCACATGTTGCACTTGTGTTCTTCCATTTA
The DNA here is from genome assembly GCA_963680855.1 of Lepeophtheirus nordmannii. Taxonomy (NCBI): domain Eukaryota; kingdom Metazoa; phylum Arthropoda; class Copepoda; order Siphonostomatoida; family Caligidae; genus Lepeophtheirus; species Lepeophtheirus nordmannii. The sequence continues at coordinate 36,457,570 of OY804523.1, read as the reverse complement.
CTCAGGTGAGCGAGAAATGGCTCATGATCAGTGAAGGCTAGAACAAGTAATTTCATATCCTCACGACGAAGTTTAACAGGCTTTGGCTTAGGCTCTTTTAGCATCACATGTGTGTGTTTCATATGTTGGTTATTATCAGTGAATCGCTTGCATTATCTTTTATGAAAGAAGTCATTTATTGTTTTCTTAATGTAGGTAAGAGGCACACCAACATACTTGTGGCTATGGTTTCCAGTGCCACTTTTTGTAAGATAGCCTGCAAATTCATTACCTGTTGTGTTGTTGTAACCTTTGTACCATTCAATGCATATATTCATATCTTTCTTTCCTCGATTTAGAATTTCTTTGCACTTCCTGACTTCATAACTTGTGGTAAGTGGATTAAGAATAGCAGCAATTTGTGATTGAGAATCAGATCGAATTACAACATTTTTTGATTGTTTTTCTTGTTTAAGGAGATCGATGTTTCACATCGATTGTGTGATGGCAAAAACCTCAGCTTGAAAGACTGATGCCTCATTATTCAATGCTGCATATGAATGATTAATTGATAAATCAACCTTAGTAATGGTCCATCCAGCTCACGATCATAAATAATGTTACAAAATGTATTTTTTACATATTATAATAAATATACATATATGTATATAAACTTATCAAATATGTAAAATAAAAGCAATTTAATTTTATTTACTTGTATCAAGTTCTGTTCTCAAACATAATACACTTACATAAATATATATTAAATACCTATGCATTCTAATCCAACATGTTTTCTAAATATTTATTTTTCAAATTGATTTTTTATTATATTTTATGTACTGATTATTGATTTTTATAACTAATAGAAATAATTTCTATAACTATTAGTTATAAATCATATGTATGAGACAGGTTAAATGTTTGAAAAGCATTATTTAACACCCTACTTACATAGAGTAGGAAAACTTGTTCAAGAAGGATACAATTTTTTTTCCAAAAAATCCTCTAAAATCAAGAGGATTGGAAGGAGTAAACCCAGAAGTTCAAATTTACAAAAAATAAGTAAACAAGTATACACCAGCTAGTATATTAATTCAGCCAAAACGAAGGAATGGCAAATTAAAGGAACGTATCTGTATAGTTAGACAAATAAGTTATCCGGAGAGCAGCTTTCATACCTCACCTAAGCCAATTGACACCACTGACGTAACCCATTATACATAAAAATATTTATATTTATGGTTATTTAATTTAAAATAACTAAAATATGTACAAAGAATGCATACACCACTAGAGGGAATGGTTAAACTAATAATCTCTTATTTGATTTCCTTCGCATAATACCTTCAATAAACCTTTGGGCAAATATATTTATTATATATAAGTGTTTTTAAGTAATTCTAAGATAATACTCGTATTCTTTAAATTCTTACACTTGGCGATATAGCGTTACGACATTTATTCTATTATTTCTTCATATGAGTTAAGAAAACATCAATTTACATTTACTACATTATGCATCCTCTAATATTTACTATTGAGTACAGGTAATAAATCCAGGCAGACTCTGTGAATGAGGACTAAGTTATACATTAAAAAGTTTATTAAATTATTTATCTTTTTTTGGAGGGGGTGGGGTTGAAATGGAATAACCCGTAGATACGATACCAAATAACCAATTCGAACTTTGATTCCAGGCAGGGATCTATAAATTCCAAAATTTTGAAATCCTGTCCATTATTATCTATACCTAAAGAACGCATCTGAATCACACACTAAAGCTGTCGCATGAAACCAATTTTATTCAATGACACCATCATAGATATCAGACGTTATCATCAATCTGAATCGGCTTTCTTGAAGGTTTATTCAATCATCTTACGTTTATAAGAATTATAAATAATTTAATTAAATCTTAATATTCTGTTCCAATACGTTCAATAATGAAAGCTAATTTTAATTTTATTGAACGAATTCAATTGTTAATCTGAAATTGACTCTAAAATTTGGGACGTTATCCCAGGATAGATAATTATAGAAACAGGACAGATTTGAAGTTCCATATAAAGGAAAGAAACAAGATTTAGTTATTTGCAACGAATTGAAAATATACATAAATTGGTAATTTTTGATTCATTTCAAGAAGAAAATGCTTCCATATAAACAACAGATCCATACTTAATTTATTTTGTCTTAGTCAATCGTTCCTTTTTTTTCGTTGAGACATGTTTATAACTTGGATTTTATGATAATATCATTAAATAAACCTAATTGTTCATCCAAAATTTAGTTTATTATTGGTTTGACATCAATAGAATAAAAAGTTTATTAAGTTCTTAAATAGAAGATAATGAAGGTATTATCGTGTTTTAGTAGATGATTGAGTCTGACTCAATGTAATACTCCATGAATCATAGAGGAATGTAGATATATTTATTTATTAGATATATAAAGGTAATATAAACACTGTTGATCATAGGATAGTCGTATTTGAACATGTAACGATACAAATTAAATATAGGTATGTTCTATTTATTGCTTTCTCTGGGTTGCAAAATAAACCAACTATAATATTTTTGTAGATTTGGGCAGAGCATGGTCTAATTGTAATTAATGCTTGATGCCCTTCGTCTCATCCATAGTCATCGATACTTTTCGTCAATTTCCTGTATTATTTTGAAAATTACGACTCATCCCAATGATTGGGTTATGGTAAAACAAGAAAAAACGTATTTCCCGACGTATTTTGACTCTTTTTTCACACCCTTAAAGATGAACTTGCTGACGCCAACCCAAAATCTTGAATTTGAAAGGAATGTTCTTATTCAAATTTCTCAATTGATGTGAGGGATAGACTGGAAGATTTACAAGAATGAAAAGAAAATGCTGGAGTTGAAAGGCATAGATAAAATATCGAAATGATGGAAAAAATAAATTATTTATCATCTTAATTAATACGTTTATGTGTGTTGACGAATTTAAAATTTTAGATTGGTTAAAACAATTTGAAAACATATGTAGTTAATCACTATCCGAGAAGAACCCTGTGGATAAGTAAGCTGAGAAATAATTTCATCAATACAGGAATTATTTAAGGAATAGAGATTTCATATTTCGTGGGAATAATTTGTGATCCTTCTTCTATTCATCAAATTATACCTTTAATAAGAGTTCTTGTATTGTAAAGTTTGCTGAAGTGAAACTGCAGTGCAAGAATTGTTTTAGTTTAAGTCATATGAAGCACTATTGTAGTCAAAAAAGGGTGCGAATCTTTAATTTTGAAAAAGTGTTAAAGAATTTTGTCTCAGAAAGAAATAGTATGAAAAAAATACGTACGAACTGAATAAAGATAAAAAAAAGGATATACACTCGAATGCTGGGGGACTTGCTTTGGATAGTGATGGTGGGGAGAATAATTCAATGATTACAACCACTAGACATGAAAACAATAGTAGAGAAGAAGTTATTGAGGTTTTTGACAGATATAGTAAATAAGGTCGAACTATCTAAAAGTGTTAAAGATTATGGCAATTTTGATGGTCCTGATTGCCAAAATCCTGAAGTAGGTCTGAATATTAATAGTAAAACGCCATTGAATAAATCACTTAAGTTCCTTATAAATACCACGTTCTATTGATCGAAAGAAGATCTCAATCTGGGGGAAAGGGATCGTCCTTAATTTAGTAATTATCCTAAAAAACAAAAAAGACACCGTTAAAGCTAAACATATCTTATTTTATATAAAATGAAATCTTGTCGCAGGAGAGATCTTTTTTGTAGAAAAGATAACCAATTGAAAATCAATTACTTTTTCGCAACTCCCATAAAGATAATATTAAGAAAAATATGGGTATAAGAAAACTGATTTTCTTAAATGGTTGAGGTAGCAAGAAACATAAGTCTCGCCACGCTGTCATGAATCATATAATATCCATTAAGCTACATATCATTTGTTTATAGGATGTAATTCGTAACCCCATGTAATTTTTCCTGCTTTAAGTGGCTTCCTTGGACTTTCAGAAGTTACTTTAGCGGCTCAGATCACAAAAGGGTTTTTTAACATTAGTACCGAAAAGAATTTGTGAATCTTCTTGTGAAAAAGAGTTTTAACAGTCAAGTGATTGGCGAAAAAATTTGTTTTCAATTGCTGGTTCCTGTTTTACCATAATAAATGAATATTACCCTAAGAAGAAATCATCAACGTTGTTTCAGTCAATCATTAACAATCATAAAAATAGTAATATTCCAATATTGTTGGTTGGTGATTTGAATATGGATTTGGACAATGAGGATGAGATACTATCTAAATAAAGACATATTGAATAAATTTGGGTCAGTTTAATTTCATAGATGAAATGAATGTTGCATCTTCAGATGAAACAGTTTCCTAGTGGTGGGATTTGAAATCATTAAGAATAGATCTTGTCATCAATTTTTTCAAAAATAAAAAAAGTAAGTTATCGTCCAGAGCCTAGTTTGGATCATAAAATAATTGAAGTTGAATTCTTTAACCTATTTCAAACTCGAAGTTTCAAAATAGCAGGATGTATTCTTGAACAGGAGACTTTTCAAAAAATCATGACATTAAATTATAGTCTAGTAAATTTGTTAAAGATACAAAATTTGCTCTACTAAATTTCCAGAGAGATATGGATAAAATTTGAGCCAATGTTTCAATTTTTTGAAGAAGTTACTCTTCATATTTGATTAATACTTATCGAATGTCTGTAGTTTCTGAAGATAATCTGGGGAGAAAGATTTAAAAAAAAAATGGTTATCTTCACATTTAAAAAAGAAAATATTTTATAATCCTAATCTAAATCTAGTAGTATACATTAATTATGTACCTACAAATATCTAGTTTATTTGTGCTAAATCAAGTTATCAAGTATTTTCGATTTCAATGTTTTTAATGGTTCTAACACAATTTGGCTCAAAACAATATGTCAAACATGAGACTGTGACTACATTATAGATATATTTTTTTAATGTATGGAAATTGCAACAGCTTAATCAGGATTACTTATAGTTTAAAGTTTAAATAAGACAATCGAGGTCGATAATCTTTAGATAATTACTCTTTTTTCCTACCCACCCAAAATGTTGCTTAAGTTGCAACACAAATCAAACTACATTGTAAAAATAATTGAAATATGCACCAAAAAACACTTATTAATTTACTTATATGACCAGAAAGATATTATTGCTTGAGTAAAAATAATATTCATCACAAATTCATTTTAAATTGCATTTAAATATGCATTTATTATCTAGTATTTTTCGGCAAATAGTCCGTCCACGGTATTTAATGTAGTTTTACAAAGTCGAAAATTACTAATTTGATCTGAATTATTTGACGGAAAAAATTACTGGAATTTAAGTGAAAAACTCTGATAAACTCTGATAAAATAAATGTAAATTCAAATATATTATTGTATGTAATGTCCTCAAATAATATGTGTTTCAAACAAACAAAATAAAATTAAGACTGTTGTAATCATTGTTAAGATAAAAAAGTTATTCTTTTATGGTTTTATTCAGTAATAAATCGAAATACTTTGTGTTTTTTTTTTTATTTTCTCAGAATTATGTTTCAAATACACTTCTTTTTGTAAAAAAAAACCCAGCAAAGTGTTACAATATATCACCGAGCAAAACCATTATAAGGATGATTTTTTATCAAAACATGGTTTTTTATCCAAAATTGTATGGTTGAAAAATATCTTATCTCCTACTAAATTTAGTGTTTATTAAAAAATATGGTTTATATTTTAAATACAATGTATTTCTATACTTTGTGTTGCTCAAAAATTACCTCAAACTGTAAGAAAAAAACAATCAAAAAAATATTCTTTTTGTAGGACTGGATCTAATTTGTTCGAAAAAATAATTACAGATTTGTAGCTTATAGTTGTTACTTCTTATTGCAGTCAATTCTTTTTAAAACGGTCAAATAAAATTTGTAAAAAACAAAGAGAATTACTCAGAGTATATACCTATATGAAAATGACATCTAAATAGCCTGACACAATGTGGATTACGTCGTAGAAAAATCTGAAATTATAATAAAAAGAAATTATGTTACAGTTAAATCTCTTGTATAGTACTGTATTGATGGAAGCGAATACATGCATTGATCATAAGGCTATTCATTCTTTCGCGAACAAGAATGTATGTTCTAGAATTGTATCTGGAGATAAATATATGAAGTATTACAGAGATTTTTTGATTTCAATAAGAAGATAGTCGTAAAACCAAAGAAAATTGTCCAAAAATGAGAGTTGTAGACTCGAGAGAATTTAATTATCAGGAAATTATTGTTTAATTAAATACTTAATGTTTTTCACAGTGCATTCTAAATGTTCATAGCAGCAAAAGCACAGAAACAAGAAAAAATATTGATTATTTATCAGTGTTCAAGTCTTGAAGTTTTTTATTTTTTTTTATTTCACAGTCCAAATAAGATATATACAATAAAAATAATAATAAAGTATATAAAAACATGATGCTAATGCGTATAGAAAATACATAAAAAAACATTTTAGTTTAAAATTTTAGCATCACGGTTGGACATAACGGATACATCGAATTAATAAATAAATAAAAAATTCACAATCATTCAATCAATAATAATAAAAATAACAATAAACATTCTACATTTACCCTATTTGCATTTTTTAATTATTTTACATAGTCTTTTGATGGTTTCCTTGTACGCGATGGAAAGAGTAGGAATGTATTTGATATTATCAGACGCATATGCCCAAGCACCATCCGGAGAAGAGGGAATTTTGATGTCCAAAGCATATCTCGCTGCAGCCGAAAGAAGGATATTCCTCAATTCGCAACGATATTGAGTTATTCTATTTGCGATGAGAGCTTTAGTGGAGAGAAGAGCATTATTGATGGCTTTGGTTCTAGCCAAATTCTCTTTATTCCTAAAGCCGAAAAGGATTACTGATTGCAGTATTTCTCAGCTCGGACTCCTTCCATTCCTCTAATACTGAGCTTAATAAAACTTAGCAATATATTTACTGCTCGACAATCAACAAAAGCATGCAAGGTTGAATTGAAAAGTAATCCGCAGTCCTTGCATGGAAGATAGAACCTGAGTAGGTCAGCTGATATTTGGAAACTTATTCCCATCCGCAATTCCACTTTCTCCAATTTTCGGGTAGATCAAGTAGTTCCATATATCTTTGGCAAACAGTAGAGCTCCCTTCAATGTCTGAACGAAATGAGTTAGACATTTTTAGGTGCCAGGGCTTTAACACACTAAAGTTGTTTGCAGCTCTCTGCAAAGGAAATCGAAATCTCCCGTCCATAAATGGGATTTGGCCATGAATGTCATGAAGTGTAAAGGTTCTATTTTTTATCACCGACTCTTCCAGTTCTTCCGGCTTACATAAGTTCCTGAAGAAAAATCTTCTTCCTATATTGCGTCTTATAATATCCACTGTGGAGTCACTCTCATACAATGGAGTCATCTTCCACATAATCCTCTGCACGCAACCCCAAACTGAAGACAAGTTAGAGGTAAATTTATTTGTTAAATCGGTGCCAAACAGAAGCCATCAATAAACACCATTAAAGGAAACAGACCTTCTCCATTCTAAAGACGGATGTTTTGTTATATCCATTAAAACATTTTTATAAATTTTGGGAATAATGGTAGTTAGTTGCAGTATCCCACCACCTAAATGGTCCTTTCTACGTTTAACTGCCGGGATATATGTTCGATGAAACAGGAGGTTCAACCATTTATTTTCTTTCACTAATGCCCTTTCCGCAAATATGGGAGATGAGGAAGCACGATACAGTACTAAAGGTACCACCTTATAGTTGTAATGATCTACCTTTCTTTGAAGACCGAAGCCACTTTGAGATATTATGAGTAATTAACGAACACGTGTCAGACCAATTCTTGTCATCCACTCCTCTTCTGCACCAGTGCATCCCCAAAATTTCGATACGTTGTTTAACTTCACACGAGCGAATGCATAGTCCTGGGGTCGGATGCCAGGCACCAATAGGTAAAATGGAGGTCTTCTTCTTGTTCATTGATAGGCCTGATATTTTTTTTAATTTTGAAAAATAATCCAAAATTATCTCTACCCTTTTTACAATTTGAGCTTCCGAATTAGCTTGAAGGGTTAAAGATATATCATCAGCATATAGATCAATTATATGACGAGCATTTTCCAAATCAACACCAAATCCACCATATTTTTTAATAATATTTCGGGCGAAATCTTCAACAGCTGCAATAAACAAAAGGGGGGCAGACGGACAACTCTGCCGAGAGCTGTTACCCAAAAAGATTGGTTCACTTTCCTGACCATCTACCGACAAAGTAGATGTGCCATTAAAAAGTAAAGCTCAGACAGGATTGTAAAATTTTCTTGGTAAAATTCGCTTCACTGCTTTAAGAATGTGGCTGTGAAAAATGGAGTCAAAAGCTCTAGAAAAATCTATAGTAATAATAGCTCCAAATTTTCCTTTGCTATCTACGGAATCGATAGAAGCTAATATTACACGAAATATCACAAATTTTCATTTTTTTTAAAAAAACCTTTTTGGTGGTATCCAATTTTATTGTTTAAAACCTCATGCATTTGAACGGCAAGAGTACCAGATAAAATTCGATAGGCTTCATTTAATACAGTGATGGGTCTCCAGTGACTGTATTCCCATCACCCTTTTTTGGAATGAGTGCAATTCTTCCTCTAGTCAGAATTTTGGGCATCTTACCTTTTCTTTCCATTTCTTCCCCGACTTTTAGAAGATAGGGAACTATCTGATCAGCAAAATGGAAAAAGACTTTTCCAGTGATGCCATCAGAGCCACAAGTCTTATTTACTTTCAATCTTTCTTTTATGTAAGAACATAATTTCTCGGAAGAAAATATCTCATTATGAAGATGCTGGGACTGCTTTTTTTGGTCGAAGGAAGTGGACTCTTTTATCTCCAACTATATCTTGAAAACGAGAGTGAAAATATTTTAAAATATCTGTTTTATCAGTAAGAGTTTTTTCTTTATCAATAATTTTACAAAGAGCGGGCTGTGAAAATATCACCTTTCGAAATATGTCTTAATCTTCTACTGGAGTCCTGTTTCCGTGCTATTTTCGCATCCATCTCCGCTTCTGCAACTTCAGCTATTCTGAAGGAGTTGATGTTATCTGACATAAAAGTTCGGGTAAATAAAGATCCATTGTTTAAAATATCTTCAATTTGGGATTTCTGTTTTTCGTTTTGGACTTTTTGTTGAAATTTAAAATGCAATGTTGTTGATGCAATAACTTTATTGAGTAAAAAGATGGCCCGATTAGAAGAAATATGATCATCAAAATATTTTTATAATTTTTTTTTAGTTTTCGATTAAAAATCTCATTGTCCAACAACCAGTTTGAAAACTTCTATGAGCCTGGCAGAGGAGCTCCAGTTCAACAATCTTGTGGTCTGAGGAAGGCTCAGGACGGTACAAAGCTTTTTTGATTCTAAATGCAATCGACGGTGAGGCTAATGCTAGGTCTAATCTAGATGTTCCTCTCCTATTAGACCAGGAAAAATTTCCCGGATTATGTTTTTCTATTATGTCAACCAAGTCAAAAGTGCCGATGATTTACTGAGCATCATACTATTAGGGTATTTATCCTTAGGTTGACTCAAATCCACATTTAAATCGCCAATAAGAATAAAAGGAACATTACTATTTAATTGACTATTAATAATGGATTGGAAGAAGGGGAAAGATTTGATAGTCGGGCCATAGGCATTGATGACATAAAACAACACTTCATTAGAGGACAGGCAGATTTTATGCCAATCACTCTTTCCAGAGTATTCTTTAATACAGAATGCATTTGATATTCTTTTTATGATAAAGATCAGAACTCCTCTACTTGATCCATTTCCCGTAAAGAAGTGATAATAATCTTTTGGAAGACAAAAGGAACATTGATTAACACAAGTAGAAGATACCAGAGATTTAATGTCTTGAAGACAAATAATATTTGCATTGAAGGTTAGGAGGCGCTTGTGTTGAGTGATATTATTTTTCTTATTCCCAAATATGCAGACATTTCATTTGAAATGAGCTCAGAGAAATAGTCTGTTATTTTTGATTGCATAAATTTAATAACAAGGGTAGCATCTAACTTTTAGGGTTTTGATTGAGTAGTTTTTGAAGTCATATTCTGAATACAGAGTAGACAAATTTGCCATCATACAAGAGTATTTAAAATAAAACTAAAACAACAACTAGGAATCTTTGGATAGCTTTCCTTCTCTTTCTGGAGAATGATCACTGTCGGGTTTGTTCCTTTTACCCGCAGAGCCCAGTCTAGTGCGGTGTGTTAATATCTGGTTAGTATCAAAATGTGACTTTGCTTTTTTCCCATATTCATTCAGATCCTCAGTGATGCGTTGCGACAAAGAATTATCTTTATCTTGGGTCGATTTATTCCCATTTGGAGCAACAAAATTTTTATCGAATTGAAATTGTTGAGTTCCAAGTTCTAATGTAGAAGCAGAAGCGGATTCAGTATCAACAAGGTTTTCCGTTTCTTCATTTATATTTTGATTACTTCTATCATCATTATTATTCAAACAATCTTCTGATTTATTCAGAGATTGGTCCTCTACAGCCACAATAGAATCAGCATTCCTCTTGTCTTCTTTTTCATCAACAGTAGCCTTCAATATGTTGGATTCAGAATTTCTTGGTTCCTGACGTAGTTCAACCTCTTCCGGAGAGATTTCCTCTACTGAAGAAGGCTCTTCAGCTTCTGCACCATTTGATGAGTGTAGCGAAGCCAAAGTATTCTTAAGGGACTTTTGATAGTCCTGTGCATTTACTCTAACATTTCTGCAGGTAGCTTTGTTATGACCCAATTCAAAACAATTTTGGCATTGTAATCTAGCACCCTTGAATTGCAACTTTATAAGAAAGCCATCCAAAGGAACGATTTGTGGAATTAGGGCTGGATTGGCAATAATATCAACCATGTAGTCTCCATCTCTCCATATCTCTTTATAACTCCCGTATTTGCTTTCCGCTTCAATGTCTACAGGATTCTTTTTGGGATAATGATCAGTCACTTCCCCGAATTGTCGCAACCATTCAACCACCTTACTTTCATCAATTCGCTTAAAGGTATTAAACAAAGTGATTGTAAGCTTTTTTTTTGTTACTGATGTTAAATTTATCAATGCCTTTCATTTTTAGATTAACATCGAAAGTATTGCCATCGGCGTCTCTCAAGCTATAAAGATGAACTTTTTTAAGCTCATTTAATCTTCCCCTTATGTCAATAGGGTATTTGGAGTAGAAACATGCTTGCCCAAATCCAAATTTAGGATTTGCACCCGCAATTTCATGTTCTTTGACACCAAATCTAACTACAATATCATAAACGTCAACATGCTTAAGGTTGTCTTGACGAATTAAAGTTCCGTCTTTATTTTCAATGAGAAAAACAAACGTCTCCCATTTGAATTCCCTATCTAATACAAACAACTTCCCCCCCCCCTTTGTTTTTGACCCGGCGATCATCAGGGGGTTCCTCCGGACGTTGTGCATGACCATGCATTATTCTTCTTTTATGAAGGATAAGATGATGCAGCGGCAATTGAGGATATTTTCATACAAAATAGAGATGATAAAGACCCTCTGATGACATTGAGGGTCTTCTTGATATTAATTACTTGCCAATTAAAGCCCTTTTAAAGCCAGAAAATTAGCACGATCAGAGATGAGAAGGTGTATTAATGATCACAATGATATGAAAAACAGAGATATATTCACTCAATATCTTGTGTTCACTTAATTTAAATCACTACGCAGAAGAGACACGTTCACTCTTCTCAACAAATACATAAAAACCTTGAAGTCTTGAAGTTTACTACTGAGTAAGAATGAAATTCTTAATTTGATATAATAATAAAGTTTGGAGAAAAATTGAATAAAGAAGACTTTTGCGTTCACATGAAACGAAAAAACAAATAACAGGATTAGGTGCATAAATACACATTTAATGTAAAAGAAATCAAATCTAGTTAGGTTCGAAAATATAAAAACGTTATTACGAATAAAGCTACAGGTTTTTTAAACATATTTTTTAGCATAGGAGTTAATTTCAAATTTAATTTACGTCGCATATGATGGATGGACATAAAGCATTAAATTTACAAGAAACGCTATCAAATAGTTTTAACGTAAATCATTTTTACATTATCGATAATTACCCATAGGAAAATAATATACTTTTATTTGTTGTTTTTTGGTGGCAGAAATACAAACAGGTTATCCCTTTTCCCAAATATATATAAATATTTAGTAAATAAATATTTAGTTGCCATGTGTAATAATTAATCTATGGCTTTCTTTACGTCAAAAAAATAGAATAATTGAGGATTATCTTCAACAAACTATACAATATATTTATGTATAAGCATGAATGTACATAATACCTATGTAGACGTACAATGTTTACTAGTATATATTAGTATGCATTCAATAATAAGATCATTTCCTTATTCTTGCATTCTTAAAAAAGAAGTTGAAACGAGCGAGCATTACCTATTAAATGAGTAATTTTGCAGAAAAGATAAACTAAATTATTTTTCAATATAAGCACAGATATTGAAACGGAATTTTTGGCTACATACCATACAAGTCTGTTTTCCCAGTGAGCTTTTGTTTTTTTTAAATATAAACAAACCTGTTGAATGCTCCTATGTATGTATATTAAAATAACTTTCCCCCTCTAACCATGCAGCAGCAACAGCAATTGAGGGAATGTGGAGAAGAAAGGTAGGAGGGGGGGGGGGGGGGAGGGATAATCATTTGCTAAAGTTGCTCATTTTGAGCGCATGAGAAAGAGAAAGACATAACTTTAAAAAAATATTTTGAAGGTGTTCTGGGGGAGGGAAGAGGATTCCCTTTAAAAAAAAAGAAGGTATTTACTCAGTATGTATGAAAGAGCATATTAAATATATGGTTCTACGGACTTGCTTAGCAGTTTACTACTCCATTTCTATACATAGGGAAGGAAAAGAGGCCTACGCATCTTACCAAATATATATGCATATATATATATATAATATTTTTTTTTTCATCTATTTCTCCTTTATGTTTCTTCTTCTTCTGGCAGAATAAATGATGATATTTTCTCTTTTTCAAATGGAACTTAAAATTTAGTTGTGTAAAATCTACTGTAAAAAAAGAAAGTGTGAACTTGTGTTATTTAATCCATCATAAAAAGAAGAAAGAAAAACAAAAACAAAGGTCATAGATATCCTTCAAACAGCATCACATCGGTCAAAGTAAGCTTTCAAGAAAATATCTTAAAAACAGTAATATCTCTGATTGCGAGTGTTTAATATTAACAAGGTTCTTTTTGAATTAATTCCAGGTTTCCTTACTTTAGTTAATTAAAAAAAAGGCGTTCAATATACAACATATATGTATGTTATGTTGCTACAAATGACGCTAAATATTATATTGAAGACATTTTGAGTCTTAAATGAATATGTACACCATATTTTGTTATTGTCGATTATAATTAATTGAACAGTATGACTAAAAAAACTTAACTTATATCTATTTAGTTTTGAACTTGAGACGAGATAATCTGTCCAAGAATGCTCAATTTGTCCTTTTGTCCCAGAAATCTCCATTTCTTATTTTTAAATGGCCAATATCTGGCCAAAAGTGGACTTGATAGACCTAAAACTTTGTCAATATCAGATTCGTTGACCGTTCTCAGGAGTAAATTTTTGATACACACTACTAGCCACATTGATAACTTTAATTAAAGATAAAAAAAAAACAGGGTTTAGTCTCTTTGCACTTTTCGAACACGAATATTGTGTTTGTAATCTAAAGTATTACTTTATGTTAGTCATAGGAATTTTTCAGACATACATAATTAAATGAAATTTTATAATGAAACATTGCTAAAATACAGTGTCAATAAATAAACTCACTACTTTAAAAAGAGCATAACTGTTTCACTTAAATGCCTACCTATTGAATTATATATAAAGAATAGTTGCTAATTAATGATTTTACCTTAGGAATTTTATTCCTAGAATTATATTTTTCATAACACAGTTTTCTATATATTTAATGAGTATACTAAATTTTTTTATACGAATATGCTTAATTAATTTATAAGTAATATCTAAACATATATTTTCACGTAAATAGCAATATCTTCTACCACTTTTCTGGTGAGAAAGCTTAAGCAAACCAAGAAAATCATAGATAGAAAATTTCACTTGAGACTTACAATTGTGTGCATTCTGGTAGAAATACAGTTTGAATATACACGGTGGTAAAAACAGGAATATAGGTTTCATTTGATGGTCCCAAAACTTCTAAATCCATTTTCATACTCGCTATAGTTTATATTTTACGTTTCCAGATGAGCATCTTTTTTTAATGTACAGTTTTTGAGAAAATGAGGATTTAATTTGATCCATCGTGTTTTTTTTGATAACGTTAAGAAAAAGTTCAAGGATGAATTACGGTATTAAAAAGGAACTTTACCATTTGTTTTATAAATAAAAATATGATAGATATACATCTCAGCTACTCAAATATTAAAATTTTATTGAGAAATACTCAAAATTAAAAAATTGACAGTAAATTTTGTGACTTCCCCAGAGGGAAAATGGAAAAGTGTTGTCAAATAAGTAAGTTTTTATAAAAAATCAAAAAACAAGCTCAAATTATTTTGTTATACACTAACGTGCACTATCTACAAAAAATTTTCTATAGGCTATCCGTAAAAATAAATACCTTATCTCTAAAAAATGTTCTATAGGCTATCCGTAAAAATAAATATATTATCTCTAAAAATGGAAATAAAAATACTAGAAGGGAGAAAATGTATCGCGTATATCGCGCATAAAACATTTATTTCTCTGTTAATTTCCTTTAAAATTTTAAGTTTTAAGGGTCATAGCACATTATTTAACTAATTGATAATAAACACATATTTTACCTAAAATTAGATAATCCTAATTAATACTTTTTTGTAAAATCAAGGCATAATAACTTGAATTTACTAAATTAGCTAATATAATTAGACTCAATACCATGTTTTATATCAATTAAAGTTGGAATTTTTTTATATTCATCTAATTTTTTATTTCGCAAGTATAAAGTACTTACTTAATATTATTAAAATAATCCTTATTAATGACTTGCATTTAAAGGATCTTAAAAAATGCTGCTCTTTTCTAAATTATATCTTAGGCATATTATTTGGACTTTGAAAGTTTTTCCAGTCTTTTTACATCGATTATAGTTCTTTTTTTGAGGTACAAATTGAAAATCATATTTCAATTAATCATATTTTAGGTTTTTAGATAGATATGAAGCTTTAAGCTTATACTACGAACAAACATAAGAGTTATTACACAAAGACTAGAAACACTTTCAAAATTTAATTAATATACAAAGATATCAAATAGGAAAGAATAGCATTAAATTATTAAGATAAAAATGTCTAAGCTTAAATTGAAGTTAAATTTGGTAAATGGGCCAAAAAAGCTAAAAAAGTAGGGTCCAATTTCTCAAAAACTATAAGACTCTCAAAAAAAAAAAAAAATTAACTACAGATTTGAAATCAGCGTGCAAAACTGAATAACTTTTATTATGCTTATACCCTTAGGATTTTTGAAAGTTCAAATTTGTTGACCTGTATTATTATATAAACTATTTCTAATATTTTATTTTACCACCACTTGTAAGTATAGATCCTAAACAATAATATTTCATAATGCCCTATAAGAAACTTTCAAGAATACATTTTACCTCTGCCCAATCTTCAGATAAGAGAAGAAACAATAGTACAATAAATATATGAGCAAAGTGTCCATTAATGATCCTTATTTATAGCCAAGAATCATCTTCCATAAATCTGAAATGGAATGATTTCATTGAAACTCATGATTTTTTTAAATAATGAGGTCTAATAATTATTATTACTGAGTATTTAAAAAATATGCAACAGTAACAAGGTTGTTATTCTTAAAAACAAAACAAAACGATTAAATAAAACGACAATGAGAATTTATACGCTTATACCCTGCTATACATATATAGAAATAACTTACCAGATCCAAGTTATATTTTCCCTTTTTAGATTAAGTATTTGATTGATAAGGCGTGTTAAACTTGTATGATGAGTAATTAATGGTATATAGATAGCATATATATATCTACTTTTATTGAAATTTTAGAGTTTTATCTGATATTTACTAGATTGTTACTCTTGGAAAAGCAAATAGAAGTTATCCAAACACAATTTTGCGATTCTTTTTTACCCATCTTTTTTTTTTGTTTTTTTACGAAAACATGTATAATTATATTTTAAATTGTTTGAAGTTATTTTTAATATGTGTTATTGCGTATATAGTTTTGATTTATTCAAACGGCATTTAATTTTTTTTATATCAGAAGATGCCTCAAAGTAATAAAAAAAGAATATAATTCCATGTATTCAGTATTTATGCATAGAAAATATTGGTACAAATACATAAAATACAAAACAATACCTACTAATGTTGGTTTGTATCTGTTTCTAATAACGAATGTGAATGCTAACAGTAAATTACACTAATCAACAGTCAAAAATCTTAATGGGTGTAAGTATAAAATTTCAAAATCTGTAATTCTTTTTTCGAGAGTATGACAGTTTTCGAGAAATCGGATCCTAATTTCTTAGCTTTTTTGGCCCATTTACTAAATTCAACTTCAATTTAAGCCTAGAACGATACTCATTTTGTGCATTAAAAAAAATAATTGGCTAGTGTATTTAATGTAAATTCCATTTCCAGTCTTTGATTTGTTCTAAAGGGACTCCTGGGGGTGTAGGACACGGGAGTAGACCCAAATCCTTTGTACTTAAATAAATATTTGAATAATACATGTAATGGATTAATAAGGAATTCATTCATGAGCTGAGACCAACAGCATTCCGACAAGATGTCAAGCGCCCGATAAAAATCGTTAATTAGGAAGAAGTCATCCATCTAAATATGTAAATTTTCATTCATTTCGAGCAAAAATTCGCTAGATATCTTAGACTCACGGTAGAGCTACTAAAAAACAAGTGCAATAGATAGAAGTAGTAGCGCACAGAAAGATTTCAGCTGGTTTCTTAATCCTTCTGTAAGCCACAACTTAAGTTGCTCTACCGTGAGTCTTTAATTTCTATCAAATTTTTGCTCGAAATTGAATTAAAATTTACACACATAGATGGACGATTTCTTCTTGGTTAAGGATTTTTATTGAGTGTTTGACATCTCATTTGAAAGCTGTGGGTCTCAACTTTTGAATGCATTCCTTATTAATCAATTTCATGTAATATTCAAGGAGTTATTTAAGTACAAAGGATTTGACCGAATTTTGGGCCTACTCCCACACCTTACGGGCCTAGGAGTTATTTTAAGTCAAAATAAAGACTAAAAATGGAATTTGTCGGACTCTTGAAAACAGAAGTTACAGATTTGAAATCATCGTGCAAATTTGAATAGCTTTTTATTATGTTTATACCTCTTACGACTTTTGAAGGTTCAAATTTGTTGACCTGTAGTATTAAAATTTTTATTTATATTTCCATATACTAACTATAATTATTGTATTATTTTTATTTATTGTTTAAGTGTATTGGACATAGAATATATTCACAATTCGATTCCTATGAACAATATATGGTATAGTCGACTTTCTAAGAACTCATCTCTTATTCAAATCAATATTCTATGATGTCAAAATATGAAACTACTAAAAAATCTGTTAATGACTCAGAGAAAATACCACTAATTTAATCTTGTGATTATTTTAATATATTTTTAAGGAAAGCAAGCTCCAAGTTTATTGAGTTGTATTTTATATAGGGTGACCTAAAATTAGCAAAGACTATTTGTAATTAGTCTAATTAATTAATGTATTGATTTATATAAAATAAATAAAAGTATATATTTACTGTTGCTTCCAAATTTGCTCTGACGTATTACGACACTTGTGAAGGTGAAGGTGAAGAGGTGAAGGTTAATTCTATCTTTAAAAACTCATCAAAAGTTTACTGGCGTCAAATGGGAAAAAGTCCCAAAAGAATGGGTAACTCGTGACTCGGTAAAAAATATACCTACTCCTGCTTGTATTCAAAGATAAAAAAGCTATTTTGAATTAAATCCAAATTTTTTGTACAAGTCATTCGATACCACTCCATAGACTTATTTTAAAAGTCCACAGTTCCAGAAGTGATGGTCAGAAGCAAATAATATTGACGGTGTCCATATCCCGTATGTTCATAGTCTCCAAGTCTAACCTAAGTTATAAGAATCTTTCAGTATTAAAATTGGAGTTTTTAAAAAAGTAAAAAGATTATTTACTAAAGCAACCTATATGAATTATATGGACTAAAATATCGATTACTGATTAACTGGCCTATTTTCCCCCTTCAAATTAATCCTTGAAAGACCAATTAAAAATAATAGTACAAAAGCTCAAGATTTGGCTCTATATAATTTTCCTTATTCATAACTATTGAAAAGCAGGTTATCTGCCATGATTTTGAAGCATCCTAGAATTTTGTTCCTTGTAACTTTTGAAATTTGGATTAATTGTTGCATAGAATATAAAGATGTTTTATTTTATAGATGGGTATTCAAACTTCTTTTTCTTCTTCTTTTTTTCATTATATAATCAAATAGTTGTCAAAAAATCATAAAAATTACAAGTTATAACATTTAAAGTTATGTAATACGCCTTAACTTAGCTTATAGTTTGATTATATTAGGCCTAAAATTATTAAATAAGAAGGAAAGGAAACTTTCAAAGACGACCAAACTTGAATTTACAATTATACAGTAACATCAAAACTTTTGATCTGATTTTTGCTTTTTAATGAAAATGTCAATTATTCTTAAAAGAAAAAATGTCCATAGGGAAAATACTTGAACTTAAACAGCATATAATTTCGATCACTACACTTTAAACTCGATTATTTGTAGTATTTACTTATATATTTGATAATAACAATGGTGAGTGTAAATACAGTGAGTCTTTAATTTCTATCAAATTTTTTAATGCACAAAATGAGTATCCTTCTAGGCTTGATTTGGAGTCGAAAGTTGGAAAATGGGCCAAATTAGCTCAAAAAGTAGGGTCCTATTTCTATAAAACTGTCGGACTCTTGAAAACAGAAGTTACAGATTTGAAATCATCGTGCAAATTTGAATAACTTTTATTATGTTTATACCTCTTAGGATTTTTGAAAGTTCAAATTTGTTGACCTGTGTAATTAGGTCCATTTGGCTTAAACACAATCTAGTTGGGCCCAATACTTTATAGCTTTATAAGTAAATATTACAAAAAAATCAATTTTTCTGTTAAGTGTAGAAAAATTGAGTTTAAGCTTAAAAGTTATTCGAAATTCAAGTATTTACCCTAATAATGTCTAACACTTCCTTATAACCCATTATTGTCAAAATGCCAATAATAGGCCGATTCATTCAGCTCACTCATGTATTGTTTGAACCTCACTATGTACTTACATGTTACAAATGTATTTAAAAAATTATTATTTCATATATTAGTATGTACATATTAGACCTCAGCCGATATGGATTTTTAAAAAACAGATATTGGGTTGTTTTTTTTTTGGGAAAAAAACTCTTCATATTGGACTATTACAATTACCGATTGTTATCAAAAAACCAATGATTAACCGATTAATCGGTCAAGCTCTAGTATATATATATGCTCAAAAATAAAATAATTTATACATGAATAGTCGAATAACTCCTATTCTTGGGAGGTGCAAAACCAATTCATGAAAAGTATCTCTCTATCAGGTAAGGCAATTGTAAATTTATCTACATATGCATATTATGGTATAAAGAAATTTGTCCTGATACCTTTCAAAGAAAAGAAAAAACTTATTCAATATAGAGTTTCTAGTCAACTAATAATACTTTGACATAATATTCTAAATAATTATGAAGAAAATATGTAAACGATATTGTTAAGTAATAGGAGGATGAAAAAGAAAAGATTAAGTAATATTAATGTGTGTTAAATGTACATGTATTTATTTTATTGTATGTTTTAGATAGAACATTAAGTATTCTGTGTATTTATACTCATATCATATATGTTAATCTTTTTTTGTCAAGATATATTTGAAAAAAAATGTCATTCTGTCAAATGAAATTTCATTTTGCAAATTGATATATTACTGTTTATCATCCAATAAAAGCTATAAACGAATATTTTTTAGTGACTTATTAGACATTTAAGTTAGTTTTTTATTTCTTAATCATAGGTACATATATAATTTAACCTATTTATAGTTATTGTTGCACAAAAAAAAGCATGATACCAAAAAAATTCATTTATCCTTCATGAAAAAAACTATTAGATTTAATTTATAAATATATTTGAAATTTAAAGCTTATTAGATATGATTCGATTATATGATTCCTATTCTGCTAAATTTATTATAGGTACTATAGGAAAAGGGAGGGAGAGTTGCTAAAATTTTTTATTTTCTTGAATATTTACGAAAAAATTTTATACTTTGTTGCCATATATATTAGAGTATGCGAGATAGAAGTCGCTAAAAAATTATCAAATGTATCAACTCTCCCAACAAGGAGGGAGAGTTGATACACTCTAATATCAAACATTTCAAAATATCATCAAAGTGAAGTGTTTGTTTGATTATACTTCTGTATAGTATGTATATATAATAATGGTACATATATAATATTATTTATTGATTTACTGTTTTACATACAAAGTGCCTTTTGTGTTTTTGGATTTTGCTTCTGTCCCTTTTGGCTCTCCTCTCTTTTTGAATGATTTTCATTGCATAAGAGGGAGAGTACACCTGTATCAAATATCCCTTCTTTGGCTACAATGGTATCTGTTATTGTATGAGTTAAAGTATTCCTATAGAATTTTGATTCATTCAATGTGCTTTTACATAGAACAAAAAATTTCTATGAAATAGTTTAACTAAAATTAATGTCTAAAATTAAATTAAAATTAAACCTTGTTTTGATTTTTCACTTTTAGTGTCCGAAATCAGTTTTTTAAAGAACATTTGCACTTCTTACTATTTTATCCTTTTCAATGTGATATATGATTGAGAAATACAGCATTATCCATAATTAGGTAAATATGTACATAAAAATTCAATAAGAGCTAGAAAGGGCCTCTTCCTATAATTAATTTTTAATAATTGGCAGAGAGAGACATTTACTTCTGGAGAGACCTTCCTCATATTTTGTGCACTTCTAAACTACAAATTTAAAAAAATGTTACTACCCCTTGACTAGTTTTTTTACAAGAAATAGAAATAAATTTTGATTTCTTATATTTCAAAAAAAAGTTTAGATAACCTTTTTATGTGTATAAAATATTTTGATGTCATTTTTTTTAATATAAAAGGGAATATATATGACGTTCCCTTTTTAAAAAAATCTAACACAATCCTGTTTTTTTAAAAAATAGTTTATCTAAAATTTAACACCCTATAAAATTTTATTTCAGGGCCCTTCTTTGTCACTAGATGAATGTATGTATTTATCAATTAATAAACAACAAAGTTTAAATAAAACAAACGATATACATGTTAATAACATAATGCTTTCAATGCGTTTCTTTGTTATGATATTTTTCAAATTTCTATTCTGCATATACAAAAAAAAAGCAATTGCTACTTATGCTTGCATAACATAGATTAGATATCGATTAAATCACTCATAATTAATTTAATTTATATTTGTCATATACATTTTCTGTAAGTAAATCCCTTAAATACCTATTTGTTCATTTTACATCGGGCATACATGATAAATTTGTATCAAACCTTCTTCAAAAATGATGAATCCTGATTTTGGTTGTAAAATATAATATGAATGTTTGAACCTTTATCAACATCTGGGATATCTGATGAAATGATCCAATCAATTTGATCTGATAAGATTTTTGTGATCAAACAAATTAACATATGTATATGTTAGTGTGATTTTTTTACAACTCAATCAAATAGATTAAACTGTAAAAATATACATCAAATGCTTAAACTTTTGTTTAAAAATACGAACAGTAAAATTAAGACGACAATACTTAGGAATATAATCTTATTTATGTAAATCTGATCGTCCACAGTTATTTTAATGCATTTTTACAGACGTTCATGCATTTGCTGTGAGCTCCCTGTTTATTTTCATTTCAATTTCTATCATTAATAATAACATCGCTTAAAAGAATAAAACTCTTTTGAACCAAACTTATTTGGATTTATTTAATTTCGATTTTTGAATGAAATACCGATTCAGATTGCACCACTGCAATACATAAAATCACCTTCCCCTTTCTTTAGTTTCAAAATTAAAAAGAGGAAAATAATTTGAACATGAGTTGATTTTTATTGATAGTCCTATGCCAAAGATTTCATCAATACTAAATATATGATTGTTAATTAAACCTTTACTTACAAATTTAAATTTCATAATATGAAATAACGTATGTCTTTCTTTTTCCGAGAACCAATCCTAGTGAGAGTTCACAGTTCTGGAAAGTTTAGTTCATTTCCCACAATAGGTTATAGTCAATTTTACCAAAGGAGAGACGATATGTCTAAATGAAGTTCTAAGACTTGATTTTTTTCAACTCTCCCCCCCCCTTCGCCTATAGTATCTATAATAAAGTTAGAAGAATAGGAATCATATAATCAAATCATATCTAATAAGCTTTAAATTTCAAATATAGATGCATATAAATACCTTTAAATCCACACCTCAAACGAAGATTATATCATATAATCCTAGTTTTTGAATTTTAGAATTTGTTAATGTAAATAAATTAAGGAAATTTGAGGTCCTAAAGCCTCTTAAAAACAGAAAAATTACATTTTTAGGATCTGAATAGTTAAATATTCTCCAAAATCTGAAAATCTAACTCCACAATTGTACCTATTGATGGAACAATACTGACATTTCAAAATATTTTGAATCATCAAGCAGTAATTCATAGCAATAATAAGATTTAGAAGATCTTACTTTACTTTTTGTCAAATAAAATAAAACTTTATGATATTAAAAAATTGACTGATTCATAAGTTATTGGTTTTTATTCTTTATTTTTAAATGGCATGTTTGCATATGTAATAATTTATAAATTACATATTACTGCATCCATGATATTTTTGAGCCAAAAAGATATCAAACTGAGGATAAAGGATTCAAAAACTCATGTATTATGATACTTTTATTGTAATAGATTTAACAACCTAACAACTTTAAAATAAGATGGAGCTTCATTTGATTTGTTTAAATAAGTATAAGGAAAATCTAGTATTTTATACAAACAAAATCACATTTTTTCCTTAAATAATAATAAAAAAGACACATGTATGGAAATGGCAATATATAAATAAATAAGAATATCTTTGTTTGGTTTTGAATACATTTTTTATATGACCTTGTGGTTTTTAATAATATAAACATAGAAAACTTTATTTTGTAGAAATAAAAACCATGATATAAAATAATCAATCCATCGTATCAAGTCTACAAAAAAAAAAAAAAATAATCATACCATGTTTTTGGAACTTTGGCATTACATTTTTTTGAGAGTATTCCTCAAAGTCAGAAGATACTTAATAAATCTTTAATTTTACAATTATTTTAAACATTCTGATAATATTTATGGATAAATCGGACTTTTTTATTTAATTAAGCAAAGTATACCTTATGTATAGTTTGTCTATAAATGGAATTCATTATAAAGTTATAAAACAATTGCCATTATTTCAAAAAGCAAATAGTTTTTCAACATTTTCTCTTTGGAACTTGTGCTCAACCAAATCGTGATTGTATTTTTTTTTCATGATTTTTGTATAATATACTTTTTATTTTTGTATATTATATTATTATATTGAAACTTTGAAATACAAAAAAAATTACATTTAAATGTTCATTTATAATCAATTTTATATAATTTATTGTCACCAGGTATGTATGGTTTTTAAACTATGGTTTAACCTAGATATTTCATAAATTTGAAAATTAGATATTTACAACCAGTTAGAGTATTGAATTGACCTAATTTATGTTACAATTGAGGAAAAAATATAGTTTACGATTTAGCAAAACACAAGTCGAAACACGTCTTCAGGATTTTCCATTACAACCTATCAACGTTTCATTATTTTATCTAACAGTAACTAGTAAGCTATTAAATAGGTGGTAAATATTTTTTTTGATGGAATTGTTCAAATGTAAAAATACAACATAAGAAAAGTATATAAATAGCCCACAAGGAGCCATGAAGCGTGAAATTTGATGGGAAACATTTCCACATACCACTTTTAGTCCAGATTTAGTTTCCTTTGATTTTATTAAACATATACTTTTGTAAAAATACAAGAATCAACCTAACATATTAGACCAAGCAAAAATCATTTTTTTCTAGCTTAGAGGGACTTCACAGAGTTTTATAAGGAAGAAATCTACAAATGGAAACATAGACTCCAAAGGTTTTCAAATAGAAAACAATGGAGCTTATGAAAAAAAAATGTAGTTACACAATAAGTATTTTATGATATTTGCCTAACAACTTTTTGACCCATTCCCGCGATCGAAGGTCTGAAGTCAAATGTAACAAGTAGTAAAAAAAAATTTTATTTTGAAACATGTATTTTTCATCATTTATGTGTGAGGAACAACTTGAAAAAACTACAAAAATTACAAAATACCAAAATAATAAACAAACAAGTGTCTATTTTTAATTGTTATAAAAAATAATGTCTATAATAAATGACATGTTTATATTATCTTGTCACTTCAAAGAAGCCAACCACAGTTCTTGTCTTAGACCAGGACACTGACGTAAGGTGATAATCATTTTTTTTTACTATTTGATAACTATTACATAGGTGAAAAATAGCAAACAGGAATCACTCAAAAAATTTCTGTTGGCAAGCTGTTTTATGTATTAGTTTTAAACTATCATCTTTTTTTTCTTAATTCTTGTGAAGAACACAACATTTATAAACTCTTTCCGGAGCTAAGGTTTTTGAAAAGAAAATATCATTGTGGAGCAATACTTTAATTTAAAATTAAAAATTTAGTTCAATTTAACTTCGTTCATTATTGAAAAAAGTTAGCTTGCTTTAAAGTGGTAATGTCTTTTATATTGTATTATAAGTCGTATTTAGCCAATCCACATAGTAACTTAAAATGTGTTTCATTGACCAAATAGTCCAATTTTTACACCACCGTGCCATAAGTAGAACTCAATAAGTTATACAAAAAATGTACCATTGAACTGATAAGAGTTAATCATAAGTTTCGACAAAATAAATGAGTTAAAAGTGACTAAATTATATCCTTTTCAATGAAACTACACATTTTATAAAGAATGACTTCCTTCTTCGTTTTTGTTGTGACTTGCTGCAATGGATTACATAGAAGCTGCTTTGGGATAAATCAACTAAATTACAACACCTTTTTAATTCCTTGTCAATCAGTGTTACTATATTTTTGTATGTTGTCATCCCAGGTGGGGTTTTTAAACTCATCGGGTATGGCTTTTTTTTTCATACATACATATATAATAACTATAATCATTTTAAGTTTATATTCACTATATGTATATTTATCATTATCAAACTTTCTCGTAAAAAAATAAAGTAAGAATAATTTAGTCTGAGGAAATTTATGTTTGGTTATCATCAATGGTCTTTTGTTTTGTTTTGTTTTGTTTCCTTATCTATAGAAGTTTACAACTTTGCTAATGTATAAACATTATTTAAGAAGTATATATACATATTGTTATTTTAAATAGAATGCTTTCTCTAAGATGATTATTATAATAAAACAATGTAATGCAGGGACAAAATACATACGTACATATAAGTTAAGCATTAATAAGTGCCATTATTCCATAATATATTGATTGAATAAAAAATTAATTATGTATTAAAGGAAAGGAAACATTGTTTGTTTGTTGTAGTTAATTTTTTTATAAATATTTGATATAATGAAAAAAAATTAATGTATGTATATTTTGAAAAATATATACATTTAATGCATTTGTGAGAAAGATAATAATTGATTCTGTTTCATTCACCCAAATACAAACATTTAGTTGGTTTGGTAAGTTTTATTTTGTTCTTCTTAAATGATAGTCTCATTTTTTAATTAATACATGTTCCTATATATACAAAAGGAGTTATATTATTATCAGTACATTTTCTCTTCCTTATTATTTATACTTTAAAAAAAAACTTTTTGTAAATATCCAACATTAGCAATATTTATAATTATACGCACATATATATATTAGGAAAGTTGATTATAAAGAGCAGTTGGTTGGTAGTAAAGGGTATGATAGTAGAATTCATATACCATTATTATTATTACCTTTTGTCATTATTTCTCTCTACTAAAATAATTGAAAATAGATTCAGATACGTAACTGTAGAAATACAATTTATAATATGAAGTTTATAAAACAATTTAAATTTATTTCTAACAAAAACAGCAAAAAAAACCATTTTTTTTAAATCCCAAAAACTTTTGAATACATCGTTTTAATTTCATTTCTTTTTATATATTAAGCGGATTTTTTGTTTAGAACATTATCTGCAGTTTATATTAGATTCACACAATGAATGAATGTCCAATATATATGTATTGTAAAATCATTAAAAAGTCATTTATAGCAATGCTCTAGTATTTTGACCCAACCATGGTTGAAAAAAACAACTTTGAAATATTTTTAGTAGATTAATACAACTTACAATCAATAGCTTTAAAACTATTTATTACAAAATATATATAAAGTCATTTGATCAGATGAGGAAATGTGCAACTTAAAAAAAATTGATCCTTTGTTTAGGCTTAATTGATATGAACATATGTTATAGTTAATCTATTGTAGAATAATTTTTTTAGCAAATTTAAAGATTTGGATCGAATATTATTTCAATGAGTAGTTGAAATTTTTTTATTTGCAATACAATAAGTATGAGCTCAATTTGGGATTGATATTAACCACTATGTAGATAGTCCTTTCGAGCCTATAAAATATTATTTTTAATCCTCCCGATTTTGATAACTTTTTTTAGACCCAAATTTTTAAAACTTATCCTCATTACTGTACTGGGATTGCGGAAATAAAGGTTTCTTTCAATTTTACCAAGACACTCTACATCACTGAAAAGTCAAATAGTTATTTGGAGACTTCTTTAAAGTAAAGTGAAATTATTTCTCAAATAAAAACTGTTGCATCGAGAACTTTTTAAATATTCGAGTAGTTCACAATAGCAAGCATAAAGGTACGATTTACATATGATCACACTCAAATTTAAGAGTTAAACAAAAGGTACATATTTAAAAAACTATTTGTAATTTTAAGTCTCACGTGTTCATGGAGGTCTTCCTTACCATTTTATATGGGAAGGTCTTGAAGTTGCCCTTAATAAATTGGTGCATTAAAGTTTGACTGATTCCTACTACATCAGCCGATTTTCTTGTCAACCTGTGTAACGAGCAATTAAGTGTTTCCTTACAATGACCGAATTGCTATCCTCTTCATTAGTCTTTCTATCTAGAGTTATCACTATAGTAAATTTGTTGCACTTTTAGCATCTCAAACACAAAATGAACTTATTAAGGATCAAATCATGTATTAAATATTTTTATCATGTTTAGATTAACTTATTTAAGTTTATTTTGAAATTGTGTTGCAATAAATATGTTGGACCCTGTACATACGAGTATATCATACAGGTGGTTTATCTAAACATTCGCAAGCAGATAAGAAAAAATAAAACAGCAGCTGTGACTTTATTTCTTAACTTATTTTATTAAAGTTTGTACAAAATCAACATCATGACATAAATTTGACATTCATTTAATAAAATCGCCGTTAGCTTGAACCACAAGTTCACAATGTCCCCTGAAACGTCCCATTGCTTTCTTGACCGTCCCTTAAAGTAAAGTCCGGAATGATCTTGTTGTCTCAGCTCTCAGAAATCTTTTGGTACTGTGGAGGCCTTCATTGGACGTGTATCCCGTTCTCAGAATCAGGAAAATCGAGTTTTCTTTTGTTGTTATAAAGCCATGCTGCCAGATCCAAAGTTGGTATTTTATGATGCTGTAGATCCAGGGAAAGACTTTGGTGTGCAAAACACTGATATAAACCTTGGCATTGACCTTCATCTCCTATTTGAAGATGAAGGGAGGCATAACGTGACCCTCACTGATAACAACACCAAGAACCATAACTTGTGGGTACTTGGTCTTCATGATCCTAGGGACATTATAAGGACTTTTTGCCAACCACCAATCATTTTTCGAGTTATGCTTCTATATTTGACAGAAATTTTCCTAATCTGAGAAGAACCAGACCATATCTTTCACGGGAGGCTTCTGTTTTCGCTTGATTAAAGCCTTAGCTCTGCTGACCCTTTTCCTACCTGTTTGACGGGGTTAGAAGCTGCCCCTTGCAGCTTGCATAGCCAGGGTTCTGTAAATTTTCATTGATTGCACGATGGATAGTTAAATGGGACGCTACATTAATGTTGTCAGTGATTGCAATTGGCCGAGATTCTTCTTAACTTTTTTTGTTGATTTTCTTCAACAAAGCAGGACTTAAAACGATTTTGTCCGCTTCTAGATCATGAAACTTCCATGAAATCATCATCAGTGGGCTCTCATTATCCTGCTTGACATATTTTCTGATTTTTTGAACGAATCAAGTAGTGCAACTACAGCTTTAGTCAAAAATGCATTGTCTATTTTACAATTTAAATTGCACAAAATACAGAAAAGTTCATTACGTTGTGTTCCTGATTAAAACTAAAGAAATTTTGTCGTAAGGAAACACAATGACCAAAATACACGGTTGAGTTATATTAGTGTTTTTATGGATTAAAACTGGTTTGTTTGGAGATGAGAGAAGGCCAGAGAAAATGGTGAACGTTCAAAGGAACTACTTTTTACTCTGTCACAATCGTGTCACTGTTATACTGTGCCTAAAATCAAGTCATAAATGAACATTTTAGTCTGTAATCCTCTATGTCCTCAAAAGTCAAATCTATGAAACGAATCCTTTATATTCTTTTTACACAGACCTCACACATGTACATAAAATTAAACCTCTTATCTTCTTTTCCTTAGAGCATACTCCATGGAGGTATACATTATGTAATGAAACTGAAGTGACTTATAATAAATGCTTTTGTACTTTTTCTTAAGAAAACAGCTCAAAGACCACATTAATTCCTTTGACATTTGTATATAAATAATCGTTTGATGTTTTTTTGGGAGAAAAAAAATTAGACTTAATGTACATAACATATAATCACTAATATACATCTATATAAATGTATAGAATAAAATACTTATTTATATATATACCTCCCCTCATTCAGTTTTTATTTTTCCATGTATTCACTCATATTTATGGGTGTATTAATATTAAAATAGCAATATTTTGAGAGACCCATAAATGCTTACATATATATATATATATATATATGATATCTTATCATCTTATGATTTGTTTTGGTTCTATTTGCTGCACTAATGTAAGTTGGAACTTCAAATAAGGAGGAATTATATGGAGTTAAATGCATTATATGTAATTATAGTTCTATAAATATGAAATTGGGGCTTATATGAATAAATTTCCAATGAGGTACATTGTTCAAGATGACTATTGAAGTTGAAATAATATTTATTTCGTTATAAAACCAACGTATTTATTTATTTATTCAGCTATAAGAAATTTAGCTACAGATGAAAAACAATAAACTTTAAAAAATATAATAATTTTAAAGATTTATATTAATTTTAAATAATTTCACTTAAATTATTAAATTTTCTTTTATGTTATATGACTGTGGGAATTTATTTTCAGAATTTGTAAAAAAATTGTTTTTATCATCTGAGTTTTTGTAATAGTAACACTACTCAGTGCGCTTTGCAGTACTTCTATATTAAGACCAAAATTTCCAGTATTCAAGCTAGACACCACAAAGTTCAGTTTCGAGAGTATCTCTATTTGACCACGATTAATATACAAAATAATTTTATATATTAACACCAAGTGTATAGCTTAAAGTTGATCAAAAACTGAATTTACAGGCATTATATAGAATTTTACTATTACACTAATACACCCTTGGTACTTGGGGTGGAGAAATTAGTAGCCTATACTGTATATAACTGAACAGACTGAACAGTATTTATTTTTTGATATCACCTTCTAGTTAGCACTAATTTATCATGAATCCTTTTAGAAAAAAGTTAATATATATATATTTATGTTTAAGTAATTAGCATCTTTAGGCTAGAGTGTATAACTATATGGTTAATATTTTTGTATAAAATAAGATTTTATAGTAAGTCCATAAGTATGTCGTAAATTTAAAAAAAAAGCTGAATTTTCATACGCTTCAAAGACACCTCACATGGCGTTGAAAAAAAAAGTAGTCCATGATGATCGTTTACAGTTTCCCAAACAGATCACGGAGGTCAAATCAAATTTATCCATCCAGGAGTTTGTTTATAGATTTATAAAATTATCTCAAAATATATATCTTATAATATGTACAAATAAGTATATGACCAATTTATACTGAGAAAAGTGAAGAATATTTTGGTGTATTATCTAATTAACCTATTGCCTACCTGTCTATAATTAATGCAGTAGAACAACCAATATAATGTTAACGCTTCGGTATAACTCAGCTATTTATTCTTAGGAACAAAAACGTGTAAAGATACCATACACACATATATATATATATATAGTAAATTAACTACTTACATTACTTTAGATCACTGATGATAAAAAAGACCCATAAAGTAATTATAAAACAAGGTTTTCCAACGGCTAGTAATTTTTTTTAATCCATTGCAGTGGCTTATGAAGTCTTCCCTATCCTTTTAAGTACGTTATTTTTTCTTTGTAAAATATGTCAGATGTGGAGTGTATAAACTCTTTAAAAATTAATGTTAGTCAAAAATGCATTTTTTTCTTGTTACAGCCAATGTTTTCAACACAGATGAGTTGAGTTTCATATTAGTTATACTTTGTTTGCGATCAAAGTTATTACTAATATATTAATCAATTTCTAGAAGAGGAACCCAAACTTGTTCGGATTTTCTAAGAATAATACAGATGAAAAATTAATTAATATTATATTTTTATTGGTAATTTATCATTAGTTGTGGACAAAAAAACCTTACTCTGTTTAAAATTATTAAAGAAATGATGTAAGGAATAATAGTAATAAGAGCGAGTAGTCGGTTTTTTTTCTGATGGTAAGGAAATTGCTACTTTGAGGATTCATTGCAAAACAATTTGTAAATTTTAATATGTCAGATGGTAGAAACATGCAATTAGGCATTCACTTGCCAAACATCAGGCTGATCGATTATCCTTTTTGCCAGTTTACCCTGGACAACAAAACGATGATAGATGCATACAATTTGACTATAATCCAATTATTTATGCGAATGCCATATAACGTAAATAAAGAGGAGAGCAAGGACAAACTTCAAGTAGTACACAAAAAAAAACCTTCTAATATAAACTTTGTCACCCATCTTGGGGTTAAACAAAATGCCTCTAATCAACTATTTACAGAACAAAAGTTGCTTGAAATTTTACCACCTTTTTTTATGTAAGAAAATGAATGACTCTTTTTACTATCATATATTTCGATTTGTTACATCCCCTTCTACAAAGGTTCATTACTCATTAAATTTATAATTACACATTTTGATATTATACAAATTTTGGTTCATTAGCAGAAATCAATAAAAAGGTCAAAAAATAAGTTGATATTGTTATGTTAAGGCTTTATTTTAATTTACAAGGTTAATAGAGACAATTAAATATTTATTTGACAAATTTCAGGCTAATTAATTCGCCCTTTTTCCTGTTTACCTTAGAAAAAGAAACGATGATTCATACATAAATGGCTTTTATTGATATAAGCAGAAATAGAGAAGATAGAATAATAGAACGATTTAAAATATAAATTTGAATATCAATATTTTATAATGAAGTAAATTAAAACATGAATTTGATTAGTTAGCTAATAAATAAAAGCTATAAATAATTATTAGGGTATTTCACTTCATTAAAACATTTGATCAAGTATCAATGGTGATTGGAAATCGTTATAGGTTTAAAAAAAGTCTGACATTTCGATAAAATAACCGTTGTTATTTATGTATAATCAAAAATTTGTTACAAGAAACTGTAATAAAAAAAAAGTTAAATTAAAGCTATTTAATTTATCTTAAAAGTAATTTATGAATGAAGTTTTTATTTGGCATGCGTTATTATTGAACGGTTAAACAAATAACAAAGAAAAGCTTCTTTATATCTAAATTGATGATTTTGAGCCCATCAGACGTATAAGTTCTTTACATAAAGTACTTTTGCTTGATTCTTTGAAAGAATTATAAATATAGATTATTTAGCTTTATGTACTATATGTGTTAGATATCCTAAATATTTGTTATAAATTGTTTAATAATGCGTAATAAGCCTTAAAACTTGAATTTTAAAGGAAATAAATGTTTTATTTGCGTCATACGTGATACATTTCCTCCTTTCTGGTATTTTTATTTCCATTTATAACGAATAGTTACTTATTTTCACGGAAAGTCTATAAAACATTTTTATTTTAAGTATTACACATTTTAATGCATTAAAAAATATTTTGAACTCATTTTTTGCTTTCTTATAAAAACATAAACTATATTTCTTAATTTTTTTCGGGAGAAGTTACAAAATTTACTATCAGTCATTTAATTATCAATATTTTTTGATATAATTTAAATAACTAAATAGCTGAGATCTATATTTGTGATATAAAATAAATTGTAGTATTATATAATACCTAATTAACTAATTGTTTTTACAGAGCTAAAGAAAAATAAACAAATGTAATTAATTATAAGTTTATTATATGCTAAATAAAAAGAACAACCGGATACATACCAAAATAATTATTTTTTAATAATATGTACATAAATATAAGATCATTAAATTTAAATGAATACATAATGTATCTCGTATATATAAGAAACATAAATATTAAATGTGACATAAAACATATGAGCTATTTAAGAATCATTTATTGTTTAGCCTTATATTCTTATAATTACATCATACAAATTTATGTATCTAAATTTAAGTGTTAAGTCTTAAATATATCAAAATCTAGTCAAAATAATCTATAGTAATACACTTTTATGTATGAAGAACTTAATTCATTTTTTATAAATTACTTTTAAGATAAATTAAATAGCTTTAATTTAACTTTTTTTTTTATTACAGTTTCTTGTGACAAATTTTTGATTATACATAAATAACAATGGTTATTTTATAGAACTATAATTACATATAATGCATTTAACTCCATATAATTCCTCCTTATTTGAAGTTCCAACTTACATTAGTGCAGCAAATAGAACCAAAACAAATCATAAGATGATAAGATATCATATATATATATATATATATATATATATATATATATATATATATATATATATATATGTAAGCATTTATGGGTCTCTCAAAATATTGCTATTTTAATATTAGTACACCCATAAATATGAGTGAATACATGGAAAAATAAAAATTGAATGAGGGGAGGTATATATAAATAAGTATTTTATTCTATACATTTATAAATGTATTTTATAAATCATAGTAGTGTACGGAGATGTAAGGCTTATTGAAACTCTTGGAATAGTATTTGAATTGTTGGAGTAATCTTTTATACTACAATAAAAAAACAGGAACTCCAACGTGATAAAAGGAAAAAAAAGGATAACTTTAGATTTGCTGGATAATTGGGAATGTTAAGAAATAGTAAGTGCAATGATGTTTGACACAAATGTATCAAATAACAACAGATTGTTTCTTAATTTATAAAGGCACTAATAGTCTTTCAATCCCTACAATTACAAATAAAATGACGGATAAAATAAATATGATGGTTTCCTTCTACTGCACAGCTTTAGAGTTTAGCATTTCTAGAGGTGAATATATAACATTTATTTAACTGACACCAGTGTATCTCAGTGCAATATTTCCCAATTCAAACCACAATGTAAGGTCAATGTTAAAAAAAGTCGATAAAATAATGGAAATAAATGGTAATTAAAATTACCTTCAAAAGAGCAACATATCATCAAACAAACAACTATGTTAAATAAAAACTTCAGTTTCATATCAAAATAATGAATTTCTTTTTATTACATCAAATATGTGTTAACAATGAAGAAAGCACTGAAAAGAAAATCATAAAAATAAATATTAGAGATGCAATGTCCAACTTTTGATTTTTTCTTCTTATTTGGTTGTGACTAAATATTTTTTAACAAATATTAATAATATTTATTATGTTTATACGCCTACTTATATTTAACTTTTTACAGATTTAATCTGAAAGTATTCTTTTATTAATCTCTTAATGAGGATTGTTTATTTAAAAAGAATAAATATTTATATAGGTATCTAATTTCAACATAGGATTTTCCGTTGTCATGTAACAAATGAAAAGTACATTTTTTTTCAATCTATTGCATTTGTTAACAAATGATTAATACGTTACAATAAGATTTTGTTGACAAACGCGATAGATTGAAAAAAAAAAGGATTTAAATACTACTTAATTTCATCTGTTTGACAAAGTATCACTAAAGATCGAGAAACCCTGTTTATAAAATTTAACGACAAATTTCCTGTTAAATATATGCCTTAGACTTGTTTACATATAGTTTTCTATAATTAAAATGTCTTTTTAACATTTTTTACATGTTTTACTTTATAAGTACATCATGTGCAATTTCGGTTTATATGATTACATTCTTTTATTTTGTTGCTAATGGTGCATTACGCTCTGGAAGGTCAATAGTCGAAAAAATCGATAAATTATTGGAAATTGTCGAGTCTACTTTTAAAATAGTAACAAATTATCGAACAAAACGGTGCATTTTTATTCTAAATTTAACCATTCTGACTAAATATTTAACATATTTTATATCTATAAAAGAAAAGTTTTCCTACACTCTATTTATCACTGGATTGAATTTAAATACCAAATTAAATTTGACGATTAATACATATTACGACTTAATAAATACATACAAATGTATGCAACATTTTTTACAATTAAATCTTGCTGCAGCTTTTATGTGTATATTTTACATGGTCATCAACATTATTCCTTTTTAAAAAGCAGAGAAGCTGTTGCCATTGAATGCAAAAATAAGGTAGTAAAAACATAAAACAAACATGTTTTATATTTATAAAACTAATTTTATTAGATCCACAACTATTTTATGTTGGATATTCATAATTGATAAATGTTGCTACATTGATATCTGTTTAAACGTATATTCTGTATAATGAAAATGAAAGTCTTTTTGTTACTTGTAGAAATGGGTTTTTTTCTAACTGATGACATTTGATATATGTATACACATATGTGTACAATATACATAGGTAGATATGAATCAATTTTTTGGTAAATAATTACAAATGAATTATGTAGATATGTTGCTTAAAATTAAAAATGGCTCTTTTTCTCTTAATCATTGAAAATTAGTTATTAAATCATTTTAATTTATCATTACATGACTTGTAAACCTCATCCATTATTGCAAAATGAAATAATTACTTCATAATTGCAAAAAAAGGGAAAAATATGAATCTAATTAAAAGTATTTGAGTAATTTCTTTGTATTAAAATGACAGAAATTAACTATTTCATATATTTGTTTTAAAAAAACGATGTATACATTTATATTTGAATATTTTTAGCTTCAACTTATAAAAAAATTATTTTTTTAATCATATTACCAAATTATGGCAAAACTTCCTTAAAGTAGATTATAATGAGTTTCAATTATTCAATTCTATTAAAATATTCAAACCAAATGAGATATAGAAAATTTTCAATTAAGATCTTGTGCTACCGTACGCCATTCCATAACATTTCTTTTTAGCTTCGATTCCTATTCAATACTTCCCAACTAAATGTTGAGTTCTAGAGTAGCTGTCTGTGTATATTTGCACATGTTTGCTAGTTTTACTAACTTGTTGAACAAAGTGCTATATACTCTAGGTATGAGAGGCTTTAAAACTTGCAGGTAAGAGGTGGATCATTATATTTTTTTGAGCTTTGAGCTTGAGTGTTTTGAATCAAAATTTATTTCAGGTATATTTCTACCCCGAAAGAGATCTCACCGATCGAATTTTCACGTTTAGACTTCTCATGGTTCTAATATTTAAGATTATTCAAGTTGATAAATAATGTCTTAGGAAAGATTATTTTACTTTAATAATTTACCAAATGGGCAAAGACATTCCAACAACAAATTGAACAATGGTTGTTAAGATGGTCTCCTTTTATGTTGTGATGGCTGACCCAAATCCTACAGAATATCAGGACTTTCATGAGTATTTGGAGGTAGGCATGTGTATTGTAATTATCCTGTTCTCATGGTATTGCAAATAATGAAACCGTAATACTGATTGGTACCTGAATTATTTATTACAGTTTCTTTAAGCTCTATAAGGGGTGGTCCAACAGTAATTATTTAAAAATTTGAATTTATTTCTAATTCAGTAGCAGATTCTAGCACCATTCCCAAGATACAGACCATTGGTTGTTTGATAGCGTCTTACCATCTAGCTCTTACAAAAAGCGTCTTAATGGAAACTTATTTGTATGAAGATCACATTCAATCCAAACAAATGTTCTTCTAATCTCCCGTTCTGTATTAACTTCACATATCGTTTACATGAAGTCTTTACTCTTGCTTTCCATTGAAAATTTATACAACTATTTTTTTCCAAAACAGCAACAACATAATTTAAAACCAGGCCATTTGTTGTCTACCTTAAATTCACGAGCAAAGAACAGGTATTACTCTAGTTGA
Source organism: Lepeophtheirus nordmannii (assembly GCA_963680855.1). Taxonomy (NCBI): domain Eukaryota; kingdom Metazoa; phylum Arthropoda; class Copepoda; order Siphonostomatoida; family Caligidae; genus Lepeophtheirus; species Lepeophtheirus nordmannii. The sequence goes on along the minus strand of OY804523.1, from coordinate 36,420,565 downwards.
TATATAAATTAGCATTCAAAATCAACAAATATGATATAAAAGATTTTTTTGAAGAAAAAAAAAGACCCTTAAATTGTACTAATTGAAAAATCGGCAAAGTACATATACCAAAGCTAAATAAATCATCATCATAAAAATCAATTCAATGAGTGTACGTACATAGGTACATCTTAGAAAATATCTATCAAATTTTTATTTATGGGTTCCATTTGTTTGTTAAGATATATTTGTTTTGACACAGAGACATCAACGTAGTTGTACAAAAGTGTATAAAAACGATAAATGAAACAATTTCCCTTGAAATAGTACAAGGTCGTAAAAGAAGTAAATGAAGAGCTCACAAATGAGTATCTACGTATATTAAATATTTATGAGAGTCGTCACGTGTAGCTTATTTTCATTTGAATGGTACATGCATAGGAATATGTAAATGCTCATAGAGTATTACCTGCAAATATGTATGTAATGATGCATATAATTGGGTTAACAATATACATATGTAAATGTGTGTATTTTACATACTGTTTACATATGTACATTTAACACGTAACGTACAATAAGTGTAGGGTACGTTACTTGAAAAGAGTAATACATTAATCATTAGCTCAACAAAGTAACGCCGTAATTCAAGTAATTGCTAGAGAAAGTAACTGAAAATAACAGATTTTGTTATTTTAATAAATTCTATTGTATTTTTTACTCAATAAAAAAATGTAAAGCTTTAAATCCATACTTTTCTTATCGAATGTACAATAAAATAAAAGCTTTATTATTCACAAAGTAAAGCATAGCAATTAATTTATGCTATATGAAACAATCAAAAATTAGTTTTTGTTGCTAGTATTGGGGAAACTCTTCTTTTTTTTTTGTTTTTTTATAATAACAATTCTATAACAGAAGTGAAAATAATCAAATATATTACTCCTTTATTAAAAAAAAAGTAAAGCATTTCTAATACTGTTATTCCCATTTCTATATCTAAGTCTTATTCCTCATTAAATATAATTAGAATCAACTCCCACAAACATGTAACTACAATATGTTGTCAAACTATTTTCTCCAATTTGTTGTAAAACGGGGTGGACCCTACAGATAAAAAAATTGTACTTTAGTTTTTTATTGACGACTATTTCATCTTTGTTGAAGATCTATCGGAGGAGGAACTAAAAATGAAAATTAAAGTGAATTTAAAACTATATGACTGTTTTCGAAGAGAATCGTCCATGGATAATAGATATGATATAAAAATCAGATTTCAAACAGTTATTATTTGCATCAAGGAACCTAATATTTAGTTTAAAATTTCAAAACGATTCCATCAGAGAATTTGGTAGGCCTCTTTATCTGGGAAACAGTAGAAACGGAGGAATATCTTCTCTTTTTGCAATAATCAAAAGCCTACAGCATAGACGAAAGCAAGTGGGAAAAGGAGAGTGGGCTGCTTTGGAGAAGAAGGTGAAGAAAAACAACTTATTGACAGACTCAGATTTGGTAGATCAGTTGTGAGGAGAGGGAGAATCCAAAAATGTGGTGTACCAAATATTATGAATGCTTTCCCAGCTAAAGATCAACATTGAAGGAGATATGCAACTAGGTTTTGATATGCAAATCCACCCAGCACTTAGATATATATAATAGATTAAATAGAAATATAATTTTCCTCTTTCTTTTTTTCCACAGTTTATGTTTCCTACTTCAGCACAACAGTACATGCAAAAACTTTTCAATTTAAGTGCTATATTGGCTTTCTAAACCTTAATGGAAACCATTATTGTCCTTTCAAATATGTCACTTTTGCTATGTCAATGTCAGGCGTGGAGATTGATTAGATACAATTTAAAATTTAAAAAAAAACAGTGGATAATTTTTAATTTTAAAGTTGATGTGTCCAATGAGAATTGATTGATGGTTTTATTATTTCTTACTCAGTTCAAATTACGAGTACAAAACTTGAATATATGTATTATAGACTTTCACGTTTTTCAATTAAAATTTATTACTTTTGTACGTTAAATACCATCCTAAAAATATCTTTATCGCTTATAATGTTCAATTTAAAATGTGAGATACATTTATTAATTTAAAAATGCAAGAAAATTGGAATTTTTCATGACTAATATTCTCAAGCTGCAATCTACGTTTCTAAACATTTTTTATAAAATGAATGTTTTGCTAAGAGCCATAACAGTCACACTGTTCAAAAGAAAGAGACGCAAAATAAAATATTCTATAAAAGATTTAAAACTGCGTAAGGTTTAAATAAAATGATGATTATGATGTGACTTTTGGAGAAACATCTTCTTTACAAAAATCTTAATTTGAATCAAAATATTTATTTCATAAATCAATCCATATAATTAGTTCCTTAATCTATGATTTTGATTAGTTATTTCGATATGTTAACGTAGAAATTACATTACTTTTTTGACTGCATTATTTGAAACTATTGTTCTTATACTGCAAAAAATATTACAAATTGTAGTAGATATGTTGTAAATTATAGTTTTTATCAGTAAAAGTAAGAAAAAAAACCAATATGGATTACCCAAATAAATGAACCTATTTAATAATAGCAAAATGACATATGCATACTGCTGAGTTGATCTAATTTAATTTTAACATCTTATAGCCTCTACTCTTTATTTGCATTCTAATGTGCATACATAGTTTAATAAACAAATTATATAATCTTATTTTTTATACGTTCAGAAAAGGCCCATTCACTATTAAAAATATAATCTCAAAAATTATATGTATAAGAAAATAAGGTTTATTTCAAGACAAAGTATAATAACTTGTATAATGTACTTTTATCCCAAGAAGTTACTCGGAACCAAGACTGGGATATGTGTAATACAGAAAGTGAATTTGCAACATTCAACATGGATTATTTTTTTGATTACGACTGAGAAATACTAATATATATACATATCAATACATGTTTGTGCTTACCTTTTGTTTCAAACTATACAAAAGTATATTTGATTATGAGAGTGTATTTTGATAAAGAATAGAGATTATTAAAATTATCTCCTTCATAAATTAATTTTCAAACTTTCAAAATTATTTTTTAAATTTAAATCACCTCTTGAACGACATTAATTGCAAGAAAAAGTACCAACTAAAAAGGAAAAAAGAAAGGTATGCTAGTTTGTTTAATGTACTCGCATAAAAAACCCAAGTTTGCTTAGGAATTGGTGTTAATTATCAAATACATCTACAGTTGAGAGTTAAATATCTTACCATGAAACCTTAAAAAAGCGACTCAATTTATTGACTTGGATTACAATAGGTACTCTTATTACCTAGACAAGTTATTTTTTATTCCCATTTAAAAAAAATTCTGTTAATAACATTCATGTACTAAAAGAATCCTTTTTTATTGATAAACACAATATGAATAATAATTACAAAAATAATTGTATCGCCGATTATAAAGAAAATTCACAAAAACCTGAAAAAACCCGTTGAATTAACCAAACTCTGATTTAAGCCTTACAGTAGCCCTTTAAGATTCAAAATAAATTAATGTACCATAAAGTGTAAATTTCCTTTTTCAATAACAAGAAAATTTTTAATTTAGCAATTTTTTTCCAGAAAATCTTCTATTATGTAAAATTACATTATTTGAGTTGTTTTTTTCTAAGTTCGAGAAAAGGTTAAAACAGAAGTTGGTAAATTACAATCTATGGGTCTCAAACAATGCTTAAATGTTGTTGCTAAGAGGCTTCAATGAAATGTCATAAGTGGAATTCAGCTGAAGTGTTTATATTAAGATATCTATATTAAAATTGCTTTTTTTTTGCTTATTGAATATATTAATTAATATACTCTAGATATGATCACTTTAAAATTTGAAATTATCTAAGTGTTCCTAAGAGTTTGCCAAATCCTAAGTCAAAACATTTCAACGAAGAATAGTATTATAAATGTATTTTTCAGTAACGTTGAATTTAAAAAAAAATAAGCTTAAGAAATTTTTATACACGTTTTTTATCTCTTTTCCAATTAAACAAAATATTTCAAGGAGTCAGTTCTTATTAAAAACACATAGGGGTCATGTCAAATCGACAAAAAAACCAAAAAAAAATTCAATTGGTCATCTCAGAATAGAATTATCTTGGTACATAGGAGCCTAATATTAAAGAAATAACGTGTACCAATTTTTAGTGTGTATATTTAGGAGATATATACACATGATTTAAGCACTCGTCCGGTCCAAATTTCTTATAGTCACAATGCATTCCCATTGATTTTTGTTATCACTTTCGCTATAATTTTAAGAACTTTGAAGTTATAGTTTTGAAAATTTGTACGAAACCATTTGATAGAGTGAGAAACACAAAAAGTCAAGTCAAAAAATGAAAATATTTTAATTTTTTGATTGAGCAAGCAGTTTCAAGATCGGCTATAAAAAAATTGCTAAAATTCTACAGTGTTAAAATTAAAAACAAATTAGTTTTCATTTATATAGACACCTATATATTATATTTAAGAAAAATCAGGTCAGGGTGAGCTTCCAAGGTGAAATTATTTATAAAATTTCATATTCTTCTTTCATTATTATCCAAATACATTGAGATATAATGCTTATTATTTTATAATTCTTTTTAGTTAAATTAATAATCTTTAAAAATTAATTTTATTGTTATTCTTTAAAATGTATTTGTAATGACATAAAAGAAGGAAAACATTTGAAATAATAACTTTAGTGTGAATAAAATGAAAAGAATGCACGTTCTACCCAGTACATTTATTTTTCATCATTTATAATTTTTTTATTATTAAATAGCAATATATTTATAAAATATATTTAAGAATTGCCATTATAATTATACTTCATAAATGTGTAGTGGTACATTGTAATCAAGTGTAATTTCCTCCGATAAAATTTTATTAATTTGTACTATATTTTAGCATTTTCCAATGTCATGGGAAAGGGGCATTAATAATAATTTACCATGAATGAAAAAATTAATGAATAAACGTATCTTTTTTTCTTATTATTGGGCTATTTACCCTTATAAATAGAAAATAATAGAATACATCAAGAGGAATTGTAATAAAAATGATTGCTCCTAAACACTATAGTTTGAAACTTTAGCCCAACACTTAAACAATAATTAACCCTATGTTTTACAATCTGTGTTTTCCATAATAACTAAAAATATAAAATTCACAAATTTAAATTTACATTGACGTATGAACTTTTTAATTCAGTACAAATAATTATAGATGTCTTTTCCCATGACATTTAAAAAAATTATAAATATGAATGATTACTTATCCTTTCAACATATTAAATTCTCTACTAGTTCAGCGCTGATATCAAAATAGTTTTACAAAAATGTTCATCAGTACTTTTATATTTAGGTAAGTCTGATACTTTTATCAGGAAAGCAATCATGAGACATTCTCTTTATTTATTTATTTCAAAATATATGACTTTATTTGATATTATGTATAAAAAATTACATTTTATTTTTTATAATCCTGAGAGAAAAAAAGAGAATTGTATTTTTCAATACTGCCTTCAATTTAAGGGTTGCATTATTTTTGAAATATATATAAAATTAAAATCAATAATTTACAGTCTTTTAGTTAGTTAAGGTTTTATTTCCGATTACCAACAAAAAATTGTACAGGCAATGAGTACGACCACACAAAACGGGGTATTTGTACCACTACGGAATTAGATACTAATATTTAACATATACAATAATTTTTTTCCATAATTTTTTTAACTTTGGCACATTTAAAAATATTTAATATCCGATCATAATCGGCTCCGTACTGCATGGCTTCGTATCTTTCTTGAGCCAGCGCGGGGCATCTATTGATGAGGTAGTCGGCTGTCTGTGGCTCTTCTTCACAAATGTCACATGTGGCACTAGTGTCCTTCCATTTGCTCAAGTGAGCCAGAAAAGGTCCATGCCCAGTATAGGCTTGAACTAGCAGCCGCATGTTTTGTCTGCTAAGCATAACGACATTTTTGTTCGGTTTTTCCAGCAAAACGCGTGTATGAATCATGTTACGTCGATTCCTATAACGTTTACACCATGTTTTGTAGAACACTTCATTTATTGATTTCTTTATGAAGCTTGAAGATACTCCAACACATTTGAAGTTTTGGCTCGTTGTGCCACTTTTTGCTGGGAAGTCAGCGAATTCATTTCCCGTCAGATCGTTGTGACCTTTGCACCATGCAAGTTGAATTTTTTTCCTACTTTTTGCCTTCAGTAAAATTTCTTTGTATTCACTCACTCCAACACTGGTGGTAAGAGGATTCATAATTGTGGCAATTGCTGACTGAGAATCTGACAGAATTTTTACATCACCTGAGGGTTTTTCAAATTCCAGAAGATCTCCAACCGCTTGAGTGATTGCAAAAACTTCCGCTTGAAACACTGTTGCTTCGCTATTCAGAGATGCGAAGGACTGATGAAGTGACCTGTCGCCTCGAGTGATTGCCCATCCAGCACCAGTTTTACCATGATCATCTTTAGATCTGTCAGTGTATATGATTATGTCAGGGTCATGAACATTGTGATTCTCTACCCACATTCGACTGCCTCGGATGAAGTCACTTTTTTGATTTATTTGGATCCTTTTTAAGATGGTGTCAGATGAAAAGCGGTGTCCTCGACGTCGAGGAAGTCCTCCTATTCCATCCCAGGTATCCTTGAGAAAATGCCTCGTTCTCCATCTCGATTTTGTCGCACTTGATTTTATATATATATGTCCAGGGGGGGTTATACCCAATACGGACTCCATTCCCGCCGTTGGTGTTGATCTAAATGTATGAGTCATTCCGAGAAGTACATTTCTTTGGATCTTATTTAAAACTCGCATTGCACTCATCTTTGTTGTAATGGCATGCCCCCAAACAACACACCCGTAAGTCAACGTGGGCCTAATTATTGCTTCATAAAGCCATAATATTTTCTCTGGTGTGAATCCCCATTTTTGCCCTATTACGGCCTTGGCCATATTCCACAAACGAGAGCACTTGGCAGCTTTTTCGGCTAGGTGTTCCTTCCATGTAAGTCCTTGGTCAAAAGTTACTCCCAGATATTTCATTTTTGAGGAATAATTTACAGTCTATTAAAGAGCAAAAAAAAATTAAAAATGGAGAAATTTAATCTGATGTAGGGGTAAACCTATTAATTCTATATGTTTAACAATAATTAATCTGACAAAATTTGCTGAAAGTTATCGTTTGTTTTTGTATAAAATTACTTTACCTGATACAAAAGATAAGTCTTAAAAAATAAAATTCAACGATTATAAAAATACCCTATACAACAATATTTTTGTACCACTACTTTTGTGATCAACACATTGTTTTTTTCAGTATATATTATAGATTACATTTTTCAACATGAAGTAATAAAAAAAATTTGTTTGCATATAAATGTTTTTAGTTTTTAAATTGCTTTCAAAATTTCTGTATCTCATTGAGAAATCAATAAAAGATGAGGAAAAATGAGAAAAAATTAAGTTTTTCATTTGTTGCTTATAAATTTCTTACTTCAAGTGCTGGAAATTAGAATTTAATTTTAAATTGAAGTAAATTAACACATTATCCTTTCTTTTTTTTAAAAAAAAACATCTTCAAAGACAATTAACTTGTATAGTAAACATAAATTAATAATTAAAACCTAGACAAAAAATGTTTAAATTTGTTGTATAGAGTTTTGAATGTGAAAAAAAAAGATTATTCTATTGATTTGACAATTCAAATCGGTCGTGCCCTCAATTAATTTACCAATACTATTTAATCAAGACAAAAATGTTATAATGTCTGTATGATTTAGAATCAATACATTTTCAATATTAATTGTTTGGGTATTAATTGATTTGTCCAGTCCTTGAAACAAAACTTCACTTATTCAATCTATACCAACTAAGATGTTAAAATCAAGAACATTATAAAAAACGAATATTTTTAAAAACTTTTTTATCCTACTATTTGAATGTGTAACAAAAGTACATATATATATTTAGAGCTTGCTCAGTACACAAAATCCACAAATAAATATGAAAAAATAAATTCGTAATGTGATAATCTCTTAATTATGACTTAAACTAAACTGAATACTGTTTCATTGTTTGTCGGGGTGTAATATATTATTTTGTAGTTCGGTAAAAATGTTTATTGTTCTATCTTGCTAGGTAGCAATTTTATCTATACTTGCATAATTAGAGGAATGTGAAGCTCAATTAAATGAAGATGTACATGCTCTTTTATTAGTGCTAGATAAAGTTTGTGACCTAGATGACAATTTTTATCCCAGAAATGCATGATGAAGTCCTTTTTGATCCGAAGTTTGATTAAATTATGTTTGTATCTTTAATTATTATTTGCAAGGGTTTTACATCCTGTGAACTCTTATGTTTAAATATAACAACAAAAAATTGCCAAATTTAACCTAAGTAAAATCTATTGACCCTAATGTTTGAATGGAATCAAAGTCTATTCCATTTCTACTTAACACCCTTTTATTATGTGTTTATACTTTTTCAGTGGAATAAACACTGGTAAAGTATTACAAAATAGATCATGCATCCTCGATATTAATATCCTTGTGTTGAGACTCAAATAACTTGTTGGCATATCTAATGATTATTTGTTTTTCTTGTAAAAGAAAATGATTATAATATACAACAATTTCTTAAATTGAAAAAAAAAATCTTTGTAATTTTGTATTTTTGTAAATATTATGAATTTATAAAAATATTATTCTTTTTAATCAGTAATTAATTACATTATTTGAGAAAATAAGAAAAATATTTTTGGGGCTCTCATACAACCACAGAATTATGTAAATCTTAAAAATACAGAGCCTGCAGTGCTTCTATCTCTATAACCGACACTGAACATAAATAACACAAATAACGGCTCTAATTAATGTCATTCTTTCGAAGTCCTAAATATTTCCAAATAATTCAGAATGAGTTATGTTGTAACATTAAACCAAATTTCGTTACAGCCAATTGGCACAACTGGCTGTAACAAAAAATTTCTTCTGCACTCAAAACATTAGTATTTATTTCTTATTAATGTCTTTATTGTTGATGTAATCTGCCTAAAAGTTATTATTAGTCTCCCTTTTCTTCCCTATAAACCTCATATATTTGTTAATTAAAGGCTTTCGATCACCAACTACGTTAACCAAGTTTGAACATTCAAAATTATATTGTAGCATTTTTGAATATTGTTAATTTTCATATGTATATATATATCGATATTTATATTATATCTATATACCATAAATAGTGTCAACCTTCTTACATACTCGTATACTTTACTTATTTAGTTTTCACGATTGAATTCTCCATATAGAATCATGATATGATTGAGAAGCTTAAATAAATGACTGAAATAAATTGTCTACATCTAATATAGGCTGTTTTATTTTGAGACTCATAATATGTAAAATGAAAATATAAAAGAGCAATTTGGTTTTCATACAGATACCAACAACTCACACTTGTTATTACTTCTTCCTTTATCAAAATCTTGCTTCAACTCTACGTGATATGAATTCACTAGCAATACCTTACATTGTGTTCTTTACACAGCATTTTTATATTAAAAAGAGTTGAAAATTGGAATTTGTTTTATGTACGTAGATAATATTATAATTTAATAAGCATTGCATGTACTAAAAATTTACATCAGAATAGGGCTTCAATTTATGAATAATAAATGTGTGAAAATAATTTGATAAAAAATACTCAACTAATTCAATTAATCAACGCTCAAAAGTCATTTTTGAGTTAAGGTTTGTGGTGTATAGTATGTTCTTGTAAATTTAATATCACTATTGAGTACGTTTATCTTTTCTTTGATAGACGGCTTCGTTGGCGTCATCTTTATTGTTATTATTATTATTAGATCTGTTCATGTACTTTTAGAAACAAAGATCATTCTAGAGTCTGAAGTTCAATGCACCTACATTTGCAGTAAAAAAAGATTAAGTACTATCTTTTAAAAAACAAAATGTATTGGATACGTTCAATAAATATATGTACAAAGTATGTCTTCAAATGATGCTGAATGTGATATTTTAATTGTTGTGTTGCTTTTTTTCCTGATAACTTTTTATTAAAGAGCGTTTACTTATGTACGTAACTTTCATTAGACCGATTTCATCTTTCATGGAAAGGATTTTTTATTGGAAAATTAATTGTAAATTAGGATTTCTTGACTTTTGAACCATGATTTTAATATTGAGACAGTTCTATCAATGGTCATTTTTTAGATCTAAAATTGTTCTTTTTTTTAGATAAAATGCCCAGTACCTTTCTTAAGAGAATATGGAGATAATATTATGACATCAGGTGCAAAACTCTTATTTTGAATTGGACAATAGCAGTATTTTCTTGTTGTGATATTTCTATTATATTCTATATAATACATATATAATATATTCTATTCTTTAAAATCTTCACAATTTAGACAATTCAGTCTGATATGCTAGAGCAGAATACAAATTAAAGTATAATTTAAAAAATTTATTATGTATGTATTCGTATTCGTGTGGCTCTTTGGTTATATTGTCCAATATAATGGACTTTTCTCAAATAATAAATACAAATATCATTATTTTTTCCGATATGAATGTATCTTTATGGGATACATGAATAAAATATACATATTTACTTATATTTATAGACTTGAATGCATTTTAAGCAATGCGTGTAATATTAGATAATTATTTTAATGGTACGAAGATTAAATGCTCTTAGGTATATTCCATGCATTATAACAAATTCAATATTTAACTAATGATGATTAATGATTGACAAAATGTTTACTCATAATTTTGCCAGAATTAAAGTAGCTACTATTTAGTTGGTGATTAATTACATAATATGTAAAATGTACATATATATGTATATCAGGATATCAACGTATGTGCATTGCACTAATTTGATCTTCAATTATTCGTAAATATGTAAGTATTTATGTACCTACTTAAACCTATCATTAATCCAATATTAATAAAAACAGTTCCACATACTGCATTATAAGAAGCAACTAGTATGTATTCATTCATGTGGATTTATACATAACTTGTGTTTGTAACAGATAAAAAGAAGTTATTTTACTTAATGGTACGTTTTTGTAAATATACATATATAGGTACTAAATATATATATATATAATTTGTAAAAAGATTTATTCTATTTTAAAATGGGGAAAATATCTTTGTCTAAAGTATTATTTGAATAATATATTTATGTTTACATACATACATGTATAAGTATGAATAAATATATATCAATGTACTTATTTTTTCTTCCTTCTGTAAAAAAATATTAATAAATAATGAAATGTTTCCAATTTCCACTAGGATACACAAAAGTTATTTTTTATCTGTATATGTAATAGTTATAAAATAGTTACAAATTTACATACACTCCAATCTATGTATTATACTATATCTATTCTAGGTATTCTAATGAATGTACGTACTACTTATAATTATTTATTTATCGCTGGTATTATTATTATTTGTAAGTTATGGAATTACATTCAACTGTGGTTCAATTTTCAATGAAATTATTACAAATGAATTTGCCACTGAAGAGTTCCTCAATAGGGAATTTATCAAATATTTACATAATTTATTATTTTTGAAACCATGCTTAATGTTAAAAAATAGGATTAAAATAAATTAAAAGGTTACTGAAATAACATTGTCTATAGAATTGATAATTTTCTTAATGTGAGTGGATAAAACTAAGAAATTATTAAAATTTAAGTGACATGTAAATATACATAGTTTCAAGATTAAATAACATAGACTTGGAATTACAAATAATCTTAATTCTTTACAAATAAAAAATTATTTGGAATCCATTTTTTTATATTAGAATAAATCCTACTAGATCAAAAATCAAATTAAAATTATAGAGACAAATCATACAAAATATATGTTTGAATTGTAAGTATAGATATTTCTTTTTTAATGAATGTCATTCAAACGTCGAATTATATAATATTTGTATTGTTTCATGTTTAAAAAATAAGTTCAAGATTGGTAGAAACTTATTTTGTAAAAACTGAGAAAGACTGTCTCTGTTAAATATAAAAGATTAATTAGATATGAAATATACTACATTCATAATTGTGACAAGACTTATGTTCCTTGCCACCCCGAACGTTTAAGGAAGCCAATTTTCTTATGCCAATATTTTTCTTAATGTCACTCGTTATAGAAATTGTGGAAATTTCATTGATTTTCAACTGATTATCTTTTCTACAAAAAAAAATCTCCTGGAACAAGGTTTTGATAAAATTAAATATACTGATGAAGCTTTAATGGTGTTTTTTTCTCTAAGGAGAATTACTAGATTCAGGACAATCTCTTTTCTGATGTCAGAGATGTTTTCTATGTTATATTTAGCCCTTTTATATACGTAAATAAAACATATATACGTAAATCTTTTTCTTTCTTTTTTTGTTGGTTAACGGTGCTCAAATTTACAAATATTTTTTATAGTTTGGTGCCTCTCTCCTGAAGAACTCATCCCCCTCTCATTGGAAATTGCTTTTCTAGTAAGTAAAAAGTAGTAATGTTAACATAAATTGAAAAGGAAAAAATGAATTACAATATAGACTTCATCAAATGTAAGGTTCACCAAACTTCTTTCTTAGAGTGCTGAATGACTGAAATACTGACAAGCACTGGAAGGACATTTATTAATTTAAACAATGCTTATAACATTTTTTCATAATATCGTATCGTAAAAATTGTATTTAAAGTATATAGGCATTAAGAGTAAGACAATATTATTGAATTAAGGAAAGTTATTAAAGTATAAATTGTATCAAAATACTTCTTGTCTTAACTAAAAAATCTTGGTATGGGCTATATAAATTACTTCTCTAGATAGTATTTTGTTGACCTTTTATCTAATGGATTAACTTATTATTTCAAATATATCTTCATATATGAGTTGGATAATAATCAATTATATCTCTTTATTTGCTCAAATATATTTGATTTATTTATTTACTTATATAAACTTATGTATAAAGTTTCTTGCCACATAATATTATTTTAATAAGTCTATGAAAGTTATTGAAAAAATAAATACTTTTTTTTATTAAAAAATATTATGTAAAGAATTAAAGATATACGAAAATAGGTATATATTCACTTTTAAAAAATATTGAATCACTTCAACATGAGACTATTGACAACTTCTTCTTTTTTACCGCATGTACTTGAAATTAAACAAAAAGTTTTTCTTCAATAAAAAATATTTATCATTTCCTTCATTATTTTTTACAAAAACTGAAAGTAAATATTTTACTTTACTCCATTACATACTACTCATATATTGAATATTCATTTCCACCTATTGAACATGTTAGTGCCTTCTTAGATAAATTACAACAGAGCAATATGAATAAGTAACTCAAAAAACATACATAAAAATTAATAGTTGAATAGTAAACATTTGGCTTATATATTTAATGTATTTATAATAAGTTTTAGAGTATTTTTTAAAAAGATTATGATATTAAAAAGAGGAAAGACGACGTTTCAAAAAATACCATTTCCAATTTTATTTTCTAGATGCTGGAGGTCTTACAAACTTTAGTATCATTTCTCCCTAAATTTTGTGCGTGTCTTTTTTATTGAAAACGATTAATTTTTATTCTTCATTTTAAACACATTTATTTTAGTAGAATATATTATGAAAAATATATGTGCATATATGGTAGAAAACATCTGATAATATATGTATGTATGTTTATTATGACAAAGCTTGGAGAAAAAGAAAGAATGAAATGTAAAGTAGTCTTGTTATTTACACACATAGATATCATATTTATATATACGTACCTTTAGTATGTATATGTTCAAATACATTTTTTTGTAAGGCTGATGTAATAACTTTTATGGGCTAACATAGCCACAAATATTTGGTGATATAACATGGGTACCATTTAGTGTGAAACGTAATATTTATTTTATTTTAAATCGCTTTCTATATTTTCTTTCGTAATTTCTATATAATCTTCTTTTTTTATACTACGAAATATTATTTTCTTACTTGTAAAAAATTTACAGAAAATCAACGTATATTGTAATTTTTAGCCATCATAATATTTTAATACATTTTATATCATACAAAAAAATGTATAGCTATTAATATACTAATTTTTATAGAACTTGTTTACAACAACTATGTATGACATTCAAAAGATCTTTCTCTATAGGTTGTCTCCCCTATCTACCTGAATCCATCCAACCGTGTTGAAAGTTCTTTCGACCTCAGGTGATGTAAAATTGAAAGAAATCAATAAATTGACATTAGAAAGGGTATTCACCGGTGGTTTTAACTCATCTTTAAAACTTGATTTTAAAGATAAGCCTAGATAGTTGAACTTTTATTATGTTAGAGTTCTACAAATAGATTGATTTCGTATAAAAATTAAGTATTTTCGTGTTGACTTGTGACAATTGTCATGAACCTTTTGATATTATTTTCGAAGCCTATTCATGAAACAAAATAAAATTATGCATTACATACAGTTATCTATTTCTAAAAAGATTGTTGTTTCTACAAAAAATTTTAAAAAATGAATGTAAATAAACCCTGTGGATTTAATTGGTAACAAAGGCCCTGTAGTAGAAATTACTTATCATTATGAATGTAAATACATAAGTCTATATTAAAAAATTTGGATATGTAACATTAATTAATTAATTAGAAAATTAATTCAGGACTCTAATATGTATTATGTACACAATAGAGCTTCATTTGAATTATAAATACAAACAAAATTCGTGTACACAAATAAACTCATTTGCTTGTCTCTTTAAACAATTCAAATTATACAACAAACAATAGGAAATAAGTAATTTAATATATGTTACACTACAAATTCATCAATTTTGAGATAATTTTATGAAACATTATGTTTTTTTCTCATCATTCTTAACTTGGATATATCATTATTGTTGCTCAAAATGGTTTTTTTTAAATGATTGATGAGTTTTCATGTTTTTAATTACTATATTCATTTAAATAAACAGCAAATTATGTAGATGTATACATAAAAGTATTTGCTTATACATATATGTTTACATTAACATCGAGTATAAACACATTTGCTACATGAATGAATATGCTAAAAACTAATATGTCTTAATTTTATTAACTAAGTTTGCAGACAGATACCATAAATAGTAGTATTTTGATTTTCAATGAAATATATGTAGTAATATGTGTTGCGACCTATATTTAAGTTCAAACAGGTCTTTTTAAATGCAAGTATCTATTAAAATTAAAAGTTAAAATGAAAATATTAAGTATTTTTTGTTAATAGTTAAACTATAATTATATATATCTTTAGAAAGTACAAATTAGTTCGATTCGTATGAAAACAACTTGTTACGTAACATTCAATGATTTTTGAAAGTTTCAATGTAATGTCTCCAACTCTTCTCTTATTGACAAATGTTTAACCTTTTTGAAACCAATGAATCTAGTTGTCACAATGAAACATAAATAACAGCCAGATCCATTTTTTGAAAACGAACCAAATTAATTTATAGTTTCTATATTATTTTCGGGGGAAATGTATTGTCCAATTTGTATGAGGTAATAAACCACTAATTAATAGACAGAATATATGTATTAATATTTTGTCACCTTTTTTATTTTTAAATTATATTGAAAAAGGAAATACTGAATATCTGTTTCTTATAAGAAGTTTTATCAAATCAAAACTAACTAATTAGTTAATTTTTTTTTGTATATGAATGTACTTTGTTAGTATCAACAACCTATATTATCTTTGTTAGTTTTCACATATATAAATGTATATACACTATACATTTCATGGAGAAAGAATTGACGATATCTCGATTAAATTTTTTACTTGAAAGGTCCTTTACCCAAAAAGAAGTATCAGCTCATTCTTCAAAACAAATTTCTTTACTTCATGAAGCTTTTATATTCTTAAGTGACAATTCATGGGACAAAAATGCTTTCATAGTCACAGGACAGGTTGAATGGCTCAGTTAATATATATCGGTTCCAGCCTACAAAATGAGAACTTTAACCTCTTTATTGCCTCTGAATATTTGAAGACATGGTTTATTGAAGACATCAGTTACTGCACGAATAGAAGATATTGCATTAGTGGATGGTATGGTTCCATCTAAGAAAGTAAATAAATGAGTACCCTGCTCTATTATAAATGTTTTCAATGTTTGTAGTACCATAATGATGTTAATATTGGATTTTCATTTTTTGATGATAAAATACCGATTGAAACAAGAGTAAAAATTACAAATCCATAAATATTTGAGTGCAGGAAAAGTATTCAAATCAATAATTTTAGCTCAATATATACAGACATTTTCGATTTTAATACAAATTTTATAAACTCTTATTATTTTTATAGAATTTTAATGTCATCAATTAAACAGGTCAACAAATTTGTAATGTCAAAAATTCTAAGGAGTATAAGTATTAGGCCTATACCTATGAAATGAGACTTTTAGCTATTAGGCAACAAATGTCGTTAGGAGTATTTTTAAACCATTTCAAATGTCTTATTTTTTTCATTTGTCATCTGGCAACAATACTCAGTTCATTGTTTGTGAAGTTTCTTACAATAATGCATTTTTGTTCGTTCTTAAAAATGTCGAATTTCGGGCCTTCAAACTACGATTTGTGGACTTCCTTGATTTTCTGTTATGATTTGAAGAAAAACGCTTCTGCAACGGTGGACATGTTCTTAGCAGAGCACAGTGTAGTTCACCCGGCTAGAACCCAATATTGGCCCAATCATATCACTTCGGCTGCAAGGCAATACTGTGAGTTTTCTGGGATCAGCGTGGTATGATTTGGTACGATTTATTAAAACCCGGTGAAACAGTTGACGGTGCACGCTACCAACTACAATTGGCCGATTTGAACAGTGATATACGCTAAAAACGCTCAGAATATTACGATCGGCTTCACCAAGTATTTTTTCTTGATGGCAATGCACCACCACATCGAACTAGTGCGACCCATTAATTGGTGGAGAAGTACAATTGGGAACTTTTGGTATATGTAGCTTACTCATCAAACTTGTAGCCATCAGACTATCACTTGTTTGTTCAAAAAGTAGGGTTCGATTTTCAGAAAACCGTTGTACTCTCGGAAAAAAAAATTACAGATTTGAAATCACTGTGCAAAACTAAATAACTTTTATTATATTTGGTCTTGTAAAAATAAATCCATTATTTTTTCAATAGATGGCTTTAGTGATCTATATCTCGCGTTGTACAAGTGCGATTATATTACGGTATATGGCGTTAGAAAGATGAGATTTCGAAATAAAGAAACTTCCAGTTTATAATTGTTTGTCTCAGTAGTGTTTGAGTGGGAGTCAGAGATGGACACCAGCAAGGAGAAAATACGCTATATTCTACAATTTTTCTTCGATAAAGGGGAAAACGCAAGTCAGGCAGCTGAAAATGTGAATAGTGTTTATGGTTTTTATACTTTAACAGACAACCATGCACAATTTTGGTTGCGTCGATTTCGTTCCGGTAATTTTGATGTCAAAGATGCACTACGCTGTGGAGGACCAATTGTCGAAAATGTCGATAAACTACGGCCAAACACTTAATTCGAATCTGTACTGTCAACAATTGGACCACCTAAAGGAAGCAATCAGACAGAACCAACGAGAGCTAGGTTGGGAGGTTCTTATGCATCCACCTTACACTCAAAAAAATGTCAATTTCTTATTTGAAATCGTTGAGTTATCTTTAAAATCAAAAAGTTCAAATTTTAATATTCACTACGTACGTATGAATTTGACCTTAATATACATAGGTTGAATGTAAATTTGGTATTTTGAGATGGGTGAGCTGAATCTCCATGAGTCAATTTATATAGCTGAAACATTTTTACAGTAACATAAATAAGAGCAAATTTGAACTATTAAAACATTTGTTTGATTTATTTGAGGAATGAAAAAGATATTCTCTTGTATTTGAAAAAAGAAAACAAGATTTTCAAGGAAGAAAAATCTAGTTAAATATTATGTATTTGAAAAGTGTGAATAAATAATAAGTTTATCAAACCTATCAACACAAAAACAAGAGAAAATATTTTTTGTCTCTTTTTATTATTAAATTATCGTGATTAGTCTTTTGAAGGCGCTGCAAATTGGACTTATAGGTTGAAAAAATTCCAGGTCATAATTAAAGAAAAAAAAGGCAAGAAATTATATTTGAAAGACCATATTGGTGCCAAATGAAGTTGCATAATTCAAATGAAGGCTCTAGACATTAGATAGCATTCTTAGGTATCCCAAAACTAGGGATACAAACATCAAAAATAGTTTTTGACATTCTTATTAAAATTGTTTAGTATCTTTTATATAAAAAATTGATTTCTTAGTATTGAAAGTCACATGTAACATAAATGAGTTGTTGAAATTAAAGCATTCGTTTCTTTTTATGAAATGTATATATACATTTACTTAGTCATACATTTTATGTTAGTAATTAAATGAAAACAACTTTCTAAAACTTTAGGACACATTAAAAAGAAATTGAATTACCTTTACCTAATTTGTTTTTTTACGTATAAAAATTTATATCATTTTCTACTGCATTCCCCCCCTTTCAAAGGAGTGCTTTATTGTATTAAATAATTATATTTTAAAAACAACAAATAAATAATTTTGGTAGTAAAAAAACCTTTATTTCTACGAGTTAGTTATTTCAATTTATATTTCCAATGTATTTTATAGCATTTTTGGCTATGCATCAAATGAATTGACTTAATTTGGAAAATGCGTACTTAAGGGCTACGAAACTCTTCTTTAAGAAGTTTAAATATTACTATATCAAGGTGTGAGTATTCTTGTATTTTAATCAATCTCACCACCATATTGTGTAGAACTTGAAGCCAAGTAGAATTTCCTTTTTCCTAAATCGATTAACATATTTTAGTGTTTCTTGACGAGAATGGTACTATTATTCATGTTTAGTTAGGAAGTTTTTGGTTACATAAAGTAGATTTAGCAATCCAAAATAATTTGTATTTCGTATTTGAAAATTCAATTATTTTATTTGATATTTATAAAACAAAAACATTAAAAAATTGATGACGACTAATAATGAAAATCAGAAAGAATTCATCCAAATATCGGAACTAACAACGAAGAAAAACTGACGTATGAAATTATATTGAAAACTTATCTTTAACTGATTAGTAATTATGGTATGATGGTGGCATCAAATCTTTCTTATTATCTCATTAAGAAATGTTTTAATCTTTTGAAATAAAAAGTTAAAAGCAATAAATAAATTTAAAATTTTTTTAAACAATAATTGCTTTAGGGGTATGACAAACCAAATTAAGTTGTTCGGCTAATGCAAAGTTACAATGAGTATTTTTATATAGCATAACAATTTTTAACAAATTATTTCATTTTAGTACTCTCATTCTAAAATTAGCCAAATGCCATACTATATATTTATATACATATTTACCGATATTAATAATCAACTTCGTATGCAGAAAATGAATCCAAACTTAAGGTTAATTCTTATAATTTTGTTAAATATTAGTCTTTATTGAATATAAAATTTTTGTCTTATAGAATTTAGCAATCCAAAATAATTTTGGGGGGAAGGTGGACAATAGAAGAAAAATATCAAGATAAGGTTGCACTGACAAAAAAAAGATTAAGAAACCCTGGCATATATGATTGATAGAACGCTTGGTATTAAGAAATTGATTTCTTATTCTTAGTCATCCATGAACATACTCTCAAGGATAGTCCAGATGTATTGATCCTAGAACATAATATTAATAGAGCAGACATCGACTTGTTTCTATTTTTTCTTAGCAGAAAGAGAAGATCCTATCGTTTTACAAGTATTTGTCAATATATTTAGAGGATATTTAGTATCTAAATCATTTCTGTTTTGAGTTTATAGATGGACTTTTCGAGTTTTTAGATCACAATTTCCCATGATTTTCATCCATAATGAAAAGTAATTTTACTCACGCGAGACCAAATTTTTAATACCCTTGTTTCAATGTAACCCTAAAAGGATAGTCGATGGTGTGTGTTAGCAGTAGTCAGCTCTCACTTTCACCGCATCGTGCACCATATATGGTACACCGATGTCTCGCCAAACTCGCAACATACGCCACATGTT
Organism: Lepeophtheirus nordmannii; assembly: GCA_963680855.1. Taxonomy (NCBI): domain Eukaryota; kingdom Metazoa; phylum Arthropoda; class Copepoda; order Siphonostomatoida; family Caligidae; genus Lepeophtheirus; species Lepeophtheirus nordmannii. Next base: position 36,400,352 of record OY804523.1, on the reverse strand, counting down.
GTACACGCATCGTTTTTCAATTAAAGGGAGCTATACTTGCAATAGCCATATATGTCGCACGATGGACATATTGATTAAAATTTTCACTGCCCTCATCGTGTACCACTTATGTAGCATGGATTTGATTTTATCAAGTTAAACTACACTCAATCATTGACTAAAAAAAAGGTTAAAACCCTCGCACATTGGAGATTGGAGTAATATGTGTTTCTACAAGTTGCGTGTATGACAAATTACTCATTTTTAGAGATGCGGTGAACATGTCATTATGTTTTAACAGTAAGTACATATACATATGTATATTTATATGATCCACTGATCAATTATCTAGAAATGATCGCAAATGAAATTCATGAGCTAATGTTTCTTTATATTATTTCATAAACATAATATAATAAATCTAACAGCAATAAGTTGATATTACCACATAGATTAATTATAAGACGCTGTGGAACAAGATTAATATACATAACATATATTAAACAAATGTACTTTTTGATAGTATTTAATATTTATTCTGTTTCGTAAGAAATATTTAGACTAAAAGAACAATATGCTTAAAAAACTAATTACGTGTATCTCATTCTAATAAAAACATCAAAGACGTGAGAAGAATAGAAATGAAACTCAATTTGAATCCATATATTTTTTTTAAATATACCATGAGCTATGCTACAAAATTAGTTTTCATTTACTTGAAAGAGACTTCTATTTTTTTAACTTCTACGAGGAGAAGTTCTTTTTAAAAAATAAAAAAATAAAATTTATTCTGAACACTTATAATGATTATAAGAATAAATTATTAATCTTAAACAAAGAATGTAAAGTTGATGATTCTAAAAAGGAAAAAAAATAAGGATTAACACTTTACTAATTTATTTAACTTTAATTGACTTTTCTTATGTATCAAAATACTTTCATACGTACAAAATTACCTTTTACAAACCTATACCTGTGAACATAAATACTCAAAGTAAAGAAATATAATCATATGAATATGTAATGTGGTGTCTATTACACACCAGAATACGCAACCCATAAGTTTAATCTTAGGAAATTGAGTTGAAAACTCATTTAAGTTAAATTTATTGTAGAAATTTCTTTTATGTTCGTTTAATTTTCTTTGTAAGTAATTTAAAATGAAGTTGTTTTTTCTCATCTAGATATTGCAAATAAGACGCTGATAATACTGATCAACAGTCAAAAATCCTAAGCGGTATAAGTATAATAAAAGTTATTTGGTTTTTTACGCTGATTTCAAATTTGTAAAAAAAAAAAAATTCGAGAAACTTTTGGGACTACTTCTGTCCCAAAACAAAGACTGAAAATGGAATTTGCATTAAAAACACTAGTTGACTATTATTTTTTAGGGCACAAAATGAGTATTATTCTAGGCTTAAATTGAAGTTGAAGTTAGAAAATGGGCCAAAAAAGCTTAAAAAGTTGGGTCTGATTTCTCAAAAACCGTCGGACTCTCAAAAACAAAAATTACAGATTTGAAATTAGTTTGCAAAACTGAATAACTTTTATTACAATTATAGCCCTTAGGATTTTTGACATTTCAAATCTGTTGACATGTGTAATTGATCAGCATCATCAAATATAAGAAAAGTAATTAAAGTAATCCATAGTTAGATCATTCAAGTTAAGTGAAGAATAAACATTTCACAGGTCGTAAAATGCTTGCCAATGATTTAAGAACAATTACAATAAATTGGTTCGAACTTTCTAGTGGAGTCTATAAAAAAGTCACACATTCTTGGCCAGTATTTCGTATTGTGTTGTTTATTACTTCGACATTACAAACTTAATGGAACTTATAAAAACACATTGAGGCATAGATAAATATAGAGCAGTGTTTGAACTGAACTCAGGTGGATCTTCTTTTAAAGTAACACTTAATTTAATATCAAATCAAAATTAAATATTTTTTAAGGATTATATGATTAAAAAAACCGTATTATCATATTTGAATCAGAGTCTAACGTAGTATAGTAATATAAAAACATAAAATGAATATTAGTTTTTTTTGTAAATTAGATAATTGACGTTGTATCCTAACTTTTCGGAAACTACCCTAGTGACATAATTTTAAAGATTCATATAAAATATTTTATATAAGCAGTTTCTTTTTCACAAAACCTCAAAGTTGATTAGAGAATGAAATATTCTAGATCAAAATATATATAGTGCTCTTGAAATTATGTTTTTATGGTAGTTTGATAAATAAACAATACGACAATTAAAAAGGCAGAAATGAACCTTTAGTTTATATTGTAGGGCTTGGATAAAAAAAAATCAGGACGTCTTGGGTATTACATTTGCTCTACTTTTGCCTACAAAAGACATTTTGATAAATTAAATTCATGAAAAATGTCTTATTTTGTGTGTTTTAGCTACATCCCTGTTATTTGCCGTACCTTAGCTTTGGCTGAATTGACACCATAATAGAAAATTCTCAGAAATCGTGAGAAAGTCTTCTTATGGGAGATTATATTGGTTATTAATATAAATAATTTATTTGCATACCTTTAAGATCTAGTCTTTCCCTTCAACCTCTTTCCCTTTCATCTTCAAAATGTGCTTAGTCATTTAATTTCACAAGATTATATTTACATGGAGTGTTATCAGAATAATTTAAAATATTATAAAAAGAAACAGGTTCTTTATATAACTTTTACATACCTTTATACATACCTACGTTTTATGTACTTATAACTCAAAGAAATGAAGTAAAAATAGTGACACGTGTTATAAAAATTATGTAAAACAATAAGAAAAAAGTGAGTTTCAAAGTACTATGAAAAAACCTTTTTTTAGAAATAAATATTATTAAATTATTTCTACCACTGCAGGTCTTTTGAGATAAATATAACATGACATAAATGTGTTTGTCTTTTTTACCTCTCCTTCGATATAGTTATGCTTTTTTTGTTGCTTTTTTCATAAAGCTTTTAACTTAAATGAAAAGAAAAAATGTTTTTCCCGGCTTACATAACTTTTATGTTCCCTTTTTTTAAGTCTATATAACAAGTAGGATATTTTGTTGAAAAGTTAAAAAATATAATAAACAATTTTGTACTGAGATGCAGTAGTTACAATATTATTACATATGTATCTATGTATATATTTAAATAGTTAAAAATCAACTCACAATTCAACTTAATTTATCACTAAGTTGACATCATGAGGTACATCATTAATATAAGTCATTTTTTACGCATCACTTTGTACAATAAAAACAACCTTTCTTTAGAATAACACAGTCATGGGAGATAATTTATTATGAGCCTTTTATTACTACTTTTACAATGGATTTAAAGAAGAATCTGAGGTTGTTACATATTTCTTTATGGTTTTTATTAAGTTTCATATACTTTTTGAAGTTCTCCCAAATTAGTAGCCGAAAAAATTAAAATGAAACAAAATCCTCCACAATGTGATTCTTATTTTATCTTTTAAACTTTTCTCCCTAAATAAAGAGAAAAAAAGGCCCAAAATCGGTTAGTAGTTTCTATATATTACTTTTAACCGTCTAAATATGATTAATTTGATGGTAGAAAATTTTTCACAACTTAACAAGAGACAATGTAACATAATTCAACCAGTCCATGTTTAGAAAAATAATAAAGAGTCGTTGTAAAATAGATAGCTGACAGATAGTAAATTTTAATGTTAGAGGCATAGTTTCTTTGGAGCATATGCTATACAGAAATTTGATCGTACACATACATATATGATAATAAAATGAAAAAGTCAACAAATTCATCTGTCGAATATTGCTTAAAACTATAGTCTTGAATTATTATATAGCCCAACACAGGTGAAGCACTTGTTTCCCCTACTCTTCAATAACAATTATAATTCATCAAATTGAGTATATTTGAATGAACAAATTAAGCATATCTGAAGCAGTCATATTATAATTTTTTTTTCTTTGAAGTCAATGCTGCACATACTCTAGCAAACTTTTTATATGTTACTCACATATATTTATTTTGATTGATATTTGACATGACACTTTTACAAGTTTTTTTGTTTGCTTTTTGACGTTTTGAGATAGTATTTCATAGAAATCATATAGACATCTCATTTCATATATAATTAATATTATTAACAACAAAAATGAATATGAACATTAATATATCCTTATGAAGAAGATCATAAGTTTGTAGTTGTTTTTATGAAAATTATGTACTTTTGTTCTTTATCGTCTTCATATAGTTACACAACATTTAATACTGTAAAAAATAGTATCTAGAAAGGGAGTATTTTTAATCCATTAATTTTCTATATAAGGGCTTTTTTTTAGATATATAAAATGTATTATTTTGTGGGTACTTAGTCTTTTGACATAACCCTAAGATAGTTTTTTCCTCATGGATGGCTTTTAATTTATATTTAAGCAAAAATAAAACCTTTTTTTTGTACACTTTAGCTACGATAATCTTTCTTAACTAATAAAAAAACTAATAAATTAAAGGAAACTAAAATAACATTGTTTTCATATTCTTCATGGATACTATGTACTACAACAACTATGAAGAAAATGGAAAAAATAAGTCGAACAAAAGAGAGCGCTAAACAATTTGGATTATTAGGTATTATATAATATGGAATAAGAAATGCCATGAATTTATCATATTATACAACTGAAGAAAGCCATTGATTTTTGATAGTCATATTTTCCTAGCATTGTGTTGTTCCCAAAAATTTTGGTACAAAAAATATCTCATAAGGACATTTTATTTCTTATAGTTAGAGATCGGAAAAATATGTATTTTTTTTTATAGAAAAATATTATGTAAATATGTGAAAGAAAAAACGTACGCCCCTACAACTTTGTTAAAACATTACATTTTCAAGAATAATACTAATTTAAAAAACTAATACAAATTTCAATCTTTGTATCTTTCTTGTATCTAATTGATCATACTTTGAAGTGCATGATCAATTTTATCTGCTTTTTATGGTTTTCAAGTACTATATATGACTTTATTAGCAGAAGAGGGGAACCATTCTAGAAATGTATTCGTTAAATGTATGTATTAATATTCTCTCTCATCTCCAGGTCCAACAACACACATGCTTACATATATGTAAGCATAGGAAAATGAAATTCATGTTCTTCTAGCTGTTATATATCTCTTTAGAAAACTTAAAAAGTCGCACACAGATTTTAACTAGTTGTTCCTGAAAAAGGACAAATATTTTTTGATAGAAACAGCTTAATATTAACTACTTATGCTTGTTCATAATTTAAATAACTTTTTAATTTTTTTCAACATGCCAATAAGATGCCTGAACCCAAGTGATCTATTCTGTTGTTAAATGTGAAAGAGATTACTCCAAATTGTTGAGGGTTTCAGCAAACAATTTTTTAATGAAGAAAAATCTAATAAATAGTTTTATATTTTCTAATAACAATTTTTATTTCTTTTTTTGCGTAATGCGAATTTAATCGTTGATTTCTAAAAACCTATGCTTGACAAATACAAATAGAACGTTTAAAATTTGATTTTTTTATGGTTAGTACAAAAAATGTGAAAAAAGAGCATTCAATTTCTCAGGAATTGAAACTATAAGGTATTAAAAGGGGAAAAAATTGCATATTAAAGTTCATCAAATTTTGAGAATGTTGTATTTGAACCCTTATTTATTTTCATGGTTGGACAATTCACTGAAGGATTTTTCGCCAAACAGACATTTTGATAAAACAATACTATACAATGATATATGTAAATTTTAATGGAATTTAAAATGATATATTGATTAATTTAGCTATGTTTATTTATTAAGGAGCAGTTAATTTTTGTTTTGTTTTATATATGAGTATAAATTAATGAGTGTTCTTGTGTAGAGTAATGCCTTAATTAAATATATTCAGTATAATATAATAACATGTGGTTTCAATCGTGTTGTTATTTATGTAATCTTGTGAAACGCTGGCGGGGTTATCAGTTTTTATTGTCCTATTTACTCCTTAGACCAGTGTTGTCAAACTCATTTCATATCAGGGGCCACATATGACCCCTAGTAGACGTCATGGGCCAGACCATTGAAATTATAGCATACTTAGCTATAAATAACCAAAATATTATGTCTTCCCTTTTTTTTATTTAAAAAGAACAAGGACATCATTCTAATCATGTCCAATTTAACCAAAAATTTATTGAACAACACTTTTACAAAATATTTCCTAAAATTGCATAAACTTTAAGTAAATGGTATCGAAAATTATAATAATGAACTGTGAGACGTATAAAAACTTATATATTGTTTTAATGGAAACAGTATCTACAAATACAAAATGCAAGACAGCATTTTAAAGACGTTAGTCTAGTCTGGACTTATTTTTGTTCCTGAACTTGGCATCTTTTGGCCTGCATAAGTGTATCAACATCAGGTGTCATGTCCTGGCTCGATGTCACTTTCAGAATGTCATTTAAGTGCTTGTGTGTGAGCCTTGAACGCATTTTTGTTTTATTGACATTCATTACTGAGAAAATTTGTTCACAAAGATAGATTGTTCCCAAACATGCACAAAATTTTAGCAGCAAGGGCAGTTAGTTTGGGGTACCCTGGTAGTAGATACTGATAAAATGTGTCTAGACCTACAGAGGCAAATTTGCCCTTCAAATCTACATCACATCGCAAATCAATTATATCTAGCTGGATGTCGAGTGACAGATCAGAAGCTTTAACAGTGAGAGGTGAGCGAAAAACTAAAAATTCTGTCTCAAGTTCACCAAATACCTGAAATCGTTTCTTAAACTCCCACAGTAATCCTGCAATCTTGTCTTTGTACCGTTTCACGTCCGCATCAGGTGTGGTCACACAAACATCTGCCAGTTGCGTCTTCCACAATGCCAGCTTTAACTTAAATACGTGTATTTTGTCATAAAACTGTGTGACAACTTTTTTGTGGCCTTGCAACATTTTGTTCAAAATGTTCAAGTGTTCAGTAATATCAACCAAAAATGCAAGGTCCTGTAGCCATTCCTGGGATTGTCATTCCGACACCGGTTTTCCTTTTTTCTCCATGAACTGTCTGATTTCCTCTCGTAGATCAAAGAAATGCATCAGCACAGAACCTCGGCTTAACTTCACTGTGGTATAGCAGGCTATGTGTAATGTTGCTATCACTGAGAAGGGTTTCAAACTGACGATGGTTTAGCCCTCTGGCTCGGATGAAATTTACAGTGCGAACAACCACCTCCATGACATGGTCCATTTTCAAGGACTAACAACACAATGCCTCCTTATGCAAAATACAGCGAAATGTCCAGAAACGATCTCCTCCATTAAGGACTCGTACTTTCTCTTTGAACTTTGTCACGACACCTGCTTTCTTTCCAATCATGGATAGTGCACCGTCTGTAGCCATGCTCACAGCACGAAACCAGTCCACTCCAATTCTGTCCAGTGCAGCAACAACAGACCCGAAAATGTCCTTGGCTGTTGTTGTGTCCATCATAGGCACCAACTCAACAAACTCTTCGGTAACAGTCAATGCCTCATCAGCTCCATGAATGAATATCGCCAGTTGAGCCACGTCTGTGCAGAGTTTCAGAAAACTTCGATCCTGCGATCCTGGATCGTGAGGAACTTTCGTTACTTTTCCAAACTTATCGAAATTGAGGAACTTTTCTTGTCCAAGAAAAACATTAAAGATGTCATTACATGTAAATACAAAGGTTTGGACAAAACAATTTTTAGTTCGCTACGAAGAGGAAGATCATCCGATGATGTCAATACTAACTCATTAAGCTTGCTAACTACTATCCAAAATAAATTATCCAGTTTTTGTAGAACTCTTGGAACAAAGCTTGATGAACGTATCAAACAAACTACGTCCCTTGCCTCGACTAAACTATTTGACTTAATGTCTAGTTGTCTTGATATAAGTAAGATTATTCAAAAAGGTGACGACAAATTATTTGAGACAAAAAGTGTAGAAAATCTGATGAAACTTCTGAAGGTAGCAAAGTATGATGAAATCGCTATCACCCAAATTGTTGATGAATACAACTCGTTCAAGTCGTCTCTCAGAACTCTCTATAACTCAACAAAAGCTGAAAATGATTTGATCCGATTGTTTGAGTTCGTATTGTTCAAACACCACGAATGTCAGGAGTATGCATGTGATGAAAAATGCCTCTCTAAAGGGAAAATGGAGATTCCGAAGCAACCAGTCGCAATGAAATTTCTCCACCTTTATCTGAAAGAGAAAGAATTATACGAGGGTCACGAAAAGTTCTTAAATTTTTTCTTGAGGTGTCCCGTTAAAACCCACACTGAGGGAGTGGCCGAGTCTATGGGGAGCGTCATGGATTTCCACAGTGATAAGAGGATAGGACTGTCCATTGAGGACGTCGGTAAGGAGTCAATCATTCATTGGAATGGTCCTCCAGTGAATTTGGCAAGTCATCTTGGTGAGAAATCGTTAAATCGATTATTTAAAGGTAGAAAATGGCATTTCGTCACCAAAAGAGGACAATTCGACCAGTCTACTGTTTTGAAAAGAGTTAGTGACAAGAGCCAGAGGGTGCCATTTTATTCTTGAATGCTTATTATAGTCAATATTTATACTGATTGTATTTGTTTGTGTTGTGTTTATGTTGAATATTATATTCATAGATTAGTTGTGTTCATGATGGTGATATATAAATGAACATATATTGCATTTTTCTCGACCCCTAGGCATAGGCGTACGAGGCAGGGGGCAGGGGGCTGCAGACCCCCCAGTAGGTCAGAGATCTAAAAAATTCGGGCAAAATTATATTTTTTTGGACAGAATTAATTATTAATTGCTCAAAATGTCTAAACTGAAGGTTTTATGCAGTCTAGAAACGAAAATTTTCTGTCCCGCCCAACCATGGTAGGCGGTAATTTTAAAGAACATCGATAAACCTAAATTATCTCTTACATATTTGGGCAAATTTTGACCAGTCATTTTTTCTTTCCGTACGCCTATGCCCATAGGTAATTAATCCTTTAAATAGCCATTTCATGAGACAGCTTGTTGAAATATATACAAATAACTTGTTAATTGATATGAATGATAATTTACTTTATTCAAGGGGGGAATCAGCCACCATTTTGAGGAACCTTTTCTATTTAAGAAAAGTCAGGATCGAGGAAAAAATTACCCTTTCTGAAACTCTGCGTCTGTGATGTCAGTTCTCACGTCAGTTGCAATGGAAAAGGCAATAAATGCATCTTTTAACAAAGTCACCGTCGGAATATGATGCTAATGCTATTTCACTAGCAATTACGTAGCTGGCTTTTACCGCAGCTTCACTGAGGTCTCGGCTCCGGGTAAAAGCTGACTGCTATTTCCTCAGACCCGCTAGAAATTCGTTGACCTTATCTGTTTTCAGTGTTCCTTGTAAGCTGTCATATTTTGCGCTGTGACGAATTTCGTAATGGCGCGAAATATTATTTTCTTTACATACTGAAACATTTTGCAAACACACCAAACATAGAGGTTTCCCTTGCGTTTCCGTTAATAAATACAGTGTGGTCCATTTTTCTCGGAAAATTCTACACTCTTTATCCACTTTTCTCTTTTTTTGATAACGCCTTTTTTACTAATGTGGGTGTAGCAGACAAGTAGAGAAGAGGGTATAAACAGGTCCTACACACCAACAGATAGTGCAAAACAGTGTGCCCCAAGCGGATAATTCATGAATTACATTCAATTAAAAAATTTAATTGATGTCTTTTATGTATTTTTTCCACTTTCAAATTATCCTCTGGGCCTGAATGAACCTCCTTGCGGTCCGGTTCTGGCCCGCAGGCCGTATGTTTGACACCCCTACCTTAGACCATTAGTGAACTACATTCAATAAGAGTTTGCTTAGGAATCTAGAATATAAAGTTATGTACAGGGTTTGCTCATATTTATTGCACCATAATTTCAAGATAAGTTTACATAGGTTAATCAAAACATGATCAATTTATTTAACAACTAATTTGATCAAAGATAAGTTCATTTTGTGTCTAAAGTGTTAAAAGTGTAAACTAGTTGTTAGCTAGACATCCTACTTACCAATCTCCCCTTCTAAAGATCCACACATATTTAAGATCACCACAATGTGGCATTGACAAATGATAACTGATAATGTGACAAACGACTATACTCAAGTACACGTATTCGTAAACATTTATAACCATGTACTCCTTAGATATTGTAACTATATAAAGTCCAAGAGGGATAATAATAAACTCAGATGTAAACCAACACTACTCTCATTTACTGTCGTATCCGTATCCAACACTAGTAAAATGGGAAAGAGGCATGAACATGAAGACCTCTATGAACGCATGATACTTGATAGATGTCACAAGAAATATTCAACTCAGGAACATGATGTAGTTCCTATCTTAACCTTCGCTTCACAGTCGTGGAACCATTTTTATAAAAAAAAAATATTGCAAGTAAAAATGTTTACATAGAGGCAATTTGTTAGAATGGTGTGCAGATATGGTTCTGACGAGAATGGGCTATGTCACCTTGGTTGTTTACATTAGCAAAAAGATGGAGCTTGCAGGACTTAATAATGCCATATAAAATAATGAAGGACATGGCTGTTTGTACCCCAAAATCTAAACGATGAAATATCCATTACATTACAATATTTCCCTCATACAACCACTAGTAATAGCAACTATCTATCGCAAACACAGCTTTTTTAATAGAGTAGTACAAAATTGGACTTTCCTCCCTGTCTATGAAAGAACCTCATTCGCTCAACAGTTTCGAGACTTTTTATTTTTATTGAATGGACACGAACCTTCTCTGATGTTTTTTTATTGTATGTGACTTAATATTATATTTTTTTGTTCATACATTAGATATATTTTAGTTTTTTGTTAATATTTTTTATGTCTCTCATTTGAAATTATATATGTACCTTATTGTAGAGTTTATCTTTATTTTAATTTACAATTATTATTTTAATTTTTGTCGAAGAGTCAATAAAATTGGTCACCCTTTGCCACATGCTGATTGACCAATAAATAAATTTTAATACTATATTAATAATTTAATGTAATAAAAATATACCTACTACATATATATAGTATTTTCGGTGAATTGTCTTAGGACCAATCATTTTAATATAAATTGGGAACTCTTTTTAAACATATCCAATCGTACATAGTGGGTCTGTGCTATGCTCTTATTAGTGTAAAGAAATGATAGTAGGCATTCTATATCTACCTGCTCCCAAAATAAAAGTATTTAATTAACTTTATAAGAAATTTATTTATGTATACTTAATCTTATTCATGGAATCTACTGCATTCATTCATATAAAAATACCAATCTACATTCTATACATATAGTCTAAAAAATGTCATTTTACTTAATAAAAATACATATGGGAGATCTTTTAATATGACTTTTTTGGATTGATGACTTTTCATGCATGGTATATGAAAACAAAGAATTCTCTTGAGGTCGACATTTATTATAGGTATACAGTTGTAAAATAACATTTTTTTTGTAAAAATAAAAAGAAACTACACGCATAGAACCATTGTATTAGTGAGTAAAAAAATGAATGTAAAGAACAAATTAATTAATTTACTTTGTAAATTAAAATGTACTCAAGCCCCGAAGGTTTTGGATAAAATAAGTGGATTTTGCAATGATATTTTCCACTTTTATATATGTACATATATTCGAGAGCATTTTTTATCAATACCTAGGTATCCACAGGTATATATGCATTTAAGTACATCTTCTATCAATCTAGTTACAACATAAGGCAATAATATAAATGACCTTATAATATAATACATCTTATACAAAAAATCGATCATATTTCCTAATAAAGATTGATTCTTGATTAGACTGAGGTTTTTTTCTTCATTGACTTAGATCCTATGCTTCAAAGTTAGAGGAGATTCTTAAGGGGTTTTTTATGGCAAAAAATCTCTAAAGGACTTTTCCATAAAGAGAGAAAAGATGAACTCTCAAAAAATGTATATGTTAATGAATTATTGATTTAACATGACTCTATTAAAAAAAATATTTAGGTATATATAGTATACATATGGAGTATTTTGACTTTAATCAAAGGACATTTTGCACATTCCCTTGAATGGCAACACGGGATCATTTTAGCTGAAATCGTTAAAAATATTTTAATAAGATACATTAATTAACTAAGATATTTATTTTAATTAAGAATGCACTATAAAATTGCAACCAATGCAAACTTTGACTTGAAATTTAGCCACAGCATAGGTGTAACAAATTTATACGAATAACTATAAGAAAAATTGAGCTCAAAATTTCAGGGTAGTTTTTTTAGGAGAACTGTAAACACCAATTTTTGCCCTTCATAGGCTAACATGTAGGCCCAAAACTATAGGATGCCAGGTTGCATCAAAAGTTCTTTCCAAAAATGAGATCTTAAAGGAGATTAAAAAAATAGTGGGTCCGATTGCTTTAAATTTCAGACCTCTCAAGTCCATTGAAGACAGCTAATTTTCGTTCAAAAAGGTCATTTTTCAAACTTCAAATGAATTGAGAGGTTATAAAAATGGCGTTCATGGTTAAAACTCTCCAATTCTCATTTTTCCATCAATAGGCACCAGAAAATTCTTTGGTGCAGACAAAATAATGGATTGATCCGAAATCGGGACTTCCTTATCTACATTGCCGTTATTGTAGGATCCTTAATCCGAAAAAAAGAGAAAGGGCTCATAATCAATCCTCATGAATACTCCCAATATTAATCAATCTATCAAAAGGTACATTCAAGAATGTTATTTATTTAGTTTGATGTATGAATATGTAAGTACAAAGTTGGAAAAACGAAAACAAATTTACATATGTAAATATATAAATACATAAAGACGTAGTTCATTTTCAATCTATACTTTGCACGGATAATTCACCGAAAAAAAAACTATGAATAGATAAATATTTATATCTATGTACATTGTACACTCGCCTAAAAATATGAAAAAAAGAGTAGCTAAACGAAAAACTTTTGATCAATTTTTGTCCAAATTTAGATGGCTACGAAACGACTTTTCTGTTGACTAGGGATGCTGAGGGTGCCATAAACTACTTTATAACTAACTACGCTACCTCCATGAATTTACCTAGTTATTTGAATTTAAAAAAGGTTAACTCTGCGAAGGGTTGAAATACATATAGTAGATGTATGTACTTCAAAAGGGATAACAAGTGAGTGGAAAAAGTTGTCCCTAAGACTACAAAATATCTCTAAGCTAACAGGCGTATTTTGCCAAATTGGTTTATAGCTTTGCACTAGCCTAACATAACAATACAAAATTGACCTTGAAAAGATCGTAGACTATTTAATATTTGACTTGGAGGTCAAAATCCTATTTATCGAGGAACATAAGATTAATCAAATACGTTTATTAATAATAATTATTGGCTTAGATAGCTCTAAAAGTTCACAAGCAGCACACAAGATAATGAGAGTAGAAGTACCGTTATTCATAAATAAAGTAATATTCATTTTAATTATTTATAAAATAAATTGTAAAGTTTCATTATATTTAAATAGATATATTTTTCTATAGCATATATTTATCTTTATCTTTAAGTTTTAAATATCTATGTAGGTATATTGATATGATGTAATTAATATTTCTTTATGTTAAATAAAAGTAATTAAATATTTGACCCTTGAATGTGCTGTAGAACACACAAGACACTGCTAGTACTATATCATATTAATTTTATTATCCCATAATAGAAAATATCAACTTTGATTTTTTTATTATATAAATACATTCATGACACTTAGAATATTTCTTTTTTGACGACATTGTCTCTGAAATAGTATAACTTTTTTTCTCATTTCTTTGTCATCAAGGGATTGTATTTTTAAGCCATGTTCCATTCCCTGTGATTTATTTTGAGTTATTTTAAAAGAAAGAGAATTGGAATTTTTCTCCTTAGATTTTCTTAATTTTACTCATTTGATGATTTTTGTTATTTTACTTCAGTTTGTTTTAGTTTTTCTTTCGAAAAAGAAGAAGAATATAATACTAATAATGATTAGTATCATTCATTAGCTTATTTATCTCTAGACAATTAAATTCAGTGTAGAAAGCGACAACAAAATCATTCACTTCTTTGGTTTTTATTTATTCTACAAATTACTTATTTCATAAATAATAATTAAAAGATACTTTTGGTCCTTGAGTTCAAAATGCTGAAACAGGTACCCAATGAATCTTTGTCCTCTTCATAACTTAAAATATAAGATAAACTATTTTAATATACAAAAAATGAACTTTTACTAAAAAAGAAAACATATTTGTGTCTTGTTCTTAGCCTTAACGACCGTAGTTTGACTATTTTTAGATACCGAGTTACCATAATGATTATGACATTAATTTTTCTAGTCTTGGCACTTTCCGTAACACCTGAGGTTCCTATGTTCCAAGTGTGTCATACTAATATTTATTAATATGTATTATTCTTGATTATCATTCATGGATAATTTCCTAAATATGAACATAAGTGATGTATTTGCAACCACGGAATAGTATAGGTAGTTTAGACTTTATGACTAGGTATGCAATATTTGCAAATATGATATTTTCCTTATTTAATAATAGAAAACATGTTCTAAAGTTATAAATATTATTTTGACATTTGCATCATAATATTCACATTTTTAGATAATATTTTTATGAATGGGAATTATACATGTTGCTCTGATTTTTAAAAAACTATGCATTTATTTTTGATATGGTTTGTTTCACAATTTAATATATATTAGTTTGGATTTGGTATAATGGCAATAAAGGATAGCATTTTCAACATGACATCATTAGGGAAATATTAATTTTATGATTGTTAATTTCTTTATTTGTTCATAAAGAATATTGAACTTATGGTTCATAGTAACTGTTAAAGTATCCTAATTACAAAATAAATCAACAATGAGGATTCAATCATTTCAATTCCTGCTAAATATCTAAATATTCAATCTTCAAAATTTGTAACAACTTGAAAGAGTAGTATGTTTAGTAATGTTCCATAAACCATAATCATTTTTCTCTAACATGTCTTATCTACAAAATGTTAATCAAAAAAAATTATATTTGTCAAATTGCTCCTGGTCTGAGCTATACAAATGTCAAATTTATTTTAAGTTTAATACTCAATATGAAAAGTAAAATTTGCTTACATACATTTTGTTATGAGGGCTTTATTTTGTTGAAAGGGAAAAATAGGTTTTTGTATATGAGGATAATATAATATGTTACATCAATAAAATTTGTAAGTATATACTTACATATATATGATTTAATTATAAGACTTAAAGTCGAAGATAAAAAATATATTTTTATCTCATATTCAAAATCATATTTACAGCTAATAAAAAACTTAATATACATCAAAAGTAAGGGCAAAAATAAGATAATATTTATTTGAAAAGGGATCTTATGATATGTTTTTAGGCTGTTGGGATAAAGAGTATTTGAACCCTGGAGAATTTTATTAATTTGTTCACATGTACGGGTGCAAACTATTTGAATTCTATAAAATTAGATTTCGAAAAAGTTAACTACTAATTAGTATTTTGTGGAGGGAAAAAAATATTATAACAATAAGAGAACAGGAATTCCTACTCGATTATAAGACCCTTTATGACATATAAAGAGGAAAACAAAGTTTTTTCAAGCTTATGGAATATCTCAACGAAAAAAAAAAGTCAGGACTATTGACTACTCTTTCAACAGGAAAATCCCACATATTTTACTACTTAATGACTCAAGCTAGAACAATAATAAAGGTGGAGTTATATTTTCAGCAGGGTTAAAGTCTAAAACTGATCATGGTACCAGATTATTATTTTATCTGGTTCGTCAGAATAGGATGTTGACAAGTTTTATATAATTGTTAATCAGAATGACGAAAAATCGGTATTTTTATTTAGGAAGATAGATTTTGATCAACTAATAATTACCTTGTACGAGATTCATTTAAACTATATTTCCACCTAAGAAACAAACATGCATAACAATGTAAGTAGAAAAACTAAGCAACGTTTTTTTGTATGTCAAACACAAAAATAAAATGAAAACAAAAATTGTGCTTCCTTAAAAAACAAACAAACTGTGGTTAATATACTGGTAAGATTTAAGTTTAATACTCAAGTAGAAAAGTAAAATTTGCTTACATACATTTTGTTATGAGGGCTTTATTTTGTTGAAAGGGAAAATAGGTTTTTGTATATGATGATAATATAATATGTTACATTAATAAAATTTTTAAGTATATATTTACATTTTTGCTTTCGTCGTTGTCTTCCAGAACCATCTTTTCTGTATTAAAAGAAGTGCCTTTTTTGACAATTGTAAGTTCTATTGGTTTGTAAATGTTTGATATATTTAAATTACAACTTATTTCAATTACAAACTGTATTATATCTATGCTTGTTTTAAAGTCTTAGTCTTGTATCTATAAATCAAAAAACATTTATTTAAATTTATGTTTCTGAACTATTAAAAAATAGTTTGACTGTTAGCTATATGTATTCTAAACAATAATACATACTATTTATTATTCTATGACTAACTATGAATCAAAGATATTAAGCCATTTCATGTGATAATTTTTTTAAATTCTGTAAGTATTTCATTTGTGTCAAGTGTGATATAAAAAATTTTCACACCATTATAAAATTAAAAAAAAAAAATACAATTAAGAAAAATCTGAATAAGAGCTAATTCAAGTTCGTTTGCATTATATACATACCTTCTTATTATAAGTATCTGTTTACATTTATTTTTATAAGGCAGAAAAAATATATGTAATTGTCAAAACAAAAATAAAAGTATTTAACTTAAATATAATTTTTTCTATATTTAAAACGTCAATCATCTTTTAACTTTTGCCTTCGAAATATTCATCCTTAGATATGAGAATAATTGTTTGGATTATATGAAATTCTGCAATCAAATTATAGAACAAAGTGAAATCTAAATAATGATTGAGAGGCTTCAAATGAATAGTACATAATTGTCAAGTAAAGTAATAATAAATAAAACCTGAAGTATTGTGCATAAGTTATTGATCTTATTATACAGAGGGAGAAAATAAAAAAAAACTTTCTTTTCTTTATTTAAGCATTAAGTGTCTTTGAACAACTTAATTGTAAAGTACTTCATGAGTTCTCTTCACGTTTTTTTTTTTTTTTTGAAAAATAAGGATATAAATAAGCTAATTTTTGTATTTGCCTTTTAATTATAAAGCTTTTTACAAACATATATACATTATGTATATGATTGATTTGACATTGTTGTAGCTCGTTTTCATAGAAAATGATTTTCATTCTATGAAATTCATTGAAATAGTTGAGCAAAAAAATGAAATGAAGTTAGCTATATAAATATACTATATTAATCTAAAAAGCTTCGGTTCAATGATTAAGAAAATTTTCTCGATAGCAACAACTAGGGTGGAGAGGGGGACATATAGGTACGATTTTACGTACAATATGTACAAAATAAGGACAGGGAATGAATCAATCATATCAATATAACATTGTAATAAAATTGATGCAGAAGTGCCATAGTCATAAATTCATTATTATGGTGTGCATATTTTGAAAATGCAACGTTACTTTAATAATAACGTAGTATACTTTTTTGATATATGTATTTCTTTTATATTAAAAAAAAACTTTTTTTTTACAAAGGTCATGGTTTGACAACAAACCAATTACTAAATTGTTAAGAAAATTTTTGTACTTTACATTAGGAACAAAGACTTTCCAACTTCTCTCTACTCAATTTTGAGCGTGTACCTGAAAAACATTTTGCTTAATGAACTAATGTCAGTAATTCGATATCGAAGGTTCTTATGTGAATAGATTAATATTTCATTTGTATTATCAAACCATTTGCGATACCTATATTTCAAGCATACATAGATATGAAATGTTCACCATGTGAGGTCCATATCATTAGAGTGTCTGATTAAACACTTTTTATAATTTAAAAAAAAAAAGAGAAAGCTCAACTTAAGGATATACAATTTTAGAATTGCACACGTGTAGTTAACATATATGTATAGCATATTTAAGACTTTATTATATTATTGGATGTATGTACCTAGCATGACATGAAACCGTATCCTTGTTACTTTTTATGAAGAAAGCACACATGCATATATTTGAATATATTCTCTATTTGAAAAATATGAATGTGAAGGAAATATTCAAGAGAGTAGGGGAAATTTTTTTTTCTAAAATGACGTAATTTTCAAGTCGCCACTATTGGAATCATTGTAACTCATATTTTATCATTACATCATATTATATTGACGATATTTTCAATACGTCGTTCACACTTTTAGGTTAATCCTGATTAAAGAATATATCGAAATTTAATTTTTTTCTCCTTTCATATTCATTTAAATGACTCGATATAGTTTATTTAATTATTTATATGTATGTAGAATGTATGTTACCTAATGAGAAGAAGCATGGTAATTTTTAAATTCTAAATTACTTTTTTGTGAGTATTTGCAATAGGTAACTATTGATTAGTTAATAGATTACATTTATTACATAAATGCAGAAATATTGTGTCTTCATCAGGGAAAAATAAATATTTATATTCCATTACATGATATGAATAAATCAATACCTCAAATTGCAATTGTTTTTAATTTGGAAGATGGCAATTGATTTGGGTGAAAAATGCCTTGTATGTACCTCACTCAACATATATAGCCAATCAAAGTTCTCCTCAGAGGATATTACATATCAAATAATGCCGAGACACTTTGATAATTATTGGTGACAAATTTAATTTTAAAAAGCAGATTCTTGGTCAGTTTTGGTTTACGAGCACTTCTCTGAAAGGGAATTTGCTAATTTGTAATTCAAGATTTTACTTTTTTTCACATTAACGTATGTAAAAAATATACTAATTCTATTGTCATTTTTTATTATAATTTTACTTCCATGTATAATTCAATTTTAAACTCAGGAGAAAAAATTTTCAAGACTCAATATTTTTTTAATGAAAATGTACTATGAAATAGCTGAATAGTCTATTCTTAGAATTAAGTTTATTTTTATAAGCAAAACTTTAACTTTTAAGATACTGTGATTGATCTTTAAACTTTTCTTCAATATTATCTTTAAAAAAATACACACACAACTGATTGGTATTAAAGTTTGCTTTTGGTTAAAAAAAGTTGCTTCTTCAGACTATAGAAATTTAGACTCCTTAGATTAACAGAATAGTATTGAAATTTTTTTGTAAAACTTAAATTCTAGTTCTTACCACTGTGTTTATGTATATTATATGGATATATAATAAAAACCAACAGATCTACAGAGGTTTTACTCTTTAGGCAAAATATACCTATTTTCCTCCATGTATGTATGTAACTATTTGCTCTACAAAAAAAATGCTTTCTTGTAATTTAATCTTATTTTCTTCAAAATAATTATATACTCAACCAACGAAATGCACTGGATAGTAATATGCTGTGCACTATATTATGGTGAATTTAATGTTTCCACAAACCAATATATAACTTTTCAAATTGCAAATATGTATGTACGTATAACAGAATATAAGTGAGTTGAACATTCAATACAAAACACCAACAAAATTGTCTTTTTGTTGTTGTTTTGTATTGTTTATTGTCATTTGTAAATTCATTTTCATTTTAACAAATAAATTTTATTTCAACTTCACACTCATTATATCAACTTTGTTTTCAAAGTGTGTATATATATTTACATATATAACTATATATATATTATATTATGTTTAACTCAATTTAAAAACTCTTTTTTCTTTGAAGTGTACAATTTTTTTTATTTTTTTGCCTTTAATATTTCCTTGGGTAGAAAGTACTTGTTAAATTCAAACTTTTTTACACAAAAGTTCATACAAATATCTATTATTATTATTTTGCTACTTTTCATTATTGTAATGAATAATACTAATTAAAAAGGATATATTAAAGCAAAAGTTAAATTAAATTAGAGTATAATAAATTCCCATTAGGTAGTCGGAGGGATTTTAATAAAGTTTTGAAAAGCTTTTGATCTGCAATTATGTATTTGAAAGAAAATATAGGTTTGCATTCATACTTTTGTTTCAAAATGATCAATTGTTATACCTTGTGTTCCTTTTTAAAGCATAAAATTAACTTTTTATGAACTAAAATTATATCTTTGTAACCATACATACATATATATATGTATGTTATAGGTCCTTTTATTAATTTAATGAAACCTATAAAATAAGATACACTGGTATATATCTTTGTATTTAATTCACTTTGTAAGCAATAAATACATATATAGAAGAAGCTTACTATTAATGAACTCACCTAATTTTTACTCTTGTGTATTTAATTATGTTTCTAGATACATATTATCCATTTATTTTAATTCATTGTGACTGTTTGTTAAGAAAATAAGAAAAACCAAACAATACATGAGTTTAAAGAAACTCGGAGAAGTAATTATACAAACCATATGTAGGTATTTTTAGTTCTTCAAACTTTGTGTCATCAAATAATATTATTTTCATACTCCATCCTTCCTCAGTGAATGTGAAATCCTTCGTATTATAACATTTAATACTCAACAATTCATTCAGTGACTGCTACACTAGAATATTTCTAGAGTCGATTGCATATTTTTCTTGCATTTTTTTTTGTTTTATTGATGTAAAAAGTGACCTTATGACTAATTATATATACATTTATAGCTTATTTTTGTTGTCGTAAATCATTTTGAGTTATAAAACTTTTAATTAAACCATAATAGATATTTGGAAGAGCATAGTTTAACTTTTTCAATGAACACCCTCCCATAAACCTCAATCGAAGAGCTTCCATTCATGTTTATAAAGGAAAATCCCACCCGGATTTAACTTTCCAAGGTATGCATTTGATCATTAATCAATTATATTACTTCAATATATGTTAAACTATTATAAGAAATTAGAAGATTGGCTTAAAATATTAGACTTGAGTGAATATATGAACGGTTGAAAAACGTTTTTCTGGGTTTTTAAAAAAAATTGATAAGAAAAGTCAAAAACTACACGACAGTCATCTTAGTGTTAACATTAGTGTTCAAATTAACATGTAGGCGAAAATTTACCACCAAATTCGGATAAAATTTTGTTTTGACGGGCCAACTCAATACGTCCCCCAATCACTTTGATGGGCAAAAATTTACCCCCTCATTATTTCTCAAAATTTTATATTAATGGTAGAAATTTTAAGGTCTGTATCCAAAGTTAGTTTCCTTCTTCATTTTATATGAAGTTTTCTAATGCAAACAATCAACTTTTTCTTACCTCAAAATATCCCATCTTTTCAATGAAGGAAATGTCATATTTTATGGTGAGATCAAAACATTCAAAGCATTTGATATAAGACTCCTTGGATAGTTGCAAAAATTAAGAACGCTACGGCAAAATAAGTGTAAAAAAGGATTTATATTTAATGTTCATTTATTTTAAAGAAATGTTTTCCCTCCAATGATATTAAATTATTTTAGATACACATAGAAAAAGTGGTGAGTAAAAATTACACTCAATTTTGACGGATAAAAAGAAATATAAAGTTCCAGCCCGGATTTTATATTATAAAATAATTTCTATCAATTACTCGTTGTTTGTATTGTTTTTTAGTATTTTATTCTATAAAGAATGCACTACGAATGATGAAAACAAGCCCATTTATGTAAAATATGATCCAACTAATTCATGTACTCTGGTAATTAACTGATTATAAATTGTTTAACTACAATTTTATTTTTATATAAATGTACGTTAATTAACAATATAACATATATAAGCATAGTTTTAAGACTTTTACATTTTGCGTCTTGGTTTTTGACATTTTTATAAGTATACCGATATAATATGAATGAGGGCTCACTGTGTATTTATATATGTATATTTATATGGTATATACATATATATTTTTACCAGCATCAAAACTTTCTTGGCTTTTATATATTTTCTTGTTAGTGGTCTACGTATATATTGTATTTAAATATATATAGTATAAACACAAATATGTCACTCTTGTAGTTACGTCAGAAGATATTTATACATATGTTATTGATGTTACATAGTAAAAAGAAAAAAAGTATGCTTAAATATCATCGATTAATAATTAATTACTCCAATAAGAATAGTTTTTTTTCTTATTTAGATTCTTAAACTTTACTATACATAATTAATAGATCTGTAGAATCTCTCAGAAGTTATAAAATAGATGAAAGAGATTTCATATAATTAAAAATACATGTGTGTTTATTCATTTATATGTTTTAACCCGTTATTGCTTACTGAATGAAAAAGACAAATAGCAACAAATATATTTGTAGAAAAGTTTGAATATGGATGAATTATCTTTGTAGGGGGTTGCAATCGTATAACAGATCTCAAACTTCAGATCAATATCATTCAATTCAATCACAGGATATTTGACCAAAGTTATTCTGTCATTGCATCAAACTCATTTGATTTTCTTCTTCTTAACCCCAATAAATTTTTTTTATCAAGGTTTAAGATCTGTATGAGGCCATTTAAAGTGGGGTATTGCAAATGTAGAAGTTACATAAATAAAAGAATAAAATATTATTATAAGATTATGAGAGATGTGGGTACATATGAGAAGAGTGGTTGATGGACTGTGTATACTGCGTATGTTATCGTATACTGACCTTTTAATTATTACTTTGAGAAAGTTTTATCTTTTTATGATTATATTGTTTTAAAATTCTCCATTTAGAGGGTCTTTATTTAAGAGTTCAAGTCATGGTAACAAATTATTTATATATTTAAAATTTTACCTTAAGGACAATAACTTCATAGTAGAATTTTATTATCTACTTTAAATGTGTTTAAATGTTCTTTCCTCTTATAAGTATATGTATATATATATATATATATATATATATATATATATATACATACCATTCTTAGAAAATATATAATAAAGCCTTTTTTTCAAGAACTTTTATTCTGAAATAGATTATATAACCTTTTATATTTGTTAAAAAATACAAATAACTTGAATAACTAATTAACTATTCTTTAAAAATTAAGGTTACAATTCCAATATAAGAAAATTAAACGTGAAAAATTACGTTTGTAATCAATAGACTCTAATACTTTATATAGAAATTAATGAGTAACAGTTTATACAAATATACCTATGTACAAGCCATTAGACTAATAAACTAAAAAATTGTCAATGATGCACTCATATGGTGCACATCAATTCTGTGCAAAGACAATTAATAACCAATGTAAAATAATATTTTTGTTAACATCAAAAATATTGATACAGGGGAGACTTGGAAGCAGCAACAATAGAAGAATCGAACTAGAGATGGAAATTAAGAAATTTAGACTAAAGAAAACTTTTTGAGAAATAAATTGATAGACTTTTCAATGTATTGGTTTATTTCTTTCAAAATAATTTAACACATTAAGGTATAGAGACATCTTGATTAAGATATAATAAGATTTCAGTAGTATAACTCCACTTCAATTCAGGACACGTACACAATCACTCTTGATAGGGCTCTGTTCTGACTTTTATGGATCTTATGAACAATAAACAATACAAGGACTATTACAACATTTGTTATAGCTGATTCCTTTGTAACGAAAATTACAATATCGAAAACTTCTCTTTAATAAGTGAATTTTGTATTTCTATAAATTATATCAAATGTCAGAAGAACCAATAATTCAATTTATATAAGTTATAGCAAAAACAAAATATTTTTACCCCTCAAAATCAATTTTAGTTCATTATCTCCAAAACAAAGTGAGCCCAATCTAAATATTATTATCCTGATATTAGTATTTGACTTTTTAAATGACATTTTTATGGAAACAAAGAAAATTAGTTTTTTTTTCATATCACCTAAGTCTGATTACTAATTAGCATCTAGTTAAAATACTTAATATCACTAAAGAACAATTTTTTTCAACAGATTTTAATACGTCTTGAATTCCTAATTTCAAATTAAGTTATTGTTTTTTTAATCTTTTTTGACAACTAATCTCCTCTTTATCAATATATTTTATATCAATCATATATTTAATTATAATGCTTATGAATTGTCTTTGCTCATAATTGTGGGTACACCTCTCAAAAATAGGGCTTTGAAGTAATTCGTTCATACCAATATAGGTAAAAACCAATTTAAAAAAAAATAATTTTTATTCATCTGATAATTTATAATATATTACCCAGAGTATTTTCGAATATAGATATATGTATACTGTATGGTATTCGAGAAATTTTATTATGTTTTGTTTACTCATTTTTTATTCATTTCCTTCATTCAAATATTGAATCCATTATAATTCTCTTTGACGTTTGAGATATTCAAAAAAAATAAAAAAGGGATTGAAACGTAAAATCAACTCATATTTTGATTATATAGATATCATTTTACAACAACATATATACAACTGTGAATGTGTTGTAACTTCCTACCTTAGTCATTGTACTACATATCTTCTTATATGTAATATGAAATTTTCAGAGTATAATTATTTTCATGAGTCAAAAAAGTATATTTTGTGTATGATTTGACGATTTTAATTTCCATTTTGTTGAAGAGTCACGTTCTTAAGTAAAATACCAATATACCAAAAAATGATTATCCTTCTCTAGTCATACTATTAGATATACCTATGCTTTTTCATATAATGTAAAATTGCGACAATAAATCGTATTTAAATTGTATAAATTATACTTGAAACATACAAGAGGTGCATTTTTTGGATTTAATTACGTATAATTGATAGAAATTGACCTATTTTAATTATTTTTTCATTTTTTTCAACAAATTCGAATATGGAGTTGTTTCGGCATTGATGGTGACTTTGACACGTCTGTATATACTATTGATATATTAATTTAATGTTTTGACACCTTTGAGCCATGACTTTGGACCCAAATTATCGATTTAATCACCTGGTTACTGATTATGAATATTTTTAATGTGTGTATTCCAGTTGTTAACATTAGTACAATGATGTTATACGACACTTAAATTGTCTCATAAGCACAACCCACATGTTTGTGTAATATTTTGATTAGATATTTAAAATTGTCCTTAATGTATTCATTGTGAGACCAAGAAAAAAAGATCGATCGATAAAAAGTGAATGGAAAAAAAAATGTTACACAGTTTGAAGACCATTAAATTTTGATCAAGTGTCAGAAACTGTAATCTCGACCAAAATATCAGTCTAAATTTACCTAGAAAAAATAATTTAAGACCAAACTAAAAAAAATCGATCTCAGGCTGAATTTCCACCCTAATATACCTATATGTTTGTGTATAAAAAAAATGGTATTTCTGAATTTCTGATTTCGAAAGGGAAATGACATAATTTTATGAAAGTTTAGATAATAAAGTCAAAGTTATCATTTCTTCAAAATGTATAAATTGGTATATTTACCAATATTTCTTATAATACTCAGTAAAAAGAGTTCTGAATTATAGTTCATTTGGTACATTTATATCTATGTAATCTCTCCATGCTACTAAAAATACAAAAAAAAAGTCGTTACTTAATATGTATTATATTTTAAGTCTATACATACATATTTAATTGTGAATTAAAAAGAAGAAAAATAAAGTTTGTACCTCTTATGTAATTTTATAAGTTGTTATAGAAATATAGAAATAATACTCCCAAGAAAATCAATTTCTTTACAAACAGAGTATTATATTTCGGTAAATAAAAGAAATATTCTTTGAACACATAAAATGAAGAGCTCTTTCTATTTTAAACTATTTATTTATTTAGTGTAACGATATTGAGTTATGTACAAAGCCTACATTAGTTTTATAAGCATTAAAATATATGTGTATGACATATAAATAAATATGTATTGAGAAAGTACTACTTGAACAAGTTTTTTAATCTTTGAGCTCAGATGAATAGATATCTAACTATATTTAACAACAGATATTACTTGACATATTTTTTTCATATTATATACATACTGTTAATGTTTTTGTTTTTTAAATTAAGTTTTTGCACGGAACAAGGAAAACAATTTAATATTTACTGGCAGAATATCCGTTGGATGAAGTTATTAATTAAATTTATATAAGCCAAATATTCAAAAATGAATACTTAGATAAATACTATTATCAGTTATTCAAAAACTTCAAAGTTTTTCTTGTTTTAAGTTTCTAATGTTTGCTAGTAAACTACTGTTTTTCTTTCTAAAGCGTGAAGAAAGTGACTTCAATGATTTGCATATCTTGTAAAAAATTAGTTGTTTATTGAATAACAAGAAGTTCAGCTTAGGAATATTTATTGTAGTTCAAGCTCTTTTGATCTTGGATCGCTAAAAGTGTCATTTCGGATGTGTGTAAAAACCAAAGATTATGTCAAAAAATAAGGTAATCCTGAGAGACAGCACATCAATTGAAGATGTTCGAGTTTTAAATTAAGATAAAGAATGAAGAAACTGTTTGTAATGTCAAAAATTATCCTCTTACCAAATGTCCTCTATAAGAATTAAAAAAAATGATGACAACTTTAAAAAAAATCAAAAATATAATACAACTTGTCTGTATTATTAATTAGGAGTATTCGATACTATTTGAATAAAGAATCTTTTTACATATCTCAGAGAATAAATTTCATTCAATTTTCTTACACACTTTTTAATTATTGTCCTCTTGATCTTTGAGGTGGCTGTGGCTGATTAAAAATTTTAAAGTATTTTTTTTTTGCCATAATATATCGAAAATCATGATTCAAAATACCCCTTTAGTCATTTTTGGACGTTTATGATCCTTCTTAGAAATTTTTAACTCTCTAGTATGGAGTTTAGTTGGAACAAAAAAAGTATGAGGAACAAACGAACAAACTGTTTTCTGTTTTGCGTATACACATATGTAGAGAAGAAGATACATACATAAAAGCAAATGTATATCTACCTAAGTATGATGAGATTAGATTGGGTACATCAAAGCATACCTACATATTTATGCATACTTATAAGATAATATAAATTGACAGTTTAACTATTTTTTAAACAATTAACATCAATCATCCCACCTGGCAATCATTTTTAATTTAATAAATATATAATACGTTATGTAAGTCTGAATCATGCTTAGAGTTTATATTTATTTATAAAACTTTACATCACATACAATATAAGTATGTATGTAGTATGTAATACAAACATGAATCAAAACCTTAAAAAAATATATATATACTTGTATTATATACATAACATGATTTACTTTTGTGGGAATTCGAAAAGTTGTATGAGCAATTGAGATAAAAAGTAGAAATGCCTTGTTAGGAAATCTAATCATAAATTGTACAAATATATACAAATCAAAGTAAAATAATAAAAATATTATTTTTTATCATAGATATTGATTAAATATGTAGTCGGTTCCCTTTTTAACGCGGGCAAATATGATTCATTTCTATCTAATTATAAACATATCTCATAAGAACCAATCTTAATATTTTGCCAACAAAGTGTTAATTTTTGAGAATACATTTCCAAAAAATTGCTTGGCGTATAAATATGAGATGAAAAACATTAAGAAAACATTGATTGGCTCTGATCTTAACCATAATTATTATATCTCCTTCTTATTTTGTCCCTTTTTCCCTTAAAAAATATTTTTAATGACACACAAAAACTTGTCGTGGGACCAAGTTTTTTAACTCTAGAAGAGGTAATCAACATGCTTTTTTTGTAGCACAACGTTATCTTTATTGTGTCTTGTAACCTTTTTTCGAATAAAAACATAAACTCTCTCCAAGATCTAATTTTAGTTCAACAAATGAAAAAAAAGTAAAAATTTGACAAGGAAAATAAGTTTTTACGTTTATAAGATGACACGGTATCAGCTGCTTCCTGGCTGCAAGCAAACTATATACCCAAGAAAATAATAGTACAATACAAAGAGCCTTTAATATTGTTCTTTACATAGTAAATGATGTTTCACTCTCACCTTGTGAGAGTGAAAATCAAATGTACTCTTACTTATATAGATATGCCTATTTAGAGGCATAAATCCTTCAACGTACATAAACAAATATATTGAAATTGTTTTCTTTGTAAATATTTTTTTATGCTACATGTCAGTTAAAGACTCAATAAAGAAAGTTGGAGAAATATTATATAAAAAAAATAGAGGAAGGTAGAAAAATCTTATCAAAAGATAAGATACATCAAAAAGGAGTTATAAAAATTTCAACTAGTATGTATGTACATATGTACGAGTACATTGTACATTACAATTATAGGCAATGAAAGGTCAAAAGCTGTTTTAAATAAATAAACCTCAGATGTTTTTTTTTATAAATCTCTCAATTTATAAAATTTTATAATTGAAAGTACTGAAAAGTATAAAAGTAAAATTTAAATTAAAAGTTTATTTTTCATAATATCTCGAACAAAACATACGTGTCCCCTCAAGCTCAAATAAATCTGATTTCTATGGTGCATAAACTTAAACTTTATTAATATTACTTTTTTGTTAAAATAGGAATTCAAACATACTTAAGAGTAAAATCTTTGTACATATTTGTGGAAAAACTCCTGATATAGATACATTCATATAACTATACATGCATATATATGTACAATACAAACATATTCTATTGTCATTTAATATTTCTTTGAGGGACGTAATGAGAGACTGAAATATTATATTATATTTATATATTATTTTGGAATAGGAAAAAGGTAATCTGAGATATTTCTCACATATACAAACCCTAACGAAATTTAAATATTTTAAAATGTCAATCAATTGGTAGAGAAATGCACATCTCAATAATAAATTCTTTTATCTGTGTCAAATTAAATTGTTTGATAAGCAAATTCAAAACTCAGGGACCATTTTTTTTAATTCAGGCTTCTCAAATGATATTTTCTAGGTATTCAATGAAAGGGATTAACAATAATTTGGATAAATCTATTATGTAAGACTTTCTAGGCTAGTTAATTAAAATTTATTACTGTTTGCCATTCATACATAAAATAAAATTGTACAAATATAAGGCAACGAACACGACTACACAGCGGGGTATTTGTGCTACTACATTATATTCTAAAACCTAATTTACATTTAAATTTTGTTCTAAAGTATTTTTCATTTTTGTGTAGTTAAGTAATTTTAAAACACGAATGACAAATTGATGCATCACCTTTAGTGATGGCCCATCCTGCCCCAGTTTTTCCGTCTTCGTCTTTAGACTCGTCTGTATAGATGACCGCGTCAGGATTCTCGATCTGACCATTATCTATCAAAATGCGACTACTTTTTATGTAATCACTCGGTTGATCCATTCCGATTTTTATAAGTATTTTATTACTATGGAACCATATACAAACTTTGCCATCCATTTCTAATTGTGGAAACTATTTTGATCTAAGTTTATAGTCTTTGCTTGATTACCAGGATCTGATTCACTCAGAAATACCGAGTTTTCCCATTGCTGCATCAGCTGAATGAAATTGTAAATAATCAAATGTACCTGTGCAATCAAAACTGACAACAAGTGTGCATTTTTCTATGGTACTGGTCACTTTATAAAGTTCTGAGATATAGGCGACGATGTTGTCCCCAAGTTGTTGCAGTACAACTGGTTTTCAATTCATCAGATCCCGAGCTTTTGAATGAGCCAAATGAGTTGAAGGATTCCTTATGGTATCCAGGAAGTCTATGTTAAAATTATTTAGTTACATGGATGTTCCAGAAGAGATACCTTAGTCTGGCAAGATGTTTGGTTCACCAAGGTATTGATTTCGCTTTGATAGTTTTTCTTTTTGGGCAACCAATATCTAATGCCGTGTTGATTGTCTTGTTAAGCGATTCAGCGCACTCATCAATAACATTTGGGGTTGAACCTATAAGGTAATGATGCTGATTCTGTGTGGGACCGAACATCTTCCGGTCGTCACAGTTAGCTTTTCTAAAATTTCTTGATTGCTCCGCGATTGTTACCGAATCCAAAAACTATGTATGTATCTAGATAAAATGGAATTATAAAAAGATAATTTTTTGTGCAGAGCTCAAAGATTAAACTTTGTAATATCTTCAAAATTATAATAGAATGATAGCACTCGTGATCGTGATCAAATGACTATTCTTCCTCTAAAGAAATAAAATGAATGATCTTTATTTAAATGAGACATTATGAGAATTACATGCATTAACTACAAACTTTAATCTTCTCATTTGTACACATTATAATTTACAGAATCATTTAAGATATAAATATGTATCTAAAAGTATCAAAGTTTCCTTTAATAAATTGTAAATGAATAATAAACAAAATCAGGGAAAAATATATAATTAATAAATACTGAAAGACATCTCGTATTTTCTTATTGAGTATTTATTAATTATATATTTTTCCCTGACATGAAATGTAACTTCGATACACAACGATAGGCAAAAAATATCGGGAATCAAAAAATCTTCAATTGATAGTTCCGGATCTAGATATCTTGATACCAAATACTAGTAAAAAACGAAAGCAAAGACTTGCTGCTGAACCCAATAGAAGCTAATGTGTGATATATTTCGTTATGCGAATAACAGTGAACCTATAAATAATCTTTATAGTAGGTAAATATGTACTATATGAGCAAAAAATACCGGGAAATTTGTAATTATATTTATGGAATTCCAATAGGGATACATGAACTTGTTTTTAAGTTGACAATACTGTCTCTGACATCTGTGTCAAATTACACGTCCAAATATTAATTAGTATTTGAGATATGCGTCCGTTTGTCAACAGCTAAAATTAAATTTTTTGAATGACTAAAATGCAATTAGAGAAATGTTGTTGAAGCAAAAAAATTTTAATTGAATATTCCAATCTTTATTCTTTTAAAATTTTGAAAATACGTGGTTTGAGATATATAACCTATTACTCAAGAAACCTATCATCTGAATTTAAATTTTAATAGCATATCTAAACTCAGCAGGTATTGTTCTGCAATTATTGACTTAATAAACATTTTGCAACTGTTTTGAAAATTTGTGTATTACATTGAGGGGAATTAAATGAATTTTAATGATCAAATGAAGATTTTTTGATTCCCGATATTTTTTGCCTATCGTTGTGTATCGAAGTTACATTTCATGTAAGAGGAGTGAACTACTTTTCAATTTTAGAACATAAATCAATAGTAATATTTATGTTTCATGATGTAGTTCTCGAGATCGATTTTAGTCTCGTCTTTTTACTCCTTCAAAACCTTGGTTTCAGTGTCAAGATCAAGATAAAAACAACTTTCATAGATTAAAAAAATCAAAATATATAAATAGCAAGAGCATTTGTGTTTCTCTCATTATCAATCCCTCAAGGTCTAAGTCTTGTTTGGGTTACGGGTGAGGTGGTTTTGACCACAACACTGTCTATGCTATATCTTATATTGTTATTAGATTTACTAATAGGTTTCAACATTTTGGGATAAGGAGTTTGGATATGAATCTGTAATTTGAAAGCAGAAAATACAGAAAATATCCCACTTTCATCAATTTTCATTTGATCTTTAATCCATATTATGAATTTAATAAGACATTATGGAATCAGGAAATCAACAATGACTCTCATATATTTGTAATGATAGTGGGAACGAGCCTCTAGAGAAAAAGTCTTTATTTTGCACTTATACTATACCAACGATAAAAGAAAAAAAAAACAGTATTAAAACTTATAGTAGATAAGTACCTTTAAATTTTATAAAAAGTAATGAACATTTATATACCTCTTTTTATATGTATTTGAAAAAAATCACATTCAATGCTAAAAAACTGAGAAAAAATAATTTAGTAAAAATGATCTTGTGGTCACAAAAATGAAGTTATTGTGACCACAAGATTTCCAATTTTAGTATTTTTGAGTATAAAAGGGATCATTAACGCTACATTCAAACCAGTGATTAAAAAGGCTGTTGATTACAATGTTTTTTCTATAAAATTGAAAAGAGATCCTGGAACTCTTTTTGTCAAAGGGCAAGGGGACCGAAACGGATAAGCAGTCAAGTGACGTAGATGTTGCACAAAAAATATAAAACTACTTTAAATGGATATCATTTTTGCTTTATCTACCATTAACCCCCATTTAAACAATGTTAATTTTACCCTAATAAAAATAGCAAGCTTGCTTTATAAATCCAAAAGTACGAAAAACTCCAATAGTAGTTTAGAATTTAGACATATTTGACAATATTAGCAAAATATATTAATTTTACCCTTCAACGATATAAAAATTATTAGTAATAAAATAATTATTTTATATTTAAGTAAAATTTGAGTAGAATAAAGTTGTACCATGGTACATAAAAAAAGTTATATGATGTTTTCTTTATTCAAGATTCCAAGGTAGAATTGTAGAGAAAATGAGCATGTCAGTCAATCCATTCATTTTAAAATTTAATTTTCTGACTTATCAATTTTTTTTGATCTCGATCATGTTGGTTCCTATAGGTCTTGGTTGTATTTAAAATAAAGAGTAAAGCCCAGAATAATAAACTATGGTAAAGATATTTCTTATCAACTAGTAAAATTACAACAAAAAAAGTTCTTGTCATAGGATTTAAAAAAAAGTTTATTTATGGGTATGTATAAAGTAAACCAATATTATTTACCGCTAGGGAACAAGATATAGCAGTTTCTTACTTTAAAAAAATTACTTTGTATTTTTTTTTGACAACTGTTGATTTCTTTACTTTTGAATTATGTATTATTTATGTTCAACTTTTTTTAGATTTGTCAATATTTTTGTGTTTATCCATGTCTGGTTATGGCTTTCTTATGCATCTGATATAAAATTAATTTGCAAAATTTATCAGGCTTTTTTTGCTTCAGAGATATTATCTAATATAGAAAAAATCTTGATGAATTAAAGTGTACTAAACAGTCAAGATAAGGGAGTGAATATTTTTGTATGAATTTATTTCTAAAATGAAAAAGAAAGAAATATTGTCAGATGACGTCTAGAATATCGCCCATACAGAAAAAAATCTAATATTGTTAGCGTATTGTAATTTTATACGTAATGTTAGATAACTTTGTACATAGAATCATTCAGCACACAAAGGAGATCTATTGCCTTCTTTTTAAAGGTTGAACTACTCTACAGCAGAGTAGGGAAAAATTATTTTTTTAGAATGAAAGGGACAACGTGTTATTCACATAGTCTTAAAATATGTATGTTAAAATTAGAAAGCCCTTTTCTCATATTAATAATTATTATCATCTGTAATTAAACCTATAATTGAATATAATCACAAATATTCATAAACTACATATGTTCGACAAAAAAATTACTGCTGTAGAGGGACAGTAAATATTCTTAACTTACACAGATGTGTATCCACTGTTTGTCTCCTTAATATGAAAATTTACAGCGTATTTTTCTTGTCAGTTGTTGATATGACTTTATACTATGTTGTTTTGTTGAACTTGAGTAATTTCTTGTTAAAAAAGTGATCTATTATTGGTATAAGTACATATATATTAATAATATTTCAACATTTGGGACGAATGGCGTAATTGGCTAACTATCAACTGATTATGGAGCTGTGTTTTTTTCTCTCTCTCTTCTTTGAAGGAAGGTTAAAAAATACAATAAGGACAACATAGTTCTTAAAAGGAAGATTCTATATAGTTAAATGGATTCACTTTTAATAGTAATATAAAGGGAAAATATACAAAAAAAGCAAACAACAAAAATATACACCTACGTACCACATAAGCAGTAAATTTTCTAGTTAGTGCGATAACATTATATTCAAGACTCATTATTAAACAACCATGGCAAAAATAATACTTCTTTTTCTTGTATTCTTTCTTATTCTATCTAATGAGGAAGTAAATAACTACATAATTCATGAGCGTAATGGGCTTATAACTCATCATTAGGTAAAACTATTTTCTCTTCTTGTAAAAAAAAGGCATATATTATGTATACGCAAAAGTATATTTAAAGTCATTTATGACTTTAAAACATTCTGAGTATTCTCATATTCAATACTCTTTCACTCCGTAGGTACATTTCAATTAGACTTCTATGTACTCAATGAGTGAATTGAGTTATTTTCTATTCTCATATACATCTTATGTAAAATGAAATTTGAAGTATCTTTTAATGTTTAGATAATGATCCTTACATTTCCTATGCATGTATATTGGGTATAAATGTATCAAAGCGGGAAATGTTCTTATAGTTAATGTTGTATGTATAACAAAAAGCTTTCGTTAAATTAAAAAAAAAGACTTTCATTTACGAAATATGTACGGATATACTGATATACTATATACTTACTTATTTCCATTTTAAAAGAAGAAATAATAATTTGAAGGGATAGTTCATAAAAAGCATTTTATAGATAATGTTCTAACAAAAATTAATGTATAACAAATAAAAATCAACTTGCTACCTGAATTTTCATACAAAAATATGTACTTTTTTAATTTTCTCTTAAGAAAAAATTTACAAATGTACTGTGAAATTTGTGAATTTTAATACTTTTCCACAAAATGTTAAATCTACATATCTGTGAACTTTACCAATTATTTCATTTCTATATAGAAAAAATTGTTGATATGACTTTATACTATGTTGTTTTGTTGAACTTGAGTAACTACCCTGCACAGATAAGGATGAAAATCTGATTTTCTTAAATACAAAAAGGGAACAGAGAACATAAAATATAGATCCGTGGTCCCCAACCCCCGGGTCGCAGGCCGGTACTGGTCTGTGGATCAATCAGTGCCTGGACGCACAAGAAGTAATTAATTATTTCTGTTTTATTTATTCTCTAAGTCTGGGACGATAATAAAGGAGAACTCACTACTTCATCTACAGACTGTAGGAATAAAAGAAAATATTATGTATAAATGCAAATTTCAAAAGATAATTAACTGTGCGGGATAGTTGTTAATTACTTTTGAGTTGATAATTCTTAATTGACTCATCGCATTTCACTGGCAACAAGCTACAATACCTATTACATGTTCTCCGCGCTCTTTTGTTATTTGAATTCATACTTAATGTTTTCTTATTCTCTTACCAACTGTAGATAGAGTATTAAGTCACCTCCTATTATAGTCCCAGTCTAAGTCGAGCGGTCTTTTATTTTGAAATGAAAATTTATCCCATCTAGCAAAATGAGTAAAAAAAAACGTCTTAGGAAAGTTTCTTAGCTAAAGGTAAAAGGCACAATGAAGAGAGAGAACAGCAGCATACCAATTCCAGACAGTACAAGGAGTCCTACTTGAAGTATGGATTTATCACGACAAGTGATTCCCATACACCAAGCCCTTTCTGCATAATATCTAGCAACCAGTTCACAAATGAGGGAATGAAGCCTTCAAAATTGCTTCGCCACTTAGAGACCAAACACCCAGGAATAAAAGACAAGCCTCTGAGTATTTTGAAAGAAAAAAAAACATGAACACGAAGGGACAGACG
Source organism: Lepeophtheirus nordmannii (assembly GCA_963680855.1). Lineage (NCBI taxonomy): Eukaryota > Metazoa > Arthropoda > Copepoda > Siphonostomatoida > Caligidae > Lepeophtheirus > Lepeophtheirus nordmannii. Next base: position 36,364,823 of record OY804523.1, on the reverse strand, counting down.
AAATTACTGAGGGCCTACACATGAAAATGCACTGAGAGCATCATACTTAGTGGCAAATCGCATTGCTTAGGCTAAAAAGCCATTCACTATTAGTGAAGAACTGATCTTACCCTCCAGACATTTGCCTTAAACTTCCAGGAGAGGATGCTATTAAAAAGATATCACTGGTGCCTCTGTCGGCTAACACAGTGACTCGACGCAAGAAGATCAACTGCTGGAGATCACAAATGAAGGCAGCCTTAAAACAGTGTTCGAGACAACAACTCTGCCGGTGTTCTAAATTAAAGTTATCGCAGAATACACAAAGATCGCTAGCACAGCGCTGAAAACCCTGTTGCCATTTCTAGCATCCTATCTATGTGAAGCGGAGTTTTCTGCAGTGACAGCCACCAAAACAAGGCAAAGGAGTAGACTGGACATAAGCAACACACTTCGGGTGTCTTTGTCTGCAATTACCCCCAGACGAAACCATCTCGTTTACATACAAACAAGCTCAGGGCGCCCATTAATTAAGCGTTACGGACAGTTTTTGATGCTATAAGATATTATTTTGTTGGAGCACTGTTTTAATAAAGTTATTACTTACTAATGTTATAATAGCATTGTAATGATGGAGCAATGTGCCAATACAAGTTCCATGTGAGTAAAAAGTGAATTTACATTTATTATTATTATTTTAACCCTCCGGTTCATAGTAAAATAGTCGAGCGTTGACCGGTCTGCAGTTAGAAAAAAGTTGGGGACCACTATCTTATAGGATATAGTTTACACGTGCATCATACAGGTATGTAATATATTGATACCTGGAAAAAAAAAATAGGGACTAGGAATCGACCTAAAAAACTCACACATTATTTATGTGTTGGATAAATAATTTATAACTGTTCCATATCGGCACAAATTTTGTATAGCATATTTTAATCTACATTTGTTATTATTATTTCAACCTCCCGGTCCGTGATAAAATTGTCGAGCGTTGACTGATCCGTAATTAGAAAAAGATTGGGGATCACTGATCTAGATTATAGGAAGCATTCAAATTGAATTAGATATACAATAATATGTACAATAACTTACATATTTGAAAATAAGAAATGCAAAATGCTAGTACATATAACGTTGATAGCCAATTATTTAATTACCTGTATGGTCTTGACAAATCATTAGTAATCATAAACCTAACTAATCAACAGAAACAAAATTTGTCATTTGCATGCCTTATACCTATGTAAATTTATAATAACTAACTACATAGTTAGCCATTCCTACGAAAAAGAACATGGAACTTATGTTTGGAAACCAATTATATTATAATCTATTATTAGCCCATTATTTGCATTTTTGTGTAATATTTCTTTTATACATTTCAGAACTCTGTTCTTAGAAATTTGCCACTTCGATTTTAAAATAAATAAATGTATTTTAAAAATCATTTTTTCTTCTTTTCTTTTTTAAGTATTTCTAGATCATGTTACTGTTCCTAAGAGTATTATTTTAAAGTGGAATAACACATGTACACAAATTTGTACAGTTTGGTTCTTAAATGATACTATTATTGAAAATAAAAGTTACAATAGAGTGCAAGTCTCCAACTTATTATGGGGTAGAAAATAAATGATCACATCATTTTTCTACTTTCGCAAAATATTAAGATGACTGTCATCTTAATAGGAAATAATTCCCTCAAATCCCAAATATTTTTGGGAAAAAAAATAAATATGAAAATATTGATATGTTCCATAAATGTTCAATAATAAAAGTCTTATAAAGTAAGTGTATTTATTTTAAAACTCTGGCAGTGAGTTTTTCAACTCAATGCTTCTCAAAAATTTTAAACTGTGCTCCCAGAGATAACTTTTGAGCCCTCAGAATGATTTTCAATCTTTTTTTTATAACTAGAGCTCTTAAAAAAATTTGACTAGTATTCAAAATTAATTACATTTGATGAAAATTTTTTTGCACCTCTCCTTCTGAAATTACTTCATCTCCCCTTTTAAAACAGCATCTAAAATTTTAACTCCGGGCAATTGGTTCTGGCAATTGTTCAGATATTTTGAATCCAGACTGTATTTATGAAAAATGGTGAATTTTATTAAAAGGGGAATTAAATGAAATAGATTTTTTATCGAATAAAATATGAGTACGCATCTTTTTGGGTCACCCTGTATTTATATATGAAAATATAGCTTTGATATCAAATGTTTACATCGCATTGACTTTTCAAAGGTTTCTATATATCTTATTCTAATATATATTTGAATATTTGACTTACTTATATTCCCGTTGCTTACTTCTATTCAGTAAGAAATGATCCATTTTTTTAATCCACTCATATAGAAACATAAGAAATTACTTAGCTTGGATTTTTTTTAAAGACAGTTTAATCAATATTTCTACAGGGTTTTCCTTCATAAAGTCATTTAAAAAAAAGAAGATGCAAAAAATAGGAAGGAGAGGATCACATTTATTGAAATATCAGTTTATGATGCATTTCTTATTTATAATATATGTACATATATACAAAAAAAAAGTGAAGAAAAAGTATGAAGGTATAAAAAAATATACATATGCAAAAGTTCTATTATTTTCTTTCATTGTATTTTTCTACTATCTATATTGAAAGGGGAAAAATGAAAAAGGTAATGGGAGATTGGACAAGGAAAAAAATTGTTTATAGACAACGAAATGAGAATATACAGAAAATCATAGATATGATTGAAAAGTTTTATTTTTTCCAACAGTCAAAGGAACATGACAATGCTTATATCATTCTAACAATATTTCATGTAGGTAATCATCATAATCATTTATCATAAGGTACATTACCTATATCGATTGATGTCTATGCATTAGATGAGGTGTAAGCACCTATGTAGGGATTTTGATTTGAGAAATATGAAGAAATACATGGATTTTCTGTTATAAAAATATGTGAATACATATTCAGGCAATGAAAAATTGCTAACAAAAGTATGATGTATATTTTCTTACTACTATTCAGACCTGAACGTAAGGGCATTTTATACAAAAAAAGAAAAGAAAAAAAAGTCGTATTTGGAACAAAGTAGTTTGATAAAATAAATTCAATAAAATATGTAAAACAATACACTATTTTTGAGACTAACTTATTTAATTAAAATCGAAATTCCAAAATATCTAACATTTAGTGATGTTCAAAAGATACATTCATTTCGATATATAGGAATTACCAATTAGAGACACAAATACTTTGTTTACCCATTACTGATTTTATCTTTACATATATCAAAGGTATTGACGTATTATATAGACTTATAAAATTAGGATGGGTATTAAAACTGGCCCAGAAAATAAATTAAGCATTACTGTGAGTACAACAATGATTTTTCAAAAGTAGTTGTATAACCAGATCAGGGCAACATAAAGGGTTGCATCAACAAATAAATATTATTGTGTATTTAGTCTTAGTACAAATTTTCCGCGTGTATAATTTAATAATATTACAATTCCATAGAATGTTTGTAAATTCTATAAATTTATGCCATATCCTTGGTGTTTAAACTTATGTTATAAATGCAAAAAAAAATTAGGATAGATTCAATGATGATTTTAGTAGTTACTTATAAAGATCTAAAAATCCTATATTATGAGCTTATATATATATATACCTCAAATTTTTGACTATAGAGTATAGCTACATATAAAGCCAATAACATGCTCTCAAATAAATACCAAAAGTATAATATAAAGCAAAAAAGAGTCTGAATTTAGGGACATCCTGGCACTTGGGACTGAAAAAAGTAAATTGTGTCCTTAGAAGTCTCTCAAAGGAATGATGTAGGAAAAATTAGCTCAATTTATCAAATAACTTGGGATTATATTTTCAAAATACAGTTAAATCTTCTTCTTCTTTTTAATTTTTTCTTAAGCGTAGAACCTTATTGAAAAAGGTAAATGTTATAGATAGGAACTGTCGCTTGATATAAATTTTATTTTCTTAAAATTTTGACAAATTTTAATGTTTACTTGGAAAAAGTCACAAGAAATATTTAAATTAAGTAAAAAATATTATTTACGAAATCAAAAATTTAAAAAACTCATAGTTTATTTTATTGTCTAATAATATTAGAGTAATAACGATCAATCAAGGATATAGATATATGTATTAAAGATATTTAGATAAATTAGGGAATTTATCAATTAGTAATTACACCGTTTAAAACAAAAAATGTCTTGAAATCAAATGACTACTGTCTTTGTCATAAATTATCCGAACATTAAACATGAAATATAACCTTGAAATATTTTTATGGTTTTTGACATTAAAAAAATCAATTTTCTTACTCATAAAAGGATTATTTGAATTCAAAACATGATAATGACAATATAGAAATAGTTTAAAAATTTATCAATGTTAGTTTCTAAAGTGTACTATTTATTTGTGACTGAACACCGAGAGGCAAAAAAAAAAAAGGTTTGATTTTTTAGATCTAAAATATGTATGGCTTTTTCCAAAAAGAAAGGAGTCGATTAAAGAAAAACACATGTCATTTTTTGAGTAAGAGACTCAGAATCGACTAAGTCGAGATTTATTTGATCTTAAGGCATAAAAAATGTCTGATTCTGCTGACAAATGACTGGTACATACATATGAATAGAAATGTTTAATTTGAATGTAAACATAGCAAAATAGTGAACATGTGAAAGCAGATAAATGTTCACAAAATGTCTTTTCCTATTCATTTCATATGGGAAGAAGTGTAAGTATCACTGCATTCCATATTAGTTTTGATCCTATTACGAATTTAATATGTATCATATACGTCATATCAAAAACTAATATATGAATAAACTTATTTCTTAAAAATTGGGTTGTCATTTGACAATAAGATTGTTTTTTTTATGACATATATGAAATGTCATATAAAAAAACACATTAATTGATCTTTCATATTTTGATTATAACAAAATAATAACTTCAAAACATCAACAACTCCTATATATTTTCTTTCATCTGTCAATTTGTTATTCTTGTACCTTATTTTTTGTTGCCATTGATTTATTGAACTATAATTAAAACTTGTTGAGCTTTTCTTATCTCTACAACTAAATAAAAAATAGTCCAAATTTTGGAGAGAATGACAATATTGGATAACTACTATATAATTGAGGGCCTTTTTATTCTTTCCTTTTTTTGGAGGATAGGTAGAGAGATAAAAACTACTGTGCTAAATATTCACACTTATTATAGTGATTATTTGCTTAAGACATATTCTTCATCAATTATTGGTAATTTCATTCAATGTGTTTCCAAATGAGTTATTTAAATGCAAATATCTTATGCAATAATTGCATACCAAGATTTAAGTCCAAGATTTAAAGTGTCTTGATCATTGTTACCATTGTCTGATGGTAAAACTTTGTTCAAATAAATATTCACACAGAGGCATTGATCTATACTACAAACCCATTTTGTCATCAAATAATGGTCAGATATTCTTTTTATAATGACGATACTACATATTCAAAACCACAAGTTAATGGTTCGTTAGAAACAAAATAAATGTTTAGGATGGTATTATATGGCCCGGATATAGTGTTCTATTTATTTCATTGAAAATTTGTGAAGTATTCTGGAGTAAAAGAAAAAAAGAGAGAAACAAATAGATCGTAGTTAATTGAATAAATTCAAGTAGCATTCAAAATATTCAAGTCTAAGACAATTTCAAAGCCTCATCATGCTAGAGAAAATTATAAATCTTAATAACCCCTTGGATTGTACAATAATTCATAAATAGTTTTTAAATAACTATTTATTCGAAATTTGTAGATGTTCTCTTTTACTGCAAGGAATTTTGTGACAGCCCTCCGTTTGAGATGTTGTGATTTCATTATTCATATTACTTACAAGGTTAAAGTACTATTTATATTCTTGTTATATTAAGACATATTTCTTCTATGTTTGTTATTATTATTTATTGTTATATTTATTTTACATATAAATTTAATTAATATGGAGTTCTTTGAAACATCAAAGATATGTATGTATATACATAATTAATATTTCTAGTTGTTAAATAAAAGCTCTATTTTCGTACACGGAAACTAATATAATATATGAAAATGCCATAGTATATATCTATTTATTTATTTACTTCCTTTCTTAATATAATATATATTATTTATATGTTTCAACAGTTAATCTCAAAAAATTACAATGAAATAACATAAATGTTGAACTAAATCTTCCAAAGATATATAAAGATCTTTTTTAGAGAGAGAAGATCAATTATTAACGCTTCAAATGAATTTTTTTGCTCTAAACGAATAGAAAAATGAGGCATTATTTATCAACAAACAAAACTTTTAAAAGAGATAATTTATTTGACCTTTCAATTTTTTGTTCTCGATTCAATCGAATCACATTGATACTAAAGTTTTAAATTAACATAAGATTTTTTAACAAATAATCATATTTTTATGATTTCTTACAACTTTTTTACCCAAAAATTAAAATTAAAATTACTTAAAAATTAAAGATTCGTGAAATTGCGTGAAGGGTTATATAAGAATTAAATAAATTTATGAATTATTTTTTTAATTTAAAATTTTGTGTATTTGTTTCATTAAAACATGCAATATTTAATTAAATGTTGTATATTTTGATTGTAATTTTTAAAATTAAGAAATGTAAGTGTAGGTATATATATTTCTTCTGCTTCATTTTATCAATTTCTGATGTGATGTAAATAATTTATCGATAAAGCAAAATTAATTCTGTTAAAAATGAGCTTCTTTTAATTAACAAAAAAAGTATCGGTTTTTTATTATTTTATTTTAGAAGCCAAAAAAATGGAGTTTGAATTAATGGTATATTTGCCTATATATGATGAATAAATTAATCATAGAAACTTTTTTGCTTTGTTAAACAGTGAAAATACAAACTAAATGACTATTAACTAATTTTGTTCTAATATTATTATTTAATCAAAATATTATAACTCTATTTAATTTTTCTATAGGTTTAGAAATATAAATTTGGGGAAATTGCTTTTTGCAAAATGAAAAAAAAGAAGTGCACCTATGTATATGCTATAATTGTAATATTTCTTTTATTTATTTATCTCCTAAATTTAATACTTATATCTACATATCTATGTGACATGTCAACATAGAATCAGGTTGAGGTTATATTTTTGTGTAAATATCCATCAAGAGAATAAAATAATTGATTAAGTTATACATTAACTTAATTTATACAATTTTTTTTCCATAATTATAAGTATAATCTCTACTTTTTACAATTTAATTTGAAAGTTAAGTTCAAAATTCCATTTCTATTGTCTATTCACACATCAAGGCTGTTGATATATAAGAGTAAGTATGTATAAATTATTATATAATTAGAGAGAGAAAAACATGAAACTTGTTATACTATACTATTGTATGTAATTAATGTTTTTCTCCAAAATTACTGGTTTAAAAAAGTTAAAACCAACTAAAATTCTATATTCCTTGATAAAATCAGACTTCTGAGGCACAACATTTCATATGAGAATCCTGATAAATAATCTCATATCCTTAATTATCATCTAAATAACCTAATTTATAATATTTTGCGAATATAAGGGTTAATAATGGCCCATAAACCCTATAATCGTTCCTTATGAAGTAAAGATAATTAAAAAAAGAAAAATCTTTTTTCTCAATATCTACTTTTTTATTCCAGCATGATTTTATGTTGACAAATCTCATATATTCGAAAAAAAACTCTACCTATAAAAATATGAAATTTTTCTCTCTCGATTACTGTTAACCTATAGCCCATAATTATTGTTCTTATTGAAGCCAAAGATTTTCCTTCAATTTGGAATTGATAAAGATCAACATGCGATATGTTTAAATCAGGGATGTCAAACTCATTCCACATTGCGGGCTATACAGCCCCTAGGTAGACGTCGTGGGCCGGATCATTCAAATTATAGCATACTTAGCTATAAATAACCAAAATATCAGGTCTTCCTTTTGTTTCGATTTAAAGAAGAACAAGGACATTGTTAAATTTATCTAAAAATATATTGAATAACACTTTTACAAAAAATTTCATAAAGTTGCAAGGCAGCATTTTAAAGACGTTTCTCTAGTCTGGACTGGAGTTTTGTTCCTGAAACTTGGCCTGCACAAGTATATCAACATCAAGTAACATATCCTGACTAGCTGTCACTTTCAGAATATCATTTAAGTGTATGTGTGTGAGCCTTATACGCATTTTTGTTTTATTGATATTCATTACTTAGAAAATTTGTTCAAAAAATTAAGTTGTACCAAACATGCACAAAATTTTTGCAGCCAAGGCTGTTAATTTTGGGTACCTAGTTGTAGATACTGATAAAATGTGTTCAGACCTACGGAGGCAAATTTTCCCTTCAAATCTACGCCCCATCAATTATCTCTAGCTGGATGTCGACCAACAAATCAGAAGCTTTAACTGTGAAAGTTGAGCAAAAAAATGAAAATTCTGTCTCAAGTTCACCAAATCATCCCTTAAACTCTCACAGTAATCCTGCAATCTTGTCTTTGTATCGTTTCACGTCCGCATCAGGTGCAGTCACACACACATATCTCTTAAACAGGGGAAATGAGCAGGGTTGCCACTTACCAGTTGCGTCTCCCATAAAGCCAGATTCTACTTGTGTATTGTGTCATTAAACTGTGTGACAACTTTTTTGCGGCCTTGCAACATTTTGTTCAAATGTTCAGTAATATCAGCCAAAAGTGCAAGGTCCTGTAGCCATTCCTGGGATTGTAATTCCGACACGGGTTTTCCTTTTTTCTCCATGAACTATCTGATTTTGTCTCGTAGATCAAAGAAATTCATAAGCACAGCGCCTCGGCTTAACCATCTCACTTCACTGTGGTATGGCAGGCTATGTGTAATGTTGCTGTCAGTGAGAAGGATTTCAAACTGACAATGGTTTAGCCCTCTGATTCGGATGAAGTTTATAGTGCAAACAACCACATCCATGACGTGTTCCGTTTTCAAGGACTTAAAACACAATGCCTCCTGGAGCAAAATGCAGTGAAATGTCCAAAAACGATCTCCTCCATTAAAGACTTGTACTTTCTCTATGAACTTTGTCACGACACCTGCTTTCTTTCCGATCATGGATGGTGCACCGTCTGTAATCACGCTGACGGCGCGGAACCAGTCCACTTCAAAACTCTGTCCAGTGCAGCAACGACATACCCAAAAATGTTCTCGACTGTTGTTGTGTCCATCAAAGGCACCAACTCAACAAATTCTTCAGTAAGAATCAATATCTCATCAACTCCACGAATAAGCACCACCAGTTGAGCCACGTCCGTGATGTCAGTGGTCTCGTAAATTGCAACGGAAAATGCAATAAATGACCTGGCTCTCTGTTTCAATTGGCTAACTAAATATGCCAATAGTTCCAAATTCCTCTCTGCTATAGTTTTCCTCTACAGGCTAATATTGGCAAAGCTTCAGACTCCTTCATCATGCATCTTTTAACAAAGTCACTGTCGGAATACGATGCTAATGTTATTTCACTAGCAATTATGAAGCTGGCTTTTACTGCAGCTTCATTGACGTCTCGGCTCCGTGTAAAAGCTGACTGCTATTTCCTCAGACCCACTAGAAATTCATTGACCTTATTACTCATGGGAGATCTTTACTATCAGGTAGATGTTCTCCCATCAGTAATTATAGATAATAGATGTATATTTATTCTTTGTCTTTTATGTACAGCAAGTCTATAGCTGTATTTTTCCTTCTTGACATGCGAAATTTTTCATTCCTAATAGATATTAGGAATGTTCAACATAATAAGAGAAATGAAAATCATTTTTAAATCCATATACACCTTGCCCATGTTAATGGGTATATTATAAGTAGTATCACTTCCTATGTCTATGAATTGGTTCTGTCATTGTAAAATATTTTGAAGAGGTTGATTGTACACTCAATTTATACAAATCGATAAGTACAGTTTGTCTTCCCTACGATTAAAGCCAAACAAAAATAAATTTGCGACAAATCCTAAGGAAAAACATGGTTAAAGCAAAAGATAAGAACAGTTTTCAGACATTCCAATATATGCTCAAAATGTGCGTTTTTTATTTTATTGTCATTTGGTCAAAACCAAGGCAAGAACAAGAGAAAAATATTTCAAAATTATTTTATTTTTTTCATACAAATGATAATGGAACATTTTATTCGCAATTGAACTAAAAGCTTTCAAATACAAATTTGACATTAATTATTCTTCATGGTAAAGCTGTGATAGATAATTGAATACAAATAGTATTTATATCCATGAATTAGTTTCTAAATTGAAGCTATAAGTATATCATAATATTTTTAAATTTTTGATATTTGAAAACAAGAGAAAACAACATTAGTTTTATACGAACCTTCATTTAGGTTGATTGAAATTAATTTTGCTCAAATGAAAAATGTACCTCCTTATAATTTTTTTTTTTAAATTTTTTATTAATGTTTTTGTAACTCCATGTATTTGGTTGACTTTCATTTATTTAAAAAAAATTGAGTTTCTCCTACAAAAATTTGAAACAACTCTCAGCGTTTAAGGAGCAACTAAATGTACACAACACCCTTTCTTGCAAAACAGTGCATCTTGAATTAAATATTATGAAACGTAGAACAGTATTAAATATATCTATCCTACGTATAAAAATGTAAACTTATAAATTGAAAAACTTTATTCTTAAAACCTAGGCTTTAGGGTCATTTATTTATGAAGAACAAATTTATTCTATTAAACTTTTTGTTTCTTTAAAGATAATATGTTTAATATGAATTAAGTTTTTTTGTCTAAAAAAAGTATTTGTATACTATTTTTGAGCTAGTATTTCTTGAAATTAGATGGATTTGAGTTAAGAAAATGAAACATTTAAGTTAGAACTTTTTAGTTACAAAGGAAAATCTAAGTATAAAATGTAACTAAATAAAGTCATTCTATCTCAATTTTATAAGCATTGTACAAATTCCGCTCATACAGAGATGAAAATATGTATCCAAGTAATTTCAAATGTATCAAAAAATCTTCTTCATTATTTTTTTTGGCTGATTTAATCATTAGTTTCCAATTTATATCAATTTCTGTTCAAACACCAAATTTATCTGATTCGAATAATCAAAATAATTTTTGCCAATAAAAATGTACATTTATTTGAAGTAATAACTTTAACTTTGATTTTGACCTTGACGAACTTAATTTTTAACCCTAATAACATTAGATAATAATCTATTTTAACTAGGTTATAACATGTAAAATTATTGACGTTTTCTGAAGTTTTTTTAAAAGCTAATACAATTTGTTAATCAGAGTTTTAAAAAAAAACAGAAACAAATTTATCAACAAAAGTTATTCATTATTTCGTGTTTTGAGGATTTCTATGTTTTATCTTTTTTTGTAAGCTTTTCACAAGGCTGCATGACGAAAAGACCTCGTTGAAAAAATATTTTTTAACATTTTTTTTTACTACTTTCTGACCTGCTAGCATTTGATTATCTGGCGTGCCACACTCCTTCATTCTAACGAATGCGCCTTGAAGAGAGTTCTGATGTATTGTTTTAATCAATCATAAATTATCTCATTTATTGAATGATCTACTGTATTTAATAATAATGAACGAGTCTAAAGAAGTTAAAATTATCTTCCTTCTCGTTTGATCCCTTCTAATATTTTGTAATTGTACAGTATAGCTGTACAATCTCACTAAGCTTATGCTACAAATGTCAATTAATTTAAATAGTTCTGATGATTTACGATCTTGGCTGAACGAAAATGGGAAGTAATGAAAGTTTTTAGTGAGTTTTGAGAATGAAGAAATATTGAATATTTATTTTTAAGAAAAGAATATTTTCATGGAAAATTATATGTTAATTTCAAATATTTATGTGTTCATAATTTTATGTGATTATTAACAAGGAAGTTTGAATTAAAATACGTATTATATATGTATAAGTACACATTGTTGTCACCATGTTGATTTTTCTGATAAATCCCCTTGAAATTAAGCAAAAATATAATTTAGAAAGAAACATAAAACGGATATATTTTTCTTTTGATTATAGAAATTTGTAGCTCCTATTTTTATTCAGTTACAAATGAGTAAAATAAATTTTAATAAAGAGAAGAAATTTCCTTTCATTATCTTATATTAGATTACACATTAACAAAATTACTGAAGAATCAAATGATTAAGGTACACATGGATACAAGTTACATTTAGTTGAATTTCAATTGCTGTTTAATGCAATTGTAAAAAAAGAAAATTGAATTAAACTTCAACAATTTGATGTTATACATAGTACATATATATATCTATATATTATTATTGTTTTATTGTATAACTTTTGTTGTAACTAGTCTAAAATTTGTTTTATCAAATGAAATAAATAAGAAGAAAATAATGCGTCTTCTGCGTGGTACATTTATTTTTCTCCTTCATTTTTTCTTCCTTCATGTCACTGACATACTTTAGAGATACTTAGTATAAATTCATATCACATATTATTTATTCAACTAAAAAAAGTTATGAAATAATAAACAGTGTATGTCAATGTATTTGGATGATAATGAAAGAAAAAGATGAAGTTTTCAAAAAAAAATGTCAATTTTCTTAACTTTTAAGGAGTGGAGCGACCTCCTTATGTAATTTTTTTTTTTTTTTTGATTTTTCATTTGGTACATTAATCTACTCGACAACATGAAAAAGTTTAAGGAGTAAGACCTTGAAAAAATTGAAAAATTTTAAAATAAAATAGGAACTTTTTTTTAAGTAAAAGTGGATTTCTATGTAAAAATTGAAATATTTACTAATTTTTAAAACTACCAAAATTGATAAGTGAGAACAAATATTACATTTCTGCTGCTTTATTTTTTTATTTCTTTTGTTATCGTCTATTCTTTTACAAATATAAATTAAAAATCAAGATTATTTTATACTGATGAACAAGTTTTTTATTAACTAGGTCATTAAGCAGAACACACGGAATCATTTATTAATATAAAAACCATATATGTACATTAATTACTAAAAAATTAATTAAGTTCACTTATATATTTTTTCATATTATCATATTTATTGTGTTGAACATAGGTTTAGTTATAACTTTTATTCGATTGAGTTTTTTTGTATATTTATTTACTTTTTTAGCTTTAAAACATCTTGAATACTATTATTTTTTAAATTTGAAATCGAGTTTACAAGAAAAAGTATATTTACTATTTTTTTTCTCAATTTTTCAGTTAAAATATGAATAACACCAATAAACTCTCCACAAATAATCAGCCGGCTATCTCACCAAATGATCCAAAAAAGGATATACCTGGGTTAATTATCGATAGAAAAACAGGTAAAAGTATTTAATTGACATTATTCTGGAAAATAATAAATAAGTTTTATATTTATATATATATATATATATATATATATATATATATATATATATTTATGATTTTATTAGACTATAAAGGTAACAGATAATATTGATTATAATGTATATAGATTATAGATGTATGTTTTTATAAATCCGTTTGTCTTCATCCAATCATATGATATTATCATCATCGTGTTCATGAGAAGAATAAATACAAAACAGTGGAAAGTTAGTAAAACAAGATGAATTTGAACGCATCATCAATAAAACAAGTTAACAATTATTAAGTTTACAATATTCTTAACATTTTGCTAGTTCGATATAAGAAAATTATTTTCCTACCTTCGATTACACGAGGAAATATGAGAATTGTTTCCCCCGATAGTGTTACTACAAAAATAGATTCACGTAAGTATACAATAAAAAATAACTATTAGAAAGAGTTATGATCCAGTATTTTGTAGAACTTTTCGTGCTATTTGAGAGATGACTCATTCCTCTTTCTTTCTTTTTCTTCTTGCTCCCCACTCGTGTTCTTAAGACTTACTCGTTAATTATCCATGGCGTGGGAGAACAATTACAATTGTTAGTGATGCCATTTAGTATTCCTATTTGTCTCTCGATAAGGCACATGACTCCACTTGGAACCGTCCCGCCACAGATGGTCGAAGCATAAATCCTTGAAAGCACTCACATAGTCAGGATCGGTCGCGACAAGCCAGTCCGTCGGGTTAAGTACCTCCCCGAAGTTTTCCTGAATCCTTTCCTCCACAGCTCGTATGAGTGGCGAGATCCGAGTACAGTCATAGAAGAGGTGAAACGAAGTTTCCTCCGCCCCCTTACAGAGCCGGCATCGCCTATCCTCTGGGCTGGGTTACTGATTTTTTTTATTATTGATCTTGGTCGTGCTTCTGATTTTTTTGTTTTCCAGGCCACTCAAGCAGGCAAAGAAGGGAATGTGAGGCCCAACGAGACCGACGTGTCTTGGATCCTTAGTCTCCGTACGCCTTGCTCTGTACATCAGGATGAAGTTTTTGAGACCTGCCACCTTTTAAAGTTGAAGATGGTCTATAGAGGTGAGGTCAGCTTCCTTGATGAATTCGTCCGAACTCCCGAGCCTGGGGTTATAATTCAAGGGCTCGTGAATACCCATCAAGGGGAGCAGCCCGTGGATTATTTCGGCCCATGATGCGCACATGTGCCTCCAGTAACGCCTTTGTAATTTGACGATGTCGAATATCTCTGAGGGACCCATACACTGTCTCTGAGCGAAAAAGCAGCCCGTTTTTTTGAAAAAATCATTTTTAATTTTCCATGACCAGAAATCTTCATTATACAGGAGCCTTTTCAACCAGGAGATATTCTGTGTATATCAGCTTTGATGTTTGAAGCACCAAGTCCCCCGTACTGTATGGCTGTTTCCGTACGGATCTGGCTTATGCATGGTCGAGAGTTCTTCCATACAAGTCCTTCTCTAATCGAGTATATTTTCTGACACAACCCATCCGTGTAAGGGACATACCTTAGAAGGTGGAACACTTATGGTAGCACGTTAATTTTCCAAGCCGCGAGAAATTCTATATAGCCCACACTTAGCTTCCGGAGCGGTAATAATTCTTTCCTCATTAACTCTTGCAGCCTGTGAAGCATCTTGTGAGACCTCTATTCCCCGGAGAGTTGCCGAGTCAACAAACTTAAGCTGAGGGAAGAGCCGCCCAAGACCCTCTTTGCAGTCGGAGATGACTTCTGTTTTCATGATATTGATTGCTAGGCCAGACTCCTCAAATTTTTTCAACACAGCTAACGCTGCTTTAATAGAATGAGATAGAGACTACAGAGCCTTCCACGATAAGGGTAAAATCGTCTGCATATAGCATTCCCTTGAGGTATTTCTTGTTCATCTCTATACCTTTTATGTTTTTTTCGGCACTAATATCCTTAAATAATTGATTTATACAGAGTACGAAGAGAGACGGCGAGAGTAAATCCCCTTGCCTAGTCCCCCGCTGGATCTTCGAATCCCGCCCTGATACTTCAATTGTCGAGACCGTGCTGCACAGAACAGCAGAGATCATCTCTTTAAAGGGGTCTGGGAATCCTTCTCTCATCAGTTGCTGGACAATGAAT
This sequence comes from Lepeophtheirus nordmannii, assembly GCA_963680855.1. Classification (NCBI taxonomy): domain Eukaryota; kingdom Metazoa; phylum Arthropoda; class Copepoda; order Siphonostomatoida; family Caligidae; genus Lepeophtheirus; species Lepeophtheirus nordmannii. The sequence goes on along the minus strand of OY804523.1, from coordinate 36,349,285 downwards.
TTGTGAGAGAGGCTATCAAAAGCCTTCTCGAAATCCACTATTTGAGCTGCAAAGTGAGTATTTCGACTCACGCAATCGTCCATAGCGTCCTGAAGGCTATGAGGGGCGTCCTCCACACACCGCGTAGCCATGAAGCCCTTTTGCTCTTGGGAGACAATGTATAGAAGCACCTTTGCCAGTCTCTTATTAAGAATCCCTGTCAGAATCTTGTAAGACGTGTTCAAAAGTGATATTGGCCTGTAGTTTTTAATATTTTCTCCATTTTTGTTTTTTTTAGAATAAGAGCTAGGGAGCCGGTGTTCATGAACTCTGGGACAAATCCACGCTTAAAGATGTCTTGAAAAACCCTTGCAAGAATTGGGGCTAATCGTGGAGCGAAGGCTTTGTAGAAATCGAATGGGAGCTTGGAAGGACCCGGGGATTTCAGAGCCTTTCGATATGCACGAATAAAATCCAGGATTTACCTCTCAGTGATCGGTGAGTTGATATCTTTCATATACTCACTTTTCTTTGGAGAAGACCTGTCTCCTTCTGTACCAGTTACTTTGCACTCATAGGACAGAAGAGGCTTCCACTCGGCTGGATCTTTAATTATCCTCCATTTGAGGCAAAATTCGTATACGTTTTCTGGCGAGCAGTCTGCACATTCGTAGAGGTTTTTATAAAATCTGCTGGCCTCCTTCGAAACTTTTTCCGGGTCCTCGGAGATCTCTCCACCTGGGAGTCTTAAGGCACTCAGTTTTTCTCTCTCAGTGTGCCCTCAAGATGTTTGAAAGAAGTCTTGCCTCTCATGTTGAGATCGTCAAGCTTCCTTTTCATTCGTATCATCGTCCCCGTATTTTCGTAGTCGATGATTTCCTCTAGCTTTGCGATCGTGACGCTGTCTTTATCCGTTAATTCTTGAGTTTGTCTTTTTGTCTGTGCCATTTTGCAGGCTGCTTCCCTTCCTTTTCGTTTGAGAATTCTTCTGGCCATTTTTTCGATATTTTCTAACACTCCCCAAGGCGTCACTCACTCAAACGACAGATCTGATCGGTTGTTTTCTATCATATGTGCTATTTGGTTAGAGGTCTCTTTGTCGTTTAGAAGTGAGACATTCAGCTTCCAGCTCCATTGCAGGCCATTTGAAATTGGCTAGTATCGGGCTGTGATCCGATATATATGAAGGGAGGACTCTCAAACTTTATAGAAGTTTAGTAATCCTGAAGGAGGCGAAAATATAGTCCAGTCTGCCTCTTATTTCTGCCCCCGATCGTGAGACTCCGCGATAAGTCATCTCGGGGTCTGAGGGGTTAAATTTAAGAGCTACGTCGAACAGGTTATGTTTTTGGATATCTTTTCCAAGTTTTTTGCACCCGCCTTGTTCTAAGTATTAATAAGTTGAAGATTTAATTAAATTTAGTGTGATATATCAATGTAAGTAGAAATTTTGGGTGAACAGACCAAGATTTCACATATTTGGCAAAGAACTTACGTTCATATAGAAAGATCAGGAGCGTAGATAGCGAGGGGGGGGGTACATTACTTCACTATTATTTCCGAGCGGAACCATCCCCCCTTCATGGCTTCAGAGTTAAAAAGAGAAAAATAATTTATTCATAAATTAATTTTATTTATTAAATATAGCTATATTACGATGAAATATCCAACTAGAGTGCAAATGCATCTGCTGACATAAAGGGGAAAGGAGTGACTTTCCAATTTTCATCCACCTCTTTATGAGATAATATGAGTTGTCTTGGTTGTCGACCTAAATCTTCAAACACTTAAACAATCAAATGCTTATAAGATTGTATAATATTATACTTAAAATTAGGGATTGTGGGTTACATTAAGCTTATCTAGATGTATCAAGAGGGTCAAACCAGTAAATCCACTAATTTATAAAAATAATAATTTTTTTTAATCTTAAGGTTTTTTCTTAATACTCTTCGTATGACAATAATTTAGAATGAAATTGGTTTTTTTTCTAAGTAACGTAAGTGATTCCCTAATTACGCTTAATTACGTTTAGATTACAACAGTGCTTCTCAAATTAGAAGGAAATATGAAGCAAATCCAGAGGGAGTATGAATTTGATTTATTTAAATTTTTAAAAAAATTCAAAAACACTTGATTAAAATAAATGACGTAGTAAAGACATCAAGATATAATTGAATATAACTTGAAATTAAATACAACAAAATCTTTTTGACTTATGATAATATTAATGTAAATATTTTTCAATCTTTTTCAAAAAATGGGACATATTAAATTTTTTTGGACTGATGAATTAATCATTTTGACTTTAGTCGTAGAACGAATAAATGTTTTATTCGGACATTACATTAAAACGGCAAAATTATAACTAATAAATTATTCAACATATATGTATAAAGTAAAAAGAATTATTTTATGTACCTAAACAGCAACCAATTAATATCTTAATTTTCATATATTATGTAATTTTTTTACCAAGTCAAGATTCCATTTAATTTATTACATTATGTATTTTGTGTATTTAATAATGAATGTATTACATATGTAATTTTAGTTTCTAAGGAAACAAAACAATAAATATGATTATTCTTGGTAGTGATGAAATTCAAATTTAACTATAATAAAGAAAATTTCGCTCGAGGTAAATTATGTATACTTAATAGTTTTACTATGTTGAAATATATTAAATGAATATATTTTAGTCAAACCATCTATCCATCAGCATTGTCTATATCAATAAACCTTAAACAAGGATAAGGCAAGAATTCTAACCAATCCTATTATGGATAAGGAGAACTTATTGGCTTTCCTTGGATGGATTGACAAGGAAATTATAAACAATATTAAGGCATCGGAGCTGATCTTAGGTATTCATAAACTCTTCCGTTCCAAAAATTACTCTAAATACCTACCTAACTCCTTCAACAAGGGACAACTCTGGAATTTAACATCTTCATACTCCTTTATTATAGATGAAGTGTTGATCGAAAATTTCGTTGCAAGGATGGAAGAGGACAATGTTCGAGTTAATGACTTGATGGAGATCATTATCAGATATAGAGTGGAAAATGAGGGAGAGAGAATCGCAAGGGAAAAATCATTCAATAGGAAAAATGGAAAGCATTGGGCTAAGAAAGATTTTAAACGACTTGCTCATGCTGTTCTTGATAATAAGTTGATTTTGAGAAATTAAAGGGTTTAAAGAAAGCTTACCAAAAACCATTTCACCGAATGTACATACAATTACTGTATTAAAGTAATAAATACCAAAATAAATATATCTAAGAGGGTTTTTCATTTTTCAGGAAATTGCTGATTTCTAAATTTTGGGATTTAACCCAATTTAAACTTGCCAATACTTATTCTCATAACATAGAATTACAATATTAGTTGACTTATTCAATGGCTAAAATAAACCAAACGATTTTACTGAGCAAATTGTAGCTACTTATAAAAATACATTTACCTCGTGAGGGATTTATTAAGTATTACTCAATTGGACTAAAAATTTGCACAGTTTAATTAATCCCATTGTCACACTTTAGGTTTGGGTATAATCCGAAATTCGAACATCAGGATATCTTGAGCAACTATTTAAAAACATGGTAGTTACTAGGTAAAACTTGATCAACTAGAGGAGCAAGCTTTACATGAGCTTATTTATAAGCTACTTTATAAGTAGCACGTGCAAACAGAAGAAGAAAAATTAATTTGCTTCGTGTCTAATAAAAGAATGGACATTTTTCATAAATTCATAGACTTTTTAATGAAATTTCAGTGTTAACAAAATAATAAAAAATAAAATTTGAAAGGTTGTGTGATTAAATTAAATGCAAACATCCGTAATATAAAATTATATTTGCTTTTATAAACTAACAATGAAATAGTATTTTTAAATTTTTCCAGATTAGGTTTTAATATATTTGTAATTGATGGTATGACTACTCATAAAAATTTAAGATTTATTAATTATAATAAAAAAGAAAATATTTCACTTTTTATTGGAATGACGATAACTGTTCTCAGCTCTAAAATGAAAATTACTCATAAAGTAACCTAATGGATCTTTACCTTTATAAAAAATTCATTATACATTTTTGATTTATGCTTATTTTATGCATTATGACAGTTTCTTTGATAATATATTATGCATTATTAACAAAAAGGTTACGTAGTCATATAAATTTAAGGTTAAACATTTAACTTTCAAGTACATACATACATTATTTATGAAAAAACTAACTTTACATAGAAATAACATAAATAACATGCATTTGAACTATTTGCACATTTGATTAGGCACCAATTAAATAAAGTTCATTTTATAAATACTTTATTCGGTATGGGTTTTCAATTGATATTATAAATACAAAACACATTTATCTTTTAAGAAAAAAATGTATTAATGAAATTACTAATAAATATAATCGGAAAATTAAATCTGGAAATAAATGAATTACTGTAAGGTTAAAGGTTAAATAAGAGACTTTTAAGAACTTATTTTCTTTGAAACATCTTGGAATGTGAATTATTAGTGATAATTACTTTGAAAATAATAGATTTGGTGTAGCGTTTATCTAAAAGCATCACCTCAATGGGAGTGAGAGCAATGGACCCCACCTCACTTTTTGAAAATCAATAACGATCAAAAGTTTTGTGATTATTGTTTGATTAATATATGTTTATCAACTTAAGTTATTTTACTTCCTAATCATACTATTCTAATTTCTGTTATTAGCAAAAATGAAATATTACAGTCACAATGTATGTTTTTGGGGGATTAAAACAATCATATAAAAATTGCATCTAAATCAATTGCCAAAATTATTGACAAAGCATACCGACAAAAATTTTCTTTTGAAGTATCGAAAGGATTCTATTTTTTCTTAAATTTTATGACATTTTCATTGATTTATAATTTAGAATAGTGTTTTTAGTCTTTGAGAATGATCACAATATTCCTGTACAAGACTATTAAGTATGCTCAATGAAAAAAATTTCTACACCTGTGGGTCTTAATATGAAAGCACTTCTAACATCCGAAGTCTTCGTATGTAATTTTGGCTTCGCTAAGTATCATACCTCTTACGAATTTATATTCTTTCAAGTTCAAATCATTTTGAAGATTTTTTGAATTGTATTTCTTTACACATCATACCATTTGCCATTTTTGGACATTTTTGTTGTTATTTGATTTTATTTTTTTCCTGGTTTTGGCTGATATTTGAATAAATCAGTTACTTAACAGTGCTCCAAATAACGGTGAATAGTCAATTGAGATAATTTTAGCATTTTGACAATCTTCATAACTTATGAGAAGTCATAAGTTTTTATGGGATATTCAAATTGACCAAAAAAAAACACTACTCCTCAAAAAATGAGCTATTAAGGAGAAGTACTTGCAGTGACCTGATATAATTTTTAAAATGTTAGAAAATAACAGCATAATTTGTTATGTTATGTTTTGTTTTAAATTTGACTTTTCATCCTAATTTGATTTGTTATTTGTAAAATCTAGATCTTTTTAACAATTTTGTATTTTCTTCTTCCATTTTTTTAAATAAAACTTTTGCATAGGCTTCTTCTCGAATGGGTGGTAAAAAGGGGGGGGGGGAGACAGGGATGTGCCTTCAATAATATTATTTTATACTTTTTTTATTTAAAAATAGATGAAACAGCATGGTTATATGATATGAAGGATCCAATGATTTGATTACCTTTCAAATAATAATAGAAATAATAGTGTAATAATTTCTTTTATATGATGGATTGTTCAATCAATCATTGGAAGTAATAAGTATCGATTAGAATAGTAAAAAAAAGTTATTTTTTAGAAAAAGTTTTGGGTTTTATACCTGTTAATAGTAGTAGTATTTGAAACTCTAATTACAAATTTACTTTTAAAAAATTCATAATTATTTTTACTTTGAATAGTTTTGCTTCCATTTGTATAATTTTTACACTTCTTTTGGGTTATATGACAATTATTAATAAGAAGTAAATGAAGAAATATCTTTGTCCAATTGCAAATAAAATAATTTCCAAAAATAATATATAATTATTTCAATTATTGGTTTATGTTTTTTATTCACTAAAATGTTAATGAAAAAAGTATTGTTTTTAGGTTGGAACTTCAAATCTCAAAGTTTCTGAAAAATATTATAACTTTTGAGAATGAAGGAGTAAATTGATTATTTCACAATTTAAAAAAAAAATTTCCTCTAAGAGTTTAGTCTTTTTTAAAAGCAAGAATTACTTAAAGCTGGTTTAAAAATATATAATATATATATATATATATTATGTAATGTAACTTCTCTAAACAGGGTTTTTAAGGTTAGTTTATGGAAAAAAATCATTTTTTATGAAAGGATGAAGTTAAAAACGTTTTAAATTTATATTTTGATAAATTCTAATTCATTTATCAAATTTTTGCATTTTTTATTTTAAGTTTTAGATACGTTACAGATGACGTCATTGTTTATTAGTTATTTTTTTAGAGAAAATTTTTGACATAGCAATTTTTTTTAAAAAGTTTCAATTTCTTTCAGACCAAAGGCAATGTCAAACATTTGTTAGTCATCGCAAAATTTGATTCATGTTCTTCTTAGATGTTAGTTTTTTAATTGAAAAACTCTTTTTTTTTTTTAATTAAAAGAAAGATGTTTTTTTTTCCTTTCTTATAAACCGACGTTAAACTCTTATAACGATGCTACATCGCATCATATATCTACAATACTATATATAATTTCCCAAAGAGAATAATAAAAAATTCAAAGTGCTTAGAGTTCTGGGGTCTTTGGAATGAGCTTTTTGTAAGAAATAGTATCAAAAATCTTCTCTTTAGAAATTTACAGCAACTTTTGTGTGTTGATGTGGATGTAAAATAGCTGTTTTTTTAAAAAGAAAAGATGTTTAAAGACCAGCTACAATATGAAGAAATCTAATAACTGTAGTAAAAATTATTTTAATAAGGAACTTAACCTAATTTTATAGATTTTTGTTTAAAAAAAAGAGTGTGTAATGCTTGGATAAATATACTCCTAAAAAAGACTTTTAACTGAGAAAATATAAATCAAAGAACAAAAAAATAAGGGGCATCCTCAATAAATTCTCAAATTTAATTCATAAGTGGGTTTTTTATAGATTAATTCAATATAGATACATAGTTATAAATAAACTCCCTTAGGTTGTTAAGCTCGTTAAAGAGCTTGTAATATATTACCCCACCATTATTAAAAATGATTGAGCATAAGAATAATATATATATGTATAGTATTTGTACAAATTGTTTCATTTGTTTTACTAGTTGTTTGTTTGTTTGATAGTAGGTGTATTTTAATTTAAATGCTGGATAGAGAAGAAAAAAAATAAGATTGTTGCTAAACTAGGCCCCCTAGAGACATAGATAGATTCACTTTTTTCAACTTTTTTAAATAAGTCAACTATTTAGGTTCGAAATTAGTTCCTTTTGTCCAAAGTACAAATGCAAACCATAGCATTACTTATTTTATTTTTCCCCATTCGAGGGCTTTATTTATCTATTTAGATATTTAAATAAATACAAATGGATTAAAATTGCGTTTTTACAAACATATATAAACATTTTTAATATTATTTTTCTGCCCTAGACCTCTAACAGATAATCCTTCGATCCATAACATAAAATTTTAAGTATAAATCAGACTAAAATAATAATAAAATAGAAACACATTATCAGAATCAAAAAACAAAAAACTCCTAGGAAATGGTAAAATTCTATAATAAGAAAATTAACACTGAAAGAAGGGCAAAAAGTAAAAAGTATAATAATACAAGGTTTAAAAAATTAAGCTAGGTCATTCTTCTTCTTATTTCTTTGGTGCTATTTAATGACAAAAATAAGCGATTGCAAAAGACAATTAAAGTTTTATCAAGTCAACAGTATAGTTCCATGAAGAGCTAGCCATTTTTGGAATTTTTAGGGACAACGCAGAATACCTTGCCCCAATAGCAATCATCATGCTTCTTAGGTCCGATATTTCAATACATTCATCATTGGTCAACTTCATAGCAGGATAAGAAAACCCAATTGTCCACGTTGATACTTGGAACTGAGATGTGATTTTCTTATCGTTGTTTAGCCCACGCCAGTTATGCTTTCCCTTCATTCCAGTGTCTGCCTACTTGATAGGTCGATAGAAATTTTTCTATTAATCTGTGGCAAAACATTTGAGAGAAGAACACCACCCAATTGAGAGCCTGGTCGCATAAGAGCTGGAAATATGTCGGTGATGAAACATACGCCATAACAAATTCATCTCATCCCTAATAGCTTTCTCAGCACAAGATGGGACTGCAGCTAGGACATAGATAATTTGGAGAATTACTTTTATTATAGAATTTTTGACCTTTATACTATTGCTCTTTTTTTTTTCTCTTCAAATGGGTTGATTCTACATAAAGTGTAAGCATATATTTATAATTAACTCACATTACCATTACACAAAAAATACCATATGGACCTTTGAATCTGAATAAAATCAATGTATTAGCCCAAAATCCAAAACCGTATCTTGGTTTTCTCTCACATGTCTAGTTTTTCAGATTTTTAGTTTTTAGTAATTTGTGACTAATACTGTTCAGAGTCATTCCTCACCTCTAAGACTATCCAGAAATTAAAAGCACAATAAGTAAAAGTTTATGTAAAAGTGCTTATTATTTTAAAAATATTTCTTTTGTTTCTGAATCTTGTTCTGAACTGAAAGATATTTTTTAATGTTAAAAAACGAGAATAAACGACACTCCACTTGAAACCCTCATAACTTATACATCATTCATAGCAAAGAAAAATATCATAGTTTTTATTTTAGAAAAACCTCTCATCTTTTATTTAAAAAATTATTTATTCAGAAAATATACATCTTTAAGGTTTTTTGTTCGATTTAGAATTTTTTTGGGCTTTTCTATTTATCATGGGGTTGTAACAGTAAACAGACAACGTTATCTTAATGTTTGTAATTCCAAAGCCTTTAAATGACGTCACACATTCATAAATAATAAAATATGATATTGATTTATATTCTGCTTTGTATTAATAAAACTAATCAACAGTCAAAAATCCTATGGGTTATAAGTATAATAAAAGTTATTCAGTTTTGCACACTGATTTCAAATCTGTAATTGTTTTTCGAGAGTCCGATGGTTTTTGAGAAATCGGAAACTACTTTTTGAGCTAATTTGGCCCAATATCCAACTCCAACTTCAATTTAAGCCTGAAAGATACTCATTTTGTGTTTTAAAAAATAATGAATCACTTGTATTTTTAATACAAATTCCATTTCCAGTCTTTGTTTTGACCTAAAAAGACTTCTAGGGACGTAGGGTGTGGGAATAGGCCCAAAAGTAGGCAAAATTCTTTGTACTTAAATGACTCTTTGGATATTAAAAGAAAATAACTAAGAAGAAATCGTCCATCTAAATGTGTAAATTTTCATTCAATTTCGAGCAAATATTCGCTAGAAATCAATGACTCATGGTAGAGCTACTAAAGTAGTAGCGCGCAGAAGGATTACGAAATTAGCAGAAATTCTTCTGTGCGCTACTACTTTAGTCTATTGTACTTGTTTTGTAATATTTTTTTTCTACTTTAATTTGTTGACCTCTGTAATAATAATATTAACTACTATTAGACATTGATAATAACTTATTCAAATAAAATATTTGTTTGAAATGAATTTATTCCCTACACTTCGTGGATGGATCCCTCCATTGTTTCAATCCTGCAATATGCTTACCAAGGAAAGTGTTGCCTATACTCCTTTATGGGCACCTATATATAGGTAAAAAGAGTTAAATTTAATGTTTCAATATAAAATTTTCAAAACTTTACTTGTCACTTGTAAAGAATAATTTCCTTTGTATAATAAATGCTTCAAGTACTAAGTAGTTTAAACAAGATATTCATCTAAACCATTTATTTCTTTACTTGTGATATTCATTAAAATATGTCCCTAAATGGTTAATAACATTATAGTATTAGAATTAATGCAACTTATTTTACATAAAAATAAACAAAGTAAAATAAGCTATGAAAAATAAGAGGTTTTTTATAGTTTATTCTACGTAGTTGTTGTCTTTAGCTTCAATTATTTAAATTTGTAATGTTGCTTATTTATATGTTGTATCATCATGTATCACAACCGATTTGTGTGTTTAGCTAAAAAATAAAGGATTACAAGGGATAATTAGGATTTAAATACTTAAGGTACTTATGTTTCTTTGTAAATCGTAATGGTTAAACTTGTAGATCTTGGTTTATATATTGAATATAGGAAATGTATTGATTACAGAAATAAAAAAATGGTCTTAAAAATACGAATAAAAATTGATATTTTTTGTTTTTAAAAAGAGGGTATTTTCTTAGATAGCTTTTTTTTGTAAAAAGGAGTAATACAATTAGAAAAATTTATATTTATAAGAATCTATTTGATTTTTTGTATTATAGCCTCGATACTTAAATATAAAAAATAAAGTATAGTATAACTTTTCATGAAAGATCTATCAGATTATTTAGTTTTTTCCTTGGTAAATTTATGACCTTATTTTGTGAGGTAACAAAATGATTTCATTTTTTTTAAAAAAAAGACGATTAATTTTCAATAAAGTTAAAGAAAACTGTACTCATGAACTTTTTGACTTATTCACATTAACATTAATTTATCTGGATTAAAATGTATCACATAGATACAATCTAAGTTTGTTTCTGTAATTAACATCAAATTTTAAAAGAAACAAGTTTATTTCCATATGGATTTCTAATTTTCTTCTTTATTCAAAAAAGTGTCCATCAGACTTTTTTAGAATGTGTAAAAAAATCCTCAAAAATTGAAACTCAAAATGTTCATAATTTTAAAACTAAAAAAAAAGTTCTAAGACTTGTGTAAAATCAATTATCTTAATTATGGAGACCTCATTTTATGGAATTTTTTACCCTGTTAAACAAGTATGTTTGACAAAATTATTAATAATTATAAGAAAAAAAAGCTAATTTGTTGTACTAGAGAATTATATTTAGTTAAAAATTTAAGATAAATATACAAACAATAACTAAGTCGAATTTGATAGTGAAATAAATTGTCTTAACAGTGTATTTTTTTAAAGTTGTGTAAGCATTTATTTACGTATATAAATGCATTGTCAATAATTTCATTTATTTTCATTTTATTTTATTTAATTAACCCTTAACTATTATCATTTTTCAAAACGAATTTTAAAATTCATGGACTAAATATTGTGGTTCTTTTAGATATTTTAAAAAAGAATATAAAAAAATTAATGTCATGGTAATTTATGTTAAATTATATTGTAAATTTAAATGATGGATTACTCGTTAGATTAAAAGGATAAAATTAAAGTAAGAGGTCAAATTTCTTCTGGAGTAGGTTCAAGTAGAAAAAATGACCTTTACGTCAATGCCATGAGATATTTTAAAAGAGTAAACCTTTGATATAAATAAAAAGAAAGCTTTTCTTTTTTTTTTTACTCTCTAGATCTCTCTCTCTCTCTTACTTTTTTTTTATAAAAGTACGTTTATATTTAAACATGTTGATATGCATTTTTCATGCTTAGTATATTTTAATGCCCTTTCCACATTTCAGGTGGTAGTGATAGCAGCCGCAGTATAATAGCAGCCAATGCATCCTCCTGGGCATTGAGAAGACAGTCAAGATTATTTTCAAGTGAACATTATAAAAAGGCTTATTCGGTTGTAGAAGAAACACCATCCCAGCAACCTCGTCGAAGAGCTTTTGCTGCCATTGCATTAACAGAAGATTCTAATTCTACACTCTCCAGTACTCCTTCCGAAAGCAAAGACGAAGTTCCCTTATCAAGCATTGAAACAAATCGAAGTGACTCTAAGGAATTGAGTAAGAAAGGGACCTTGGAAACTTTTAATCTTCAAGATAAAGAATCTATTAAAGCAGAATCCTCCATTGAGAAAGAAGATGAAGAACCTGATGAGGAAGGAAATGAGGCTGAGGACGAGGATGATGAAGTTTTTGCTGCAGCAAGTAGAACTCGAAGAAGATCAAGAGTACCGTCCAATTCATTTGAATTAACAACCACTTCTTACAATAGAAATCGGCAATTGAAGCTTCTGCGAACTGTGCATTCTGCTCAGGCTCGACTTCAAAGAAACAATAAACATAGAAATCTCAAAACTTCCTCCCTCAAGACACCCTCAATAGTACTAAGTGTTGATGAAATTGAAGAGCCCATTAAGCATCCTAACTACAAGAATAGAATTACAAGTCCATCTCCATCCCTTAAAGTTGAAGTCGATGAGGAAGATTTTTATCGTCTCGGAGGTAGACGACTTAGTAAATTAGAGAGTCAAACATTTGACTATTCAGATGAACTTTTTGTAGAGGAAGAAGAAACTTTGGATCTCATCGATTCAAATAAAATTCCTGAGAGAAAAATGAAATCTTCTCTCAGCTTCAAAAAGGAACATTCATTCTCGACTACATTTACAAATTTTGCATCCTCGTTTTTACCAAGTAGGCTTGTGAATCGACATAAATCTTCACCATCAGATCCACCTCTTCCAAGCAAAACACAATCCTTGTCATCCTCAGAACGCCCTTTGGATTTTGTTGAATGGTAATTATAACTATCTTTTCTTTGATTTAAATCAAGTAAATATGTTTATTCACAAATTGAAGTTATACATTTCTTTCCTAAATATACAAATATAATTATATAAAATTTGTTTGCTTCGTATCCCTGTTTTAGCTTTCTTTTTTTTTTCAAAGTCAAATATTATAAGTTAATTTAATTACCTATAACTCATATGATAATATATTAAAAAAAAAAAAAAAGATTGACTGAACAAAAACGCTTATTCAATATCAATAAGTTTCATTATTCATTATTATGAATTATTTTAGTTATCTTATATTTGAACTATTATTTAATGACAAATAATTGAAAATATACATAATTAGTTTCAACTTATGTAATATTATCTTAATATAATATATATAAAACAGTAGACGAAAAACTTCTACATGCATCTCCTCCTTACTTTTTTTGATAATTATATAAGTATCAAACACTTTTTTGCATCCTCAGATACCCAAAATTTAAATGGTTAAACCAGATTTTCTGTTTTTCTGACACTTTTTGTGCGTCAATTTCTGACGATATGGTCGATCCCACGAAAAAATTTATCAATCTAAAAATGTTTAAAATTATGTGTTTTGTTGATCTACGGAGCCAAAAAAAAAAATCAGATTGTGGCTTTTTTCTTAAGTTTTTGAACAACAAAAATCCAAAACATAAGATGTAACTTTGTAAGACAAATTCATTTGATAAAACAAAGTCTATAAATTAACAATAAATTTTGTTTGTTGAAATATTTATTCATGATACTCAGACATTAGGTATGTAACTTTGTTTATAAAACCCAAAGAGTCAAAATTAAATTTTGTATTTACAACCTGAATGAAAATCTCTTACATGAGGAAGTGATTTTTCTTTCATTTATAAATCTATCTTTTGACAAAAATAAAGATGATCGTTGATTTTAAAAATGTGCATATTATGATACGAATTATGTATGTCTTAAAGTATTAATATATGTAGTAAGCTTTATTTGAGAAAAAAAATAATTCATGATATTAATAAGAGAAGATTTAAAAAAAGAAGGGAAGTATAATCAAAAGACAGACTTAAATATTGAAATATACCTTAACTTCAGATTAGTAGGATTATAACCAATCAAGTTTTTTTTTTTTTTTTGCCGGTAAACTGAAAGAAGCTAGATACGGGTAAGAGAGAGCCCAGCTTTAGTTACTGTTTACTAATTTGTTGATAATTTTATTGAAGGAAGTATGATAAAATGCAAGGTTAAAGGAAATACAAGGTTATAACTTATGACTAAACATGCCCAAAATGTTGAGATAAAGTTGACTTTAAGGAAGGAAAAAAAATTATAAATTGAAACCTCTACCCTTATTATCAGTATGAGTTCATTTTTTTCTGTATCGTTTTGGAAATAACTTGCTAGAATTATAAGTAGTTCAATTTGTGATTATCAAGAAAACATACAAAAAAATGTGTACCATTTACCTGGATTTTTTAATCAAATTTACTTCAAACCTTTCAGTTTCCAACGGTTATTGGGTGTTATTTAGTATCGTCCAATAGCAAATAGCCAATAAAATGCAGAGGTACCAGATTGTAAAATTCAAAAATGTTATTATAGATATAACCATCAAAGTCTTGAGGAGATTCTATGTCTTTTTCTTCGGAAATATCTTCATTGTTTTATTCTGTATCTGTCTCAACCAAAATAAGATCTATAATTTGTAGAAGGATAGAAACAGAACATTCATCTCCTTTTGATCTGACTAGTTAATTTTCAACCACCAATTTTTTTGAAGCCCTCACAACAAATATCCGAAATCAATCCATCGTTCAATATACTTTATTCGTGAAAAAAGTTTTCAAGGCAATCCTGACTTAGACGAGAAGCTTTTTTTTTCTTGGATAGTTGAGTTCTTGAATGAGTGAATCTTTTCTGGTCATAGAAGCCCTACAAAATTTTTAAACTGGAATTCACATGCTTGGTTAGATGCAATCAACTTTTCTATCACAGGTACTTTAGCTGATGATTAAAGTGTTTTTATCTTGGTTTGAGATGATTTGGAACTTGCTTAAATTATTTTCCTGGTATGAGACTTCTGGAAGGGGGATCGCATCTTGCATCAATTTTCTGTTTAAAGATATTCCTAACAATTCGATATGTACATTCCTTTTGTAATACCTTTTCTCAAAATAATTCTGATAAATTCTAGGGTTTTTTTTTCTTCCTAAGGAGTCCTTTAAATAGGCTCTTCCCCACTTCCTTGAGGGATAATTAGAAAAAGGATGATATATTACATTGTTAACTCACAACTCACAGTTTTAGTGCACTAATTCATTATGTTTACACACATTTTTCCGAATTAATTTTTACAATAATAATTATTATTTATTATATTTATAAGTAACTCTATCTTATACTCTGTGACGTCACCAAAAGAATCATTCTGTTTGGCTTGATCAGAAGTCGGAACAGTACATCAATCTGAAAAAAAGTGCCAGTCCATTTACATCATGGTATAATCTTGTATTTCTATTAACCTTGATAATGTCTTTATTTTTTTTGGACATCAACCGATATATTTAACTATCTTTAATTTCAAATTATCCTTGAACTTTACAATAGTCCTAATAAAAATAAAACAATGTGGCTTTCTACCTTAAAGTCTGAGTCATCAATCATAATATGTAGCCCCAATAACTTTTACGTTTATCTATTTTCATGTCTTCACTGTTCCTTTCCATTGAAAAGTTATTTAAGTGTTTTTTCTAAAAAGAAAAGAAAAAAAAACATAATTTAAAATCAGAACTTTTGTTTTAACCTAAATTCTTATGCAAAGAACAGGTATTCTTGTTTTATTATCTTAGTCTATTAAATAAGTGGAGTAATTAAATGAATAACATGGGTAAAATTATTCTTCACATTTTCAAGTAATTTGTAATTACCTATTAATGTACATGAAATAATTTGGTTTCCAATAATAGATAACTTAATTTTCCCACTTTGGTAAAGTAATGAGATCGTCAAAGAAGATTATTGGGAGTAAAACAAATTATACCTTACTTATATTTTAGGTACAGATATTTTTATGTAGGCTGATGTTACTACCTATATCCACGAAATGATGATTTTTTCAAAAAAATAAATAATAACATCCCTGTGAATATTTTAAGCTATAAAAATTAGCTAAGTAAAGCCCCAATTTATTATTTTTTTATTGGGTATGAGATATGGTTGAATATAAGCAGTTTGGTATTTCTTTTTCTCTGTTATAATCTTGATCAAAAATGATATCATAACTTTTTTTTGCTTTTATCTTTTCTACGGATGTAAAGAATTGTTGCTGTAACAAGCAGGCATTGTGTAATTAGATACCCGTTTGCAAATTGTTTAACCCTAATCTCTAACTTATTGGTTTGGGAAAATAAATTTAATATGGAAACAGTAATAATCTTGTTTTTTATAATTTTTGGAAAAAAAATTATTTAATCAAAAATGCAAATTTACAATTTATTTTTATATTAAAAGAAATTATATACACATGAAATATATATATTAACAATAACTTTGATACAAAAATTTACAAAATCCATCAATCATTCTGAAATTAATTGAATTAATTAATTAATTCAACTTTAATAAAAAAAACTTTAGATCTGTTAATGAAGACCCTTGTTGTTAAAACTTCTAAGTAAATATGTGCCATAAATATTTTAAAGAAAAAAAAATGAGTCGATTATTCATTTTTTTAAAACAAAGTTTTATGTTTCGATATTTAGTACAGTACTTCTGAAACTATTTGATTTGCACTTCTCCCCCACAGATAGGTTTTTTAGTATCCACGCCCCTTACTTCAATCTGATAAGGACAAACTTCATTTTTTCTATTTATATATTTTAATCATTGTTAAATGATTAGAGCAACAGTTATTTTAAACAAACTATTGTTTAAAAAAAATAAAATATTTGAATGAGTATGACAATATTATGATACAGATTTATATGGTCACATCATCATTTTTAAACGCTTGTCATAGGGGTTTCTATCATTAAATTCATGTCAATTAAACATTTAGTTTATTATTCTATTTCTGTATATTTAGGTATCTATTAAACGATTCGTTAATGAACTCAATTACAAGTTAATTAAATTAACTAAATTCTTCACATTTCCAACATAATTAGAAAATGTATACATTAAATATTATAGCTATTGGTCTTCTTCTTTTTTTTTCTATTTTTAACCATTTTACGAATTTTAACGTGATTTAGTCGTTGTTAGACAAATTATAATTGGAAAAATAGCTTTAACTCTAAGCGTATGATCTCTTTCAAATGTTATATATGTTTGTATGTACAATATACATAATTAGAGAGATTAAGAACCACTTCTGGTGGGAGTTTTAGAGTTTCAATTGGTTTTTGTGTATGTTTTTCTATATTATTCATACTTATGTTAAATAAAAATATCCCAAGATTATTTTGGGATATTTTATGTATGTATCAACGTACATACATAAAAATGTGCTGGTTTCTTCACATCACATATAGTAAGTATTTAAATGATTTCTCAAGGGGGAGTTTATATACAGATGTTCATATTGTGACTGAGAGGCGTAGAGAGAAGGCAATTTCTCAATTATTCTTAATGAAGCACCATTATGTGAGCCCCATTTTCTTTACTTACCTATATGAGATCTAATAATCCCTTCTAATAATGTTGAAAGTTTAATGAGCAAAGTAGCTTGAAAATAAAGTAAGAGAATATAATTATGACAAGGCTTACATAGAAAAGAAGAAGAACTAAATAAACATTTGTCTGGACAAAATGACAAATGATATAAAAAGAGTTCTTCATGATTTATTCATATTTATCGAAATAGTAGTTTATATTTACTCAAAAAATTGTTTAGATTAAATACCAAAAAAGTAATTTTTGCAGGGGCTTTTGCATAATATATATAAAACGTTCGTACCCTGTTATTAATTAAATATTATTGTCTTCCATGACAACAACAACAACAAAATTTCTTGCTTAATGGCTTATGGCAAATTATTTGCTGATTGGGAATAATATATTGCTACATGCAAGGTTTTCTTGTAGGTACTATTACAAGAAGCAGATCTATTTTTTTGGCCTAAAGTTTGGTCGATACTGGTTCTGATTGAGTTTTTATAGTTCATATTTGCTCTTTTATATTGCTGGAATATTTTAGTCGTACGCAGTACCGATCTGGTTCTTACTTTCGCCCTTGTGTACATGTGATCAAAAAAACTGAAACCGAATAGTCAAAACTGCTTTCGACATCTAGTTCAGTACTTCACAAACTATTTGATTTGCACTCCTCTATCACAGATAGGTTTTTTAGTATCCACGCCCCTTATCTTAATCTGATAAGGACAAAATTCATACACACTTGTTAAAAAAAACTTTTGACCCCTCCAGCAGAGTAGCTTTATGCCCTCCATATGAAGAGTACCTTACAGTTCGAGAAGAACTACTTTAATTAGTTAAATCCAGAAGTTCTCAGGAAATAACAATTTTGAAATTTCAGAAGGGGTGAATTATTATTAAAAGTAAACCTGATGAGTAAGAAAGGTTAATAATAAGATAATATTTAAACCATATATTAAATTATGTTTCAAACTATTTATTTTTTACGTAGGTAAAATGACTTCATTCATTTTAAAAAGTTGTTCTTTTTATATTTCATATCATCCATTGATAGGGGCCCCATGTTTTAGAACTGATTAGATGTCAAAATTATGTGTAGCTTACTTACACAAGTCTGTGGGTAAATAGTCATATGTACAAATCTCTCCAATTAAAATTAGGTAATTTGGTACTTGTAATTAAAGAGTGCTTAAATTGTTCCTATGATATAATAAAGAAATTATCAATAATTAATTTGGGACTATTTAGTTAGAACAAACAAAGGATAAAAGGAATAGTACAAATAATGTATTAGTTCATTTGAAAGAAAACTCATTAAATGAATGGTAAGTACTTGTTTAACAATAAACAAAAATAGGAAATTTTGTTTAGAGATCGTTTGAATATGTGTATTCGTGTTTGTCACATTTTTTCCCGACTAAATTCCAAAGTGAGCTGAAATTACATTGAATGCCCAAACATGGTTTTGAGCATATTTTTAATCACTAATTTGCATTAATAATAGCAAAAAAATAAGTATTACAATTTGTAAGCAGTCACAGTCAGACCATCAGGCAAGAGGACAAAAATTTGAGGGAGTGCAGACAAATTGAATTAAGAGGACGTAGCTTCAGACATAGAGGACACTTTCTGTAAATTGATATGTTTTGACATTACAAATGACTGAGATAAAATAATGTTTAAATTATATTTATATCCTTTGTAATGAAAAAATATTCCAAAATTCAACATGAAGAATTTGTTTTAGTGTAAAAGAAAAGCTCCTTAGAGATAAAGTAGATAAATAATAACTACTCTTTTTTATTATATAGAACTTACATACTGTGATGTAAGATATAGGCTCCTGAATTAGTGAAGATTTTGGAAGAGTATTTCAAAACCGGGCTTACAGGAAGAATTGTCAAAATAAAGGGTCCATCTTTTTTATACATCTTTTAGTAAAATTCCAAAAATAAATATTTATTTTACAAAAAAAAGAAAGATTCACAATTTCCTTGATAATAAGAAAATTCAAATGATAATTGCAAAAAATGAGGAATTGTGCACTAAATAAAAAATTCAGTACAATTATTGCCTCAAAAGGTAACGTAATTTTTACCTGAGCCCATTATATTCTAAAATTGGCACTGCCCTGACCTATTTATCATTTTTTTTTCTTGAAGAAAAGCTGGTTAATTTTGTGTGTGGGTCCCATATTTTTAGTTACCCCACTTTTTGAAGGTATGAATGTTTTCATTTAGAGCTTTCACTATAATTCATTATAAAAAAAGTGTATTCCTTCATGTGGAAACATGTTCACTTCTTTATTTCGTCATTTCATATGTACATAAATTAATTATTTAATGCATTTAAGAATATGTAATTGATTATAATTTAAATCTACTTAGTTATTGATTGTTTTTCTTCAACGGTACATGAATGCAAATTCACATATTAAAATGCACTGTATGTACGTATATGTAGTTAGTAAATACATATATATTACTTATTTCTTATATTTGTAAATAGGTACTTTAAAATCTAAGAATTTATTTCTATATTTTAAAAAGAAATAATAAATTCCTAGAATACATTATTGAAAGATCCAAAATTATTTCATGTTTCCTACATTAGAAAGTTAAGCAATAATTAAATAGCTCTTCGTTATAGATTTGATATTTGCCAATTAAAATTTAAACAAGAAATCTTTTTAGATTTGTATGTATAAATAGAGTAAGAAATAAAATACACTAAACTAAATTTGTAAAATAAGTTAATTTTAATATAACAATACCCTCATTAGTTCAGATTAAATCGGTCCGGGTTTTGCATAAGTAAAGTTTTTCATTTAATTTCCTTTTAATAAAATCCACCATTTTTCATAAATACAGTCTGGATTCAAAATATCTGAACAATTACCAAAACCAATTACCCGGAGTTAAAATTTTAGATGCTGTTCCAAAAGGGGAGATGAAGTAATTTCAGAAGGAGAGGTGCAAAATGATTTTCATCAAGTGTAATTAATTTGAATACTGGTCAAACTTTTTTAAGAGCTCTAGTTATAAAAAAAAGATTGAAAATCATTCTGAGGGCTCAAAAGTTATCTCTGGGAGCACAGTTTAAAATTTTTGAGAAGCATTGAGTTGAAAAACTCACTGCCAGAGTTTTAAAATAAATACACTTACTTTATAAGACTTTTATTATTAAACATTTATGGAACATATCAATATTTTCATATATATATATTTTTTTCCCAAAAATATTTGGGATTTGAGGGAATTATTTCCTATTAGGATGACAGTCATCTTAATATTTTGCGAAAGTAGAAAAATGATGTGATCATCTATTTTCTACCCCATAAGTTGGAGACTTGCACTCTATTGTAACTTTTATTTTCACTAATAGTATCATTTAAGAACCAAACTGTACAAATTTGTGTACAGTTGTTATTCCACTTTAAAATAATACTCTTAGGAACAGTAACATGATCTAGAAATACTCAAAAAAGAAAAGAAGAAAAAATGATTTTTAAAATACATTTATTTATTTTAAAATCGAAGTGGCAAATTTCTAAGAACAGAGTTCTGAAATGTATAAAAGAAATATTACACAAAAATGCAAATATTGGGCTAATAATAGATTATAATATAATTGGTTTCCAAACATAAGTTCCATGTTCTTTTTCGTAGGAATGGCTAACTATGTTGTTAGTTATTATAAATTTACATAGGTATTAGGCATGCAAATGACATTTTGTATAAATAGACGCCTGCCCCAAACTATATCTGGGGTATGCTCCGGTGATCTCATGCTCAAGAAATCTAAACTCAACTGCCATGTCATACACGTCTAGGTGTTTCAGTCTGTCATTCTTAAAGACATTTCCTTCCATATCTTCTATTAGAAGAATGAACGTTTCCCATTCATAATCTCTATTCAGGTTTATATTCTTCCCAACATCGTTGACGTTAACATTCTTCTTTCTCCTCAGAACGTCCGCATAAGCTCTTGGACTTAAAGAAAGTAATGAAGGTTAAGGCTCTTAATAGAGATGGCATTTATGAAGAGGTAATCTGCAAACTCAAAGGGACTGATAAAATCTCGCTTGACAGGAAGAAAAAGTTTACCATTACATTGGTCAACACTTTTAAAAGAGCTAAGAAAGCCCTTTTGGTTGAGTGGCTTAGGCAATTTGGAAACATCATAAAACATTATCCGAAAAGCAACCCTCTCGACAAGAAGGCAGAAGACAAATATCCTAATTACCGAGAGGTCTGGAGGGACAGCGATTACATGGTGGAGACTTGTGCGGTCCTATCCTGTATCCCTCAGATATAGCAATTTCATGGTTACTTGATTAAGCTAAAGCTTCAAGGAGTAAGACTGCAGTGCCAGAAATGGTTCAATTACGGATACTTGAAACAATACTGAGACCAAAAGAAATGAGAACCTCTGACTATGAAATAATTTTGAAAAAGAAAATTGAGGTACGTTTATCAACAAACGAGTCGAACTCCACAGGGAAATTGTCAGTGCCCCAATTGGAGAAGGACGCTCACATGGTGCAAACTAGTGAAGAACAACCTCCTGTTTTGGCTACGACTATCTCTGATAAAGGAATTTCAATTCAAATGGATGAGACAGAAGGGAGTGATTAAAATATCATAAACTCAATTGTAGCACCATCTACAGATTCCTCAACTGCAGATAATGTCACTGTCGTAAAGGAAATAACAGAGGCAAACGCTGAAAAGTGTTTGGGTATTGATAACAACTCTCAGATCAATGAATAAGCTTCAGGTTCAATTTGTGTCTCAGAGAGTCAAGACCTTGGATGGATGGGAGATTGAATCTTACACGGTCAAGTCTAATGAAACCATTTCCAAAACAAACAATAACAAGGAAGGCTTAAGCTTTCCGAAGAGTATCTCTGAGAGTCAAAACCTTGGAGTGGATAATGAATCTAACCCAACCAAGTCTAATGAAACTATTTTCAAGACTAAGAATAACAAAGAAGGATTAAGCACACCGAAAGCAACAGAAACTCCCCCAAAAAGTCAGCGAACTCGCATGGACTAAAATATTATTCTAATGTACATGACTCGCTCCCAGTCCATCAAAGGGATTAGATCGGAGTCAGTCCCATCACCTGATAAAGGAAAAAACCCTACAAAAATAAAGAAGAACTAATAAATTCCAAGTTATAATGAGTTTCTCTTCCGAGAGATGCTCACAGACAAAGATTACTGACTTCTTTCAGGATAACTTATCTAGTGAAATTAAGACGAATATGGGTATAAAGAGAATAATATCACTCAATAACAGAGATGGAATGGACAAAATACGTAGATACGCTCTTCTAAACTCCATCTTTTAAACACATCCTGACATTGTTTGTCTGCAAGATGTAAAACATGAGGTTTCATCAACATGTTCTATCAGCTGTGCTATTTGTTAACATGGTCGATTTCAATCTTTTTTCACTGGTAGTGGATCAAAAAGGGGTGTTCAAACGTTTATTTCGAAGAAGATCCAATTGGTTAATTTGGTTGGGGAGTTTTCTTAGAAGAGCGATTAGCACAAAATTCTCGTTTGAGCGAATGGTATGAGATTCTACCTCATTAATGTTTACGGTTCCAATGAACATTGCATGGCCTTTTATCAATCAATTATCGATTCCAAATCATTCAATTCTCTTCCCCTAATTATTATAGGAGATTTTAACGTTGACCTAAGCAAAAAAGTACCCTAACATATTTAAATTTTTTAATCGCGAAACTAAATCTTATAGATGCCACCAAAAACTTTAGTCCTCATCAGCTGGCCTCGTGGAGAAGAGGTTCATTAGCCTCCCGAATCGATATGGCCTTGGTATCGCCATCCTTTATTCAACAAATGAAGAATACATATTATAGACCGGAACCCTTTTCGGATCACTACATCTTAGAAATAGAGCTAAATTTTATACAGAAGACTCAAGCTTTTAAAATGCCGAAGTGTAGTATGAGGAAGGAAATATTTGTGACAAAACTTCGTAAGAACTTGTCTCAAGCATTCAACCCCTCTTTTTCATCAGACAAAGCAGCTTCTGTTTTTTTCTCGAGTAGTTCGATATACTACAAAAAAATTTCTGCCCAACCAAAGAATCTTAATGAAGAAAAGTCAAGCTAAAATCAATAATGTACTAAGTGAGCAATCGTTATTTGTTCAAACATTTTCTTCAGAGTTAGTCAACTCATATAGGTAGCGGGAGCGGAAATGAGTGATAAAGTGCTATAGAAGCAAACCCTCATAGACGATTGAAATATCTTCGAATAAGAAATGAAAACTCTGCGTCTTCAATTACAACAATAATTCATGAGGGTAAAAAGATGACCCGAACCAAAGACATTTTAGACTCTTTCTATAACGAATTTCAGAATGTAGTTCGCTTTAATAGGACTGACTTTCCTAAGAAGAAGTTTGCAACAGAATCAGAAAATTTCACAGTGGAAAATATCCAACTATACATTAAAATAAAGTTTAATGATCAGAAGGCGTCTGGCGTTGACGGAATAATAGGAGAAGTCTTCGCTTCTTCCTAATGAAATCGCTCTCTTCCTTTTATGAGTGGGAGAAACAATGGAAATTAGAGGCAAACTTCCAAAATCATTTTCCAAGGGAAGGATTGTCCTCATTCTTCATGAAAGGCAATGGATCGAATTTCAACCTTTGGAGACCCATCACAGTTCTTAATCAATCATACCGTATTTTATCTGGAGTTTTGGATCAGGAAATGGAACCAATAAAAAAATTGGAATCCCTCAAAAAGGATTTTTTGAAAATAGATAAATATAGGATGTCGCACACAATATTCAAGCTGCCATTGAGTCTGTGAAAGGGTGGAAAAAATTCGGTGCGGTGATTGGGATAGATTTTACTAAGGCATTTGATTGTATTTTACACGGACAAATATTAAAAGCAGTGAAAAAACTACTCCCTCGATATTTTTTTAATCACGTTCGTGCACTTCTATATAATGGTTCTTCGGTTATCTCTTTAGGTGGATTGGAGAGCAAGCCGATAATACTTGGGAGGAGTTGTAGACAGGGATGTCCTACGTCCTCTTTATTATTCATTGCCGCTAAAGAAGAACTGATAATTAATATATCGCGCAAATACGATGGATTCGGAATTCAATTTCCTGAATATCGACATCTCGTCGACCTCTACGCCGATGACATAACTTTAACGGTGGAGGTCAATTCGGAAGTGCAGCTCATTAAGAGAATTGAGATCCTTTTATCTGCTTTCGAAAAGTTCAAAACAAAATGGGGATAAGAATTAGGTCGCTCCAAGACTTTTATTTTATCAATAGGGGTATGGGATTACAAAGAAGGTCTTTTTATAGAACAATGCTCCGTTAAAAATAAAGACTCTATACTTGGAATTGACTGGGGGTCTGAAGGGGTGCATAAAAGCAACTGGGACAATATATCTTCAACAGTTAGTAATCGGGTTTCTTTATGGAGGAACTTTGGTCTCCAAAAAAGACTTGACATGATAATCTTCATATCGTTCCTTTAGTATTGTATAAGGCCTCTGCATCTCCAAAGATTGCGGAAAGGGCTAGTATAGAAGAAGAAACTTGGTTGCCAAGGCTTTTTCACAAACAATACCTTCCATCCTTAAGGAGACTTTAGTCACAAATTGGAGGAGGACTTGCTCTTCTATCTCGTTTACTCCTGAAGGTATACATCAAAAAATTTTATCGATATTTCGAAAAACCCCAACAAGGAGTGGAGAAGAACGGTTACTTGCAGTAGTCTGTACATGAAATTAATGTTTGGAACCGATTTGACAAATCCTCTGCATTTCTCAAGTCTGGGCAGCAGCTCAAAGAGTAGTTTGGAAGTGTGAGCCCAAGTATCTGTGAGATTCAACAGTGAATATTATTCGCAAAAATCACCCTAAACGCTTCTTCTTCCAAAAATCTAGAAGATCCAGCGGTGTTGAAGGAAAAGGCCATAAATAATAATGTTCTATCTGTGCATTCATGTCATTTATTATATCCCTTTGGTGACGGAAGATTTAAATTCTCTCTAAAAAGATCAGCTCAAATTCATCTAATGCCACAGCCATGACACCTAAAGATGGAATTACCTAGTTTTGATAGCGAAGTTAAGAGCCTAACCGATTTTTATACTAACTTACTACAACTTCCTGAAACATGGAAGCATAGAATACATCAGTCTTTGGTTGGAATCCATGACGAGAGAAAGTTTACAAGTCAATTGCAGATATCTGGAAACTGTATTTGGTGCTTCGTTGGGCGTCATCCATTATCAAAACATACACCACATCATTTGCTAAGCATAAATGGTATAAACTTTCAGCCGAGTGATTCATCAATATGAATTTTAAGTCTATATTGTGAAATAATAAAATGCCGGATGTCCTGGAAAAAGAAATATTTCCAGAGAATTTCCCTTAGTTACAAATCACTGCAAAATTCAGAGAAATACATAATCCCAATGGAGAAGCCCAAGTAGGTATATCTAAATCAAATGAAATATATATTTATTTGTTCTTAATGATAAACATGAACAGAAAGTGAAAAATAAACAAACAAACATTACGATCGTTGTATAAATACACATATGTATTTAAATAATACATAAACATATGAATAAATAGGTAACAGCATAACATGTCATTGTAGTCATGGTAAAAACAAAAACAAAAAGCCTTGTTGCATCTGAAATTCGAGGTAAAACCTAACTAATAGCTCATAATATGGATATTAATTTCTGTCTTGCATCATTTAGTCATTGGGAAATCCCCAATTCATACGTAAGTTAGGATGAGACCTACACTCCAATTTTGTCCAAAACAGTTTGATTTTTTGTCTGAAGCACATCATATGCTTGTAGAAGCTTACAGTGGATATACTCTAAGCAGAGCACAGTGAGGTCCGCTCGGCCACAACTCAAAAACATCGGCTAAGCCATATCACGTCGACCACGAGGCTATGCTGTGTGTTTTAAGTGATCAACGTGGTATGATTTGGTTCGAATTGTTAAAACCCGGTGAAGCGGTTGGCGGTGCACACTACCAACGACAATTTGCCTATTTGAACAGCTATACACCAAAAACGCCTAGAGTATTCTGATCGGGGTTACCAAGTAATTTTTCTTGATGACAATGCACCGCCATATCGAACAAGAGCGACCCAGGAATTGATGGAGACGTACGATTGGGAACTGTTGGTTCATGCGACTTACTCACCAGACTTGGCACCATCAGATTATCACTTGTTTGCATCGATGGGTCACACATTAAAAGAACAGTGCTTCAATTTACACGCAGGAGCCAAGAAATGACTCGCTGATTGGTTTGCGGCCAAAGGCAGTCGGGAGCGGCAACAACAAATTGCCTGAGAGATGGGAAATATGTGTCATTGGCTATGGTTATTATTTTGAAAATTAAATTTGTTGCCATTTTTTCACGAAAAATAAAGTCTCATTTTATAGGTATATACCTGGTTCTTCCTTTTTTACATATAAGCACTATTTTTTGTGTGGATTTTAACATTTAATTATTTTTTGTTTTATTAACTCTGTCCATATCTTTTCCAAATGTCAAGTCTCGCACAATAAATATGCCACTTATACATTATGAGAAAAATAATGTTGTTCTTGATTTAAATATGTCATGGTACATAGATAGGCCCTAGGTATGTACTTGTGCTTTTACATATAATGAATTATACAAGCTAACAAAATTATATATTCTCATCTGTTTTAGAGCAAAATGAAACACGAACACTATGTACATTCATATAATGCACAAGCACTTTTATCCCTTCATTTAAAAAAAGGTAGTTATATAGTAATTTTTTGTATATTGTTCAATATATATTATTTGAAAATTTTAGTATTTTTAATAGTTAAAGGTTGCTCAACGTCTTCAAAGTTCAGAAAACTGACAATTTTCTTTTCTTCTTTCATTATCATCAAAATGAATTAAGATAGTTGGTTATTTCATAACTTTTTTTACTAAAATAAACAATCTTTAAAAAATATATCAACTAATGTTCTTTAGAATATATTATATTTCAACACCTTAGTTTTGAGTTATTTTTCCTCAACTAACCCTTTAGGATCATATCAATTCATTAGAAAAATGAATAATCAATTAAGTATGCTTCAAAAGATTTCATTTAACAGATAAAAAAGCAAGGTGCTCATCATTCCCGAACAAAACCCTTTTTGGCCCTTATTTTGCCTTTTTGTGGGATTGAATTTATTAACATTAAATTTTGAAGAAAAAATATAACTCTATTTTTAAAAGTAGGCATTTTCGGTGGGTTTTTTTCTTACTAAAAAGTTGTTTTAAACTTACCGTATTAATATTGACGGGATAGACTATTATTGAGAGCCTGGCATAATACAAATGAAATATCAGTACTCAGCGTGTCAAATAATACATACTAGAATAAAGTAACTCACTTTTTAATTATTTTTTGTTGTTGCTGCTACTGGTTTGTTTTACTTTTAGATGGATTAATCACGTCTTACATTATTAGGGAATATAATAAAATTAAAGAGCCTTATAATCAGATACTCGAATAAAAACTATTTTCTATTTAGATTCTACTTAATTTTCCAAATGTTATCAAAATGTATGTTTTGCAAAAGTGTTGTAATAATAGTATATAACTCATAATAGCCTTTATAATGTAATCTTATATAAGAGATGTATTCATACTCTTGATGGTAAAGAGACTCTCTGTTGTCATTATTTTTTGTATTTTTGTAGAGTAAATAAGATTAGTCCTGATCCCTAAAATGTATAGGTATATAAATATTATATTTATGTAATCTTTTTGTGTGAGGAATTGTATCATGCAAATAATAGTTTTATTTATTATTATGAATAGAGAAACTTGCATATATATATTGGATGCCATTGTCCTTGTTATTCTATTATCATTAAAAAAGTTACAAATGTTTCTCTATTCAGTTGATCCATGCTATATAAATGTTTATTAGACAACTTTTCTGATCCCAGTATAGATTTACCCTGGATCTGAAAAAGAAGAAACAAACTAGCTAATATGAATTTACAGCATACTTACTTCCTATTGTGTACAACAGGGGTGTAAAATTCATGCGACCCCAAGGTAGATGTCGTAGGCCGGACCATTAAAATTATAGCATAATTAGCTAAAAATATCCAAAATATCATGTCTTCCCTTTGTTTTTATTTAAAGATGAACAAGGACATTGTTAAATTTAACCAAAAAATTTAACCGGTTTTCCTTTTTTAACCATGAACTGTCTGATTTCCTCTCGTAGATCAAAGAAATGCATCAGTAATATAATGTTGCTATCACTGAGAAGGGTTTCAAACTGACGATGGTTTAGCCCTCTGGCTCGGATGAAATTTACATTGCGAACAACCACCTCCATATTTTTTTTTCATTATCTCCCTTAAAATATTATTTTATGCTATATTAATTAAATGTGAATAGAATGACGTTAGCGATATTACTGTTTGAAGCAGTAAAAAATTGCTCCTAGGTTTTAAGGGTTATTTTATACTAACTTTTTAAGTAAATATAATAACATGACATTTTAAACTTTACTTTTGTGATCGTCGGATTGGCTTTTTTATTTTTTTGAAGGGAGCATAATAAATATTCCTTTTTCTAGATAAAAAAATGAAATAAATGAAAGTGAAAAACTATTGACAAAAGCCCCTTCCCCTTGCAGTTTTTAATCATTTTTTTACTATTCTTGTTCTGAAATCAAGAAAACAACTAAGTAGAGTGTAAAAATGAAAAAGAAATAATGACTGTTTTCTTTTGGAGCTTATATAAAAAGTTTAAATTTTGTTGGAAAGTCTATTTAATTTATCATAAATGGCTAATAAATAAATTTAAAAAACCATCTTATGTTTGTACATTCATATAATAAAAGAACTTGGGGCTTATACAAGAAGAAACATTAAATATAGGAAATTTTTAAAATTCACAAGAGCATTGAAATTTAGAAAAATAACGCCTGGTAAATGACGAGACAATGAAGTAGTTTTATTTGTACTTCTGTTGTTGTTTTTGGTTTTTAAATTTACTTTTTCTATCTATACAAAAAAATTAACACTAGCCAGAGATACCACTAAAAAAATTGACAGCCGGTAGGTCTTCAGTTTATCGGACAAATGTTTGAAATTCTGGTCACATATTATCTGAATTTAATAAGCTTAAAATGAAATGATATGCAGGATATATCAAATGATAGCGAGGTATGTCAATGTAAAGTATAATGTTTTTTATTGACCATTTTAGCTTACATTCTACACATTTTTGCTGCAGTGAAATTTAAAATCAAAGGTGAAGAGTGTCTCTCTACAACTTGCAATGCGCATCAGCCTTCTTAATTCGTTCTCTTCCATGCAATTACACTGCACTGTTTTGATTCGAAAAATAAAACTCTCTCTGCTGGTATACTAGAGACGGGGATCACAAAAGTTATCTTTGCCAGTTTTATCTACTCGGGGTAGACTTCGCTGGAATCTCTGATGAGAAATTCACAGTCTGTTTAGAAGTTAAAGCCTCCATAACCACAAAGCGCTTTCATTATAGAGATGGCATCTCTTTGTACAGCTGCTGCATCAAGGAGCGGGGCTGTAGCTTGAGCCAACTCGTCCTCATTGCTTATTTCCTTGCAAAAGTGATCAATGATGGTTTGGTTAGCTGTTTTGCATACTCCCAATGTGCTGTAGATTAGACTTCCCAATTTAGATTTTAAGGTATCACATTTGCTTTTACTTACCACTCGTTCCGTGTGTGTACGGGGAGGGGTTGAGAATGATATCAAAGTAGTTAATTAGATCTAGTGAATCCTCTGGAAATCAATCTTGTGGAGCATCCATTAGATGTTGGATGTAGTGTACTCTGGCTTCTTTGAAGGTCTGAACGGAAAGGTTGCATGCATGCGTAATTTTAACATCGCTGTACATGTTGTCTTTGCATTCCACCTGAAACAGCTCCTCTTCTGACCATTGTTAATGTCATAACTGATGCTTGATTCATTTGTCTGATAGTCGTCAGATTTACACCATCTTTCTGAAAAATCAAATTAAGTTTGGTCGTCACATGTAACATATCAGCCAGTGAGTGGGTCAAGGCGATGAAGCTCTTTATTTAGCTCCATCACTTGTGAGATCTAGTTACTTCTTATGCTTTCCATGCCTTGGGTCAGGATAACCTGTGGACAGCGCATGACTGCTTCAGACTTCATGTCTTCATCACTAAATATTGCTGTCAGTTGACGGAGGCAGTTGGTACTGATGGCTGAGGGCTTGTAGGCTCTTACCTGTTCCATAGAGTTTGCAGCATCTTGCATGGCAAGTGTCACTCTGTAAGCAACACAGTGCACCTGGAAGGAAAATAACCTGTCGCCTCTAATGGGTTAAAAGGCTGAAACGAAACGTGGAAATTGCTCATTTTAATTCAAATTGTGTTAAAAGGGATATTTTCACCGGAAACTGTGACCGGAGGGGTTAAAAAATATCTGACATCAGCAGAAAATTTCATAGATAGAATGAAATCTAAAATATAAGTTAATTAGAATACATCTATTTAGGATTCTATAAAAGAAGAAGAAGAAATTTAATTATTTTTAGGCCAGAGACATGATTAAATTAAATTTATATTATGTATGTATAGTAGTGTATATATTAGGATTATTATATCATTTTATGTGTATGTAGATATATTTATGTTGGATAATATCTCTTGATACATCCAACCATGATTACAACTGAAACCTTAAGAAAATTAAAAGATGTATGATTATTAAGAGGTGTCTATGTACATCTAAGGTGTTGAATTATTCATTTAGATAACATTTAACTACCTAAATTATCTTTATCTGACAAATTTATTCACTCAATTAGAATATCCAAAGAGATGATGAATAGAAGATGAAAGAAATTTATCAATATAGAAAAACACTGCCCTTATTTATTAGACAAAATGTATTTAAATCCTTTGGACTTCTCCGTTTGATCAATCTTAAAACAAGGTCTGTAGTACTCCTCATGTTTTTTTGGAGAGCTTAAAGCCCAGGTTACCATGAAATTGGACCTTGATTCTGCAAAAAGTGCTGTGTGTCATCAGTGAAGCATTTCCTCGCATATTGAAGGCAATAATAAAAAATAAAGAAGGTCACATCAAATAAATACAATTGATTCTTGTTTTACTATGTATAGGCTATAAGTTCTCTAAATTGGGTCGTTTTTTGTACATTTTCATTTGAATTACTCGATTAAATATAACTATGGCAGAACCTCGAGTTGCTCCTTAAAGCAATATTTATATATTTTTCCCCAAAAAATTGACTTATTTCCTTATAAAGCTTGCTACATTTTTTTAAAGAAAAGGGATGTCTGATCTTGTAGATCATAATACAATTATGTTCCAAGGATATTTCAAAGATAATAACAACATGATGATAAAAAACGGTATTAAACGAGTCTATATTTGTTGCATATGGCAAATATTTTTTAAATATCTTAGGCAAGTATTTTCAATCCAATTGGCCTTCCATATTAAGAATTCTTTTATAAGTCATTAATTAATATGGAGGACAAAATTTTCCTTCCACAATTGAAATAAAAAAATTCAGAAGGTATGGGCCATTAATTACGTCCTTCCTACGTGAGTACAGATAAAATGCATCATTGGGCAAATCATTACCTTTTTTGAAATAAATGCAATTCCTTTGTAACAAATAATGACATAAAATTCCTGGCTTGAGCCCGTAAATTAAAAAAAAGTGTCATCAGTATATATATGTATGAAGAAAAGATTTTTATTTAGTGTTCATCAATTACCCGTGTGTCAAAAAATATCTGGCAGAAAGTTTAAAACGAATTTTTGTGAGGGTTAGGAACATGTAGATATCCAAATCTTTTGCTTCATTGAACATTTAGGAGTTCATTTTTATTAAAATAAAATAGAAAGAATAAGAATTTATTTTTGAAATGTCGAATGATGGTTTTAGGACATTTCGCCGAAAAATACTTAGTTAATTTATTGATGTTGACAGTAGATATACATGTGATAAGAATGTACAAATACTAAGGTAAATAACATGACCACACAACGAGTTATTTGTACTGCTACAGCAGACCATCATCCCTAGTTAGACATTGAAATTGTTCTCAACAATTTTATTTTCATTTTTGTGTATTTCATAAACTTTAGAACACGAACTTCTTCATCTTCTTCTTGCATTACTTGATATATTTTATACCAGAGTACAGGACATGTATGATGTATGATGGTCTTCATTCCATTGGTAAGGGTGTGAGGGGGCTTACCACTTGTTAATAAGAGGATCTGCATAGCCAACAACTTTGACTGCACCCCTTTGAAACTTGGTCAACAGGGTGTCCATGATAATGTTACAGACCCCACACGTCATATAACTTCCCCTTGAGGTCTACCACACGTTGTATTTACGTTGACTTTCTCACTTTTTAGCTCAGTTATGAATGTTCAAGTGTTGAGAAGGTCCCTATACCAAGCTTTGATGCTCTCTAGTATTCCCAGTTTTGTCATTGCTATGTCTGCTGAGTGAATTGTATGTAGTCAAAAGCACGTGTGCAGTTAATACTAATAGGTGTGCATTGTTGCTGATAAATGGATTTTTCTATTCTGTCTGTTGCTTGTGATAAAGCCGTATCGAGTGATGACTTCTTCGACTTTTCACTGTACGATCCTCTTAAGTATTTTAAGAGGGTGATTGATCTAAAAGATTTTGATGATCTGTAATCATCTTAGCACGGTTTGGCAAAAATATCATTTTCATCTCTCGCCAGCTCTTTGGTGTGTTGCCAGTGCAAATAATTACTTTGTAAAGTTTTGAAATACATATAGTAGAGGGTATAATGTACATATATATCCTTAACACATCATTTTTTCTTGTAAAATTACAAAAATAATTCAAAGAAATCTGGTTTCAGTCCATCTATCTGGTCATGAGCTTTTGTGTGGTCCAAATGAGTCACAAAACCAATATCGAAGTTGGTGGTTTGCAACTGTCTTTCACAAGTAGCATTGATTCTGCAGTCTCGGAACTAAGTTTCCATGAGTATTTGTAAAGATTTAGCGCGTGATTGTGTGTAAACCATGTCTGTTTTGAGTCAACAATTGATTTCTGAGCTCTGATTAGCTTGGCAATATAGTTTGGGACTTTCAGCCCTACTTCAAATTATCTCTACTCTTTTCTGACTTCTGTACGATAACCATTTTTTGTAGGCGGGTACTCTTCTCAATGGGAGCTGCAATTATACTTTAGCTCCCATTTGCTAAGTCTGCATTTAAAACTGGCAAGATGTTTTGTCCACAGGTATTTCAGCATAAAGAAGATGCTCTTACAATATCTCATTTTAAGCTTCCTATTGATTATTATATAACTTGAAATGGTGTACATATATGTACCATCAAGTAAAGTCATAATTAAGCTTCTCAAAATAATCATTCATAGATTATAGCTCATGAAACCCCAAAGTGTCAGTTAGCATTTAGTACCCTGTACCTATATATATATATATGTATATGTCATATTTAAGTTTAAGTCTCTGGTTTCAATGACCTTAAGGTAAATATTATTCATTAAATGAAGAACATAAAATGTAGCCATCTTTTCTTCTTTTTATTATTTGATTTCTGGAATAGGCGTTTTCAATGTCTCTAGGTTAGGGTGCATCAAACGCCCAAAATTTTATGGATTTTGTTATATATTCTCTCAAATGTGAGACCTGATCCCCCAAGTGTCTGT
This sequence comes from Lepeophtheirus nordmannii, assembly GCA_963680855.1. Classification (NCBI taxonomy): domain Eukaryota; kingdom Metazoa; phylum Arthropoda; class Copepoda; order Siphonostomatoida; family Caligidae; genus Lepeophtheirus; species Lepeophtheirus nordmannii. The sequence goes on along the minus strand of OY804523.1, from coordinate 36,315,190 downwards.
GCATCTATAAGCACTTATATATTTTATTTAGTAATTTAATACATAAAAAGTCTCAACTTTCTTTTCTTTCACTCTAAACTAGTCATGTTTAATATCAAATTAAAGCTCTTGACCCATCTAGGCTAATGAACTTTAACAAAATGTTAAAATTAAAATCCTTAAATATTCTATTCGTCTTCTGAACAAAGAAACTTCAGGATACATTGATTGTTCAATTTTTAGTGCTGTCAATACATCACTTAAAATTACCTCAACAATATGATGACGACATGTAGACCATAAAAGAGTACCTTGGATTTTGGACTGAATTGTGAACAAACAGCTGTAATATGTCCAGTATTTGGTGTTGTTGTGTCGAAACATATGTTTACTACTTGCATTTTCATTCATTTAAGAAATCAAAAGTCGGCTCAGCAATAATTTCATCAGATGAGTGACTACTTTCTGGATTATATCTTGTAACCCCAATCACTTTGTCAATAAGCACTGGCAATCTTTCTTCTGGAATTTGCTTATTTTTGAGCGCTGGTATTTGTATTCCATCCAAGTGAAGTGCTGCATCTGTTGGGGTGGTCCAATTTTCTAAAATATTTTGAACAATAGCAGTCGTTGTCGATCCTTTAGCACTATCAGCAGTTGAATATGACTTTTTGATTCAAAACGCTTCACCACTTTATTCTAGAACTGCTACTTTGGTGAGTGCAGCATGCAGAACAGGGGTAATGTTTAATCGTAAAAAAGTTAATGTAGGAGTACCTATGTAAGCTAATCTGTGGTGACTTCACTTTTTTCTAATAGTCTTATCTTGTGTGTTTTACAAGTTTTCTGGAGAATCATTATCAGCAGAGCTTTCAAAACCTTGAACATCTAGGAAGCTAGATTTTTGATGACGTTTTATTATTTTAGCCTCTTCTTGAAGTCGTTTTTCTTTTTTTAAGGTTCTTACTAAACTTTTTCTTGTCAACAGCGCCAAATGATGTTAATTTGTCAGACTTCATGGATAATAAAAATGTTCAATATCCTCCCCATTGTATCTTGTGTCCATATCTTGAATGTTTTGTCTAGCCGCTTATACTTTAATTTCAATTTTTCCAATTCAATGTTATGATGTTTTTTATACTTTTTTTATATTTCGCAAAAAAAAATATTTATTTTTTCCGCATTATATGTATTTTTTTCCATTATTTGATACCAAACATGAATAGTCATGAGTAAAAAACGAGAAAATTGACATCTTTTATGTATTAAATGGCTCAATAAAATATATAAGGGCTTGATAAGGGTTTGGCTCATTTTTGCACAGACTCTTGGGGGACCATATCTCACATTTGAGAGAATTGTAACAAAATCTAAGGAGAATTTAAAAATTAAGGGGTGCTTGATCCACCCTAACCTAGATATGTAAGTTAGGGTATTCCAAGACATATAAAGTAATTATTTCTTCAAAATATAATATGCTCTCTTTTTTTATGTAACCTTCACAAATAAATAAATATTTTTTAGAACATGGAAAATTTGTGTAGAATAAGTTTAAAGTTTTATTTAATACTAGAACGCAGGAGAGTTGGGAACAGTTTAAAAACGTTTCACGCTCAAGTACAAATTAATAAAAAAGCAAATATGGTAATAACCTTTTAATTACCTTAAATTTTTGTAAAAGGATGTCAGTTTCTTGAGTAGAAATTGAATATGTCTAATGTAATGTCCTTTCATTTAAACAAACACCAGAGTCAGTAAGTGCATAAAAATAAATATATTAACTAGTAAATCCGATGATACTGTACTAATTCGAATCATCTCCAGGCAAAAAATGAAGAGTTTCGCTGTTCTTGGTTTTCTCTGCAGTAATAAATTGTTTTTCAATACAGATGTTACATTTTTATTTCATTAGGGACGGCAAACCACGTCATATTTTTTTTGTTTACATTTCTACTCACAAAGCTTACAAATCAGAATGGAAAAGTACAACCTTGAGTAGTATTTGCAAATTATCCAAATTTATTACCAAAATTCATGTTCGGTAGTGGCGACTTAAAATTATCAAAGGCTTGCAGCAAATTTATTTTTTGGCTCAATGGGTCTGTTAATAAGCAAAATATGCGTTATTAGTCAGGCAAAAACACACATTTACTTCATGATACACCATTGCATCCCAAAAAACTTACTGTTTGGTGTGAATTTCATGCTGGTGGTGTTATTGGGACATACTTTTTGTTAATGATAATAATTGCCACATTACTGTGAGTAGAAATCGATATCGAGCCATGGTAACAGATTATTTTTGGCCCCAATAGGATGGTATGTACTTAAATGACTTATGGTTTCAACACACACCACACAGCAAGCAATAAAATCGATCTATTGAAGAGCAAATTTGGTGAACGTGTTATTTCTAGTGTTATGGACCAGTCAAATGGCCGCCTAGTTCATGCGATTTGACGCCTTTGGAAAATTTTCTATGGGGCCACGTAAAGTCATTGGTCTACACCAACAAGCTAACAACAGTAACAGAGCTCAAAGTAAATATTAAACGCGAAATTCCTACAATTTCGGTCGATTTATGCGAAAAAGTGCTAGAAAACTGGACTCAACTTCTTCATATGTGCCCGTGATGGTCATGCAAAAGAAATTGAATTCCATACTTAATTGTAATTGAATGTACTTCAACACTAAAAAATAAACTCATTTATATCTCAAACCCTTTTAATTTTATTAAAAAAAGAAAATGCGTCGGTCTTATTGAAAAACCCTTTATATATAAAGAAATGATGTATAGTATATTTTGTTTTATTCATTGTAATAATGTTGTAACAAGTCTTCAACTTTAGAAACTTCAAATTGGAATAAGTTTATTAGGAAGAAATTGATGTTCTTCCGATTATCTATTATTATTTTTCTGAAAGGGGAACGTTAAAACGTATTTAATTTTAACTTCAAAAACCATTTTTTCTTTTCAATCAATTTATAAGCATTATGACAAAAAAGGAAATTTAAATATTTATCTTTGACATATTTACTCAAACAGTTTCAATAATTTGATCAGTATTTGATTATGTTGCATCACAGCAGGAAATTTCTACATTGTCTTTGTGATTTCAGCCTTTTAAACTGATAGAAATTATTCTTTTCCTGCACAATTATCCAATTTCTGAACATAAATAATTTGTCCTTTGTCTTCATATGTAATCACAATAGATAAAAATTTCTTTCAATTACAATTTATTCAAGGCAATCAATAATTTAATATCATAATCTAAAACATCTACATCTAGTAATGTTATGACTTATGTATTACATCAAGATGAACCTTCTCCCCCTCACTCCTTTGTCTTTTAGGGCTATGTTTTATCATGTATAAATAGTCTGTTAGTATGTAGGTATTTTGTAGTTTTATGTAAATATATAGGCATATACTTTGTTTCTCTTGGTCTCTGGCTCCCTTTATACTATGGGCAAAAAATATCGGGAATCAATCTTTACTTAATCGTCAAACTCATTTAATCCCCCTCAAAAGATTCAAAAATAAAAATTTGAAGCTAAAGAAAATCCTAACATTCTTATATATATATTCTTTAATGATAATTTTAAATAATATATGAGTTAAATTTTTTAATTGAATGACTTTAATCTAGATCAATTTTGTTTTAAATAATTGGTTCTTTTTGAAACTATTTGTAAGATATAAGAGGAAGTTAAAAAAATTAAGGGGCAAGTTCAATATAAATTTCCATATTTGTTTCCAATATGAACATTGTCAAGCTCAAGCTACACATGCCCTGCTTTGATTCATTTTGGACATCATTCACCTGTTGGTCTCTTTAACCCTGGTTCCTTCATATTTATTTTCCTAACAGAAGTCTTTGTATAGAGTTTCCTTATTTTCTCATATAATTTGTTGTCTTACAGAGAAGGGATGCCAAGGTAACAATAAGACTACGTGAGGTCATTTCTCCAGTTTGCATGTAGCACACCATTCATATTAGCTTTCTCCCAATGTCCAGCTCCTTGCAATACTATAGCTTTCATACTACACTTAATACTTTCTGTTTTTCATTTTTTTTTAATATTTACATACCTAACAAAAGAAATTCATCGGAAGCATCAGTAATTAATCTTTTTTGAAAAGGGTATAGGTACATACGTTTCTATGAATCTGAAGGATTATGTGCAGCAGCAATATTGATAGACAGTAATTTATCGATATAATATTATATTTATAAAAATTTCATGTGTGGTTTACCTCGTTCTTATAAATATTTTTTTCTCCATGACACTTTTGTATTTTATGCTCTAAAAAATTAGAATATAAGCATCATATTATATTCTCTCGAATACAAAGAATCTGCTCCTGAGAAATGCCAATACATACATAAATAAAACTATATGGGCTTTTGCTTCTTAATATATTAATATATAATATTAATACAATTCGATCATAACTTGTCCAGTCGCAAGGTACTAAATAGTTGTTGCGTCAATGTCCTTGTAATGATTACATTTAAGCAAAAAAACTCTGCTGGTAATTGTCCATATTGACAACAGGCACTCGTTGTCAAAATAAAAACCTCTCTTAAGTATTATTATAGTTTATTCATATGTTTGTTACAATAACGAAATGAATTCGTGCCATCTTGCAACTATGAATATTTTGTTAATTTGGTCATACCCTATTGGTTATTTGGTTTTGAAAGTTTTTTACTAAAACCTAATTAATCTACTCCATCTTGTGGTTATGAATGTTTTCTTAGTTTGATTTTGAGCTAGCTATAAAATAACAGATATGTTATGTGGTTAGTGGATCAACTTTGACGAAATAATCATTCTACAATTCACTCCTCTTTAACTTTTCATACATTGTACACTGAATAACAATTTTATTACGATATATATATATATACCATATGTATATAGGTAGGTAGGTTCATAAGCAGATACTTGGTAAGATAAAAAAAAAACTTTCAGAGAATCAATATTACCAATATCTATCGAATAACATCATGAATGAAAAGCAAGGAAACTTCATTATTTATAGATGGATAAATACATAATTGTTAGGGGAAAAAAACGATATTAGATTTATTATTTTTTAGAACGAATTTTGTATATATTACGTATAATTATTCTGAAAAATGGAGGAATGTACCTGCTCTTTCATAACATTTCATTAACTTTAAAAAAAATTAAACCAGATTGCACTAATTTGAATCATATTTACATAATTATGCATGGAAAAGTAAAATGATCAAAAAATTAAAAAAGTAAATTTTATAATCAAGTTTTACCATGGAAGAAGTATATTTTTATACATAATATTATAATAAATTTTTGCAAGTCTGTCGCAGTTTATCATTTCAGGAGGCTAACTCTTATCTTATTAATAAAGTGTGATATAATATAATGTAGATGGATCATCAAATCTGCAAGGAAGATTTTGAATTTACCCTGTATATTATTTAAATAACTTTTCGGCTAAATAATTTCATAGAGTCTGATACAATATTATTCATCTATTCAGAGTAGGGATCGACCAATATTGATTTTTCTTAAATTGAAATCAATTTTTTTATTAAGAATGTCACAATTTTCTGAATATTAATGACTTTTTTTTTCGTATAAGAAATTATTGATGTTTTTAATGAAAGGCAATTTATTTCAATACCCACTTTTCATTTATGTATTTCAAATATATAAATCGCCATTAATCCGCATAGAATACCTATACCGATGATCCTCAAGAGGCTAATTATTGACGGATTAATCGTCGAGCTCTACTTTAGACATGGCGTTACATTGGTTGCAGTTTTAAATAAAATATAACGCTCGAAAAACTATAAATATTCTAAGACATACCTTGGATCTCTATCTTTTTTTAAGCTACATTTTCTCAGAGCTGGTTCACTACAGTTTACCTACAACACCCTTACTGTTATTATGTACAAGAGTATCTCCGAAAAATGTTTTCATAGACTTCCCTGGAATTCTGATTAATTTAAAAAAATCACCAACTCTCAATTCAGTCTTCTCTACATCGTTGAGTCTAGAGCTTGCTAGAACTTGCTTAAACTGAGTCAGAGTGATAAAAAAGTTATGCCTATCATATATCCATATTTACTTTTAATATACTTACATACCTATACAGTCATAAATTAACTTTTCCTACCCAGTAAAAGTAAATAGCTTTCAGTGGAGTGTTCTTTTTTTCTTTTTTTTAAAGACCTTCAATGTATCTATATAGCAAATGGGCGTGCAATTTATCATTTTTTTGTGTGTCAACATTATGGAAAATAAATTTGCAGTTTTAATCGTTCAGTCGAACTTATATTTATATACAAATGTTAAATCATCATTAACTCTGTTTTTACTTTTAAATTTGACGTCTGTATTTCAATATTTGAAGTGTATGTGATAAATTGCGAAGATTTTCCTTGGAAAGTAAGTAAATACTAGTTATCTATATCATCTTCACCTCAACTTTAGTATTTATGTACTTTGGTTATACTTATTATTAAGGTGTGTAGTTATAATTAATAAAAGCTCAAACAGCACTTGACTATACTACGACATTGAATGTACTATAAATTTACCACAAATGAAATTATATTTAAAAATTTGATGCTGCTTCATTTATTCAATTCCTTTAAAAAAAAATATTGTAAAAATGAAAGAACTTTCATTTTATTATTATTATTACATAGAGTATAATTGTTTATTCTAGACTCAATATTCATTTTTCAAAAAATGTATAATAAATGTTTATTTATATTAAAACGATACATAGGTATCAGTGACTGGATCTGTTGTGGGTGTGAAGAAGTAAACAAAAATTATATCCACTTATAAGTTCATGTTTTTTAATATAAAATGATGAGAATTATTTAACAGCTTTTGCATTTTCTTTCAGACATAACATGAAACATCATGGATTTTGATTTAAAGACATAATTTGTTAGAGCGCCAAAAAATTTATTTATTATGAACCTATCAAATTTTATATGGAATCAAGTCACTAATGTAGTTTTGTTTCACAGCAACATATATTATTTGTTCAAATATGAAGTTTCATAAAATGGACTTTCTTTCTATTTAAAACCATTTTTGTTTTTTAAATTAAATGTTATGTACACAGAGAGCCTACTTGATTAAAGAGGTGATTTATTATTATTCATAAGTGTACTAAAAATATTACACCCATGCATTTGAAGGAAAATTGTCTTAATCGTTTTAACAAAAAAATGGAAAGAAATTAATTAATATTGTCAATTAGTTATTAATTATTATTTTTATTTTAGTGAGAATAGACCTTCGCCTGGAGGATTTGGATTAGGAACAACAGAGTCGTTAGATTCAGATCAGACCACCAAATCGCTAAGAAAAAAATCTATTGGTTCTATGGGAATGCATTCTGCCTCAGTTTCTAGTGCATCACCGTCGACAGTGCATCGTCCCTCGCCGCCTGTCAATAATAGAAGAGGATCAGCTTTCTTTGAAGGAACTTCCGCTTCCTTTTGTGTAAGTGAACTCACTCCACCTTCCATAGTCTGCACAGAACATGATGAAGATGTAAATGAGCAAGGTAAGACTTGACTCGGTCTTAATGCCAAGTATTTCATCATATTAAAGTCAGTGCATATGTATACCTCTTTTTAAATAGGTGATCAAGGTCAAGAAGAGAGAGAAAACTCGACCATTCCAATTCTGGATGAGTTTGCTCAATTTCTGAATGCTTCGATTCATCCTCCAAACGAACTCAGTGTACCTCGATGCTATCCTGAGCAGCCAGGAGTATCTCAGACAGCACCAGGTTCAAGAAGAAGTTCTACTTCGTCTCGCGGAGCTGCTTTGGGCATTCCTTATAGAAATACTCGCTCATTATCTCTAGGATATTCACAACAACAACCAGGAACTGGAGGACAATCAGGAGGAGGACCTCGAAATCAATCATTCACACATTCCAATCCCAATAAGAATGCTCGTAATTTTTCACGGGGAATATCTCTTGGAGGACAAATAACAAATAACTCTGGGTGAGTATATAATTAATGTATTTTTGGTGACAATATACCTACAACCAATCATTTACATTATGTAATATAGGTAAGACTTGACTCGGTCGTTAACTCTATTACTACCGGCCATAGTAATTTATTATTCTGTTATTGTGGCATTAATGACATATGTTTTTGACATTTTTTTCTGATAAATTATTAATTATAAACAATAAAGAATCTTAAGTATTCATAAGGTAATTACGAAATCATAACTACGTTTGCTTCAAAATTATTCGTAACAAAAATGCATAGACATATCCCCCCCCCCTTGTCATTAAATATAAACAAGTTCTTTAACTCATCTTTAAAATAAAAAACGACAAGGAATGAAGAAATTTATCAAATCATTATCATGAGTTTCCTAATATATTTACTTTATATAATATTTAGGACAATAGCTAAGAGCATGTGTCTTATTCTGCATTAATACATATAGGGTGACCCAGGGAACCATATTTTCAAAGGCGAATTATTAAGTATCTTCTTGATTTTTTGGTTGAAAATAAAGAAAGAGTAGTAATTTTCAGAATAGGGGTCTCCAGTCGGAGATTTGTCTATTCTTTTCAAGGTGTCAAATTATCTAATTGAATAAAATAAAAACATATTTATATCACTTACATAAAATAACATCGAAATCGTTTTTACAGAACTCATGTTTTTGGGGAGTTGATTGTATTTTTATTGTATATAGTTAGAAATGGGGCCTTTGGACAGTGCGATGATAAGGCAGGAGCAAAAGTTATGTATATATATCTATATATATAACAAGGCACAAGAGACCATAAATCATAAGTAGACATGGGCCAAATGTTTAGATAGCTTTGAGTTTATGGAAGAAAAGAAAAATATCAGTTAATAACATTAGCTCGATTATCAATTTTAATTCAGTATTCTCTGTATCCTTGAGTCTAGAGCTTGCTAGAACTATAAGTAGCTATTGTGTGTTATTTAATATTGCCAAATAATAATCAGCAAATAAAATGCAAAGACACCACATAGTAATTGTGGGTACACTCTCTCACCTCAACAAGATGCCCATCCCTACTCATAAGATTAAGAGGGTACATCATTCATCAACGAAAGAGAAAGAAAAAAAGGGAAAATACAAAATTATTCGGTCTTGTTATAGTCGTATTGTTATATTTTTTTTCCAAAATAAAGGATGACAACCCAACAGCAAGCAAAAAAGAAGTGTAAACAATATAGCGGGAAATATCTAAGATTTGTATCGGCACCACAAAAACAACACCAATCTTTGTGTCTTGTGAAAAAGTGCTTTAAACGAAGCCATGACACCTTCGATACTTTTGGAATATTTGAAAAAATACACTCTGATAAAGTAGACAAAAATATAACATATTTTCAGTAGCTTAGAGGAAAATTCCAGAAACAAAAACTTTTGAAAATATGCTTTCTAGCACTTCAGAACAATCCACTGACGGTTTGCCATATTTTTGCAAATTGCTAGACCTGGTAAGCCTCATACGACTGGGGAGGAGCTTATTCTGCCAGCAGTAAGAGAAGTTCTACAAATAGTTGTACATAAGTCAACTGTTATAAAAAGCTATACCTCTCAGTGATTGATTAGTTGATAACTCAATTCAAGGAAGAGTGGATGAAATGGGTAAAAATATTGAAGAGACATTGTACAACATTCTTCGCACAATAGAATTTAATTAGAACTGTTATTTGCGAGACAACTTAAAACAGATAATAAAAGTGGGTCAGTATTTGATGTCGTTGATAACTTTTTCTATGAGAAAAACATCCCACTTTCTAACATTCTTGCGTGTGCAATAGATAGAAAACCATCCATGATAGGTCGTCATTATGACTTCATCTGTTTCTTGAAAAAAGTCGTACCTGTTGTGCTTGTACCATCTTGTAGCGAAAAAACTAAGAGGTCGAATTCACAAATCAATTAATACTGTTATCACTGTAGTAAATAAGATTGAGGCACATTTTCTCAATCCAGATGGTTTCGACAGCTTTGTATCGATAATTATAAAGAGTTAGAACGTTTATTCGATACACACAGAAGTTAGATGGCTATAAAAGGAAACCTACCTGAAACGCTTATATTCTTTCTTAGATACAGGAATATAATTTTTCCAAGACTTTCATAATGGGCTCTGTGATGTTCTAAAAAAAACATAAAGAATGACATTGCATACTTGTCAGATATATTCACAAAATTTAATGAGGTTAATTTGTAGTTATCTAAGTGTAAGTTATTCAGACGAAATTTACCCTGTCATAAACTTTGCCAGTTTATAAGCCTCTTTGAATTGGAAAAATAAAAGAACATATAAAGTGATGACTTTCAAGTGTATTGTACTCACATAGAAGAGTTGCAAAGAGGCATGTCTGATTCATAAAAGATTTCAGGATCTTTTATGGCTGAAAAACAAAAGAAAACCATGTTTGGGTTGGGTGTTCCATGCATAAACATGATTTTACTCCCAGTGTGGAATACAGAGCTGCTCAGTACAAGGACGTTCAACTTCCTCAACATTCTGAAACCTTAAAATCTTCATTAGACTCAGACATTACGAAAAAGAAATTAAAGCTTATATAAATGCTTACAACAAAAACAATAAATCACCTATTCCGGATGGATATCCAATGGAGTTTTACAAAAAATATCGTGATTTACTGTCCCCCCTTTTAGAAAGAGTCTTTAAAGAAGCAATTTAACAGAGGTATTTCGAAAAAAATATCAACTTGGGAAGCCTAACGATTATTCCAAAGAACGGGGAGGATCCTCGGTATATTGAAAATCTCAGACCCCTGACCATGCTAAACTCTTCATATAAAATTTATAGTGGTATCATATCACAACGCATGAGAGAAGCCTTGCCCTTCATTATACACACACCGCTGAGGGGTTTCATCAAAAGGAAGGTATATGGAAGACATCATTAGAAGAATACTGGACTCTTCGTCGGATGCTGAAGCGAGAATGGAGAACATTGCACTGATGTCTATTGATTTTCAAAAAGCATTCGACAGCATTTCTCACAACTTTATAATCGGATGTCTAAAAACATATGGCTTCGGAATAAAATTTATCAAAATGGTTGCACTTTGTCTCCGGGAAACTCATACAGAGTATGCATTGCAATGTAAACACATTGAAATAGGAAGAGGCTACCGCTAAGGAGATCCATTGGCCCCAAGTCTTTTTGTCTTAGCGGTGGATCAACTTATAAGGAGGATAGACTCATCTCCAAACATAAAAGGAATCACAAATGACCATAAAATAGAAGCCTTTGCCGACGACATGACCACCCCGTATTCTGGATCAGCGATAGAAGTAAAAGGGTCAGTAGATGTGACCATTAAAATAATTAAAGAATTCGGACTGATATCAGGGTTGACAATCAATCTTAAAAAGACCGTCATAGTATCTAATTTATCATGCGATTTTGTTGGAAAGGGAATAAAAACTGCCAATGAAATAACTTTATTAGGTGCTAGGATATCACTTGGTCGATCTTACATAGAGAGCAATACAAAGGAGATTGAGCAACGAATTAGGAAAGCATCAACCAGATACTCAAGCCTTATTTCGAGCAATTTGCCTACAAGAATTCGGGTATGGAACTCTTTAATCTTCTCCAAGGTCATTCACGTCCTCAAAATAATAGTGATAGACCTTCAGAGCTCATGGATCATTAAATGTATAGTTTTAAATTCAGTGGACTGTCAATCTAAACTTATCTTAATAAGAAAAAATACATATACCAATGTACTCTTGGGTTTCTAAGGTGCAGATGCTTATTATTTTTTTGAATTTTTTCAAACCCCCATTAATTGAATTTGAGATTTCAAAATATGGACATTTTCCAAATACTAATTACTAACCATACCATAAAATCTAATTATTAACTGAAGAGTACATGTGTTAGGTGAGGATATTGTATGTACTATTAAAAAATGACATCTATTACGGTAACAATATTTATATATATGTATATATACATTTATAGATTTAATGCAGATTATAAAAGTTATTGAAGAATAGTATTTCTTTCACTATGTTACTTACTTACAGAAATAAACAGTTCCTGACACAAAATGTCTCAGATATGTCTGTCTTTATATTCAAATTTTTTTTTTTTTTCAAGACTTTTATTCAAGTGATAATTCATGTATTTATTGAACCAATTAAGTCCTGATAACAATATATAACGAAAAGTATAAACTCTGCATATACATGTAGGTAATTGTAATCGTTAATTATCAAAAAATAATACGTAGTAACATTTTAAATAAACTATTTTAACAGATTAACATTTTATAAGAGAAAAAAAGAAGGTAGTTATGAATAAATGATGTGATAATGTCTCCAAGATCTGATTTGATAAGCTACCTATCTTCTTTTTTGGTGAATATAGATATTAATAGGTTATTTTTCCTTGGTGTAGTATACATAATAAGAAACACTATAAATTAATGTACATATTTTGTATTCATTTTCATTCATGACGTTACTTGATGGATTGGAGAAAAGTAGTTTTACTCATCCCTCTCCCCCTGTTTTCTAGACTTTGATTAATAAAATAAATAATCATGGTATGGTAGATATATCTAAAGTTACTATGCATAAGATAATAATAAAGAAAGTGAACGTAACAAAATTTTTATAAAATTTACACAAGTTCTTAACTTTGAATGAAGCTTTTGGGCATGAATACAATGTCAAAACATTGTTTGAAACTTGTGTATGTATGTACATGTGGAAAAAAAAACTTTTGCAAAGAATTAATAACACTGATCAACAGTCAAAAATCCTAAGGGGTATAAGTATAATAAAAGCTATTCAGTTTTGCAGACTAATTTCATATCTGTAAAAAAAAAATTTACGAGAGTCCAACGGATTTTGAAAAATCGAACACTACTTTTTGAGCTTTTTTGGCCCATTTTCCAACTTCAACTTCAATTTAAGTCTAAAAGATACTCATTTTCTGCATTAAAAATAATGAACCTAGTATTTTTATAAATCCTTAACTAAGAAGAAATCGTTAATCTTGTTTTGTTTTTTTACTAAAAAAAACAAGTTCAATAGACTGAAGTAGTAGCGTGCAAAATGTGTATCTTTCTAGGCTTAAATTGAAGTTGAAGTTGGAAAATGGGCCAAAAAAGCTCCAAAAGTAGGGTTTAATTTCTCAAAAACTGTCAAATTCTCGAGAAAAAATACAGATTTGAAATCAGTGTGCAAAACTGAATAACTTTTATTATACTAATACCCCTTAGGATTTTTGAAAGTTCAAATTTGTTGACCTGTGTAATTCAAGTCAAACCTGATCCTCAAATGAGGCTGTCAGTTATACTTCGAATTAGGCTCAAGAAATTAACTGACAAATACAAGGATAAGTCTTGGACTAGGTGATCAATACATATACATATATACTCATTTTATGAATGAGTCATGGTTTTTCTTTGATTTTGTTTAACAAAATGCATTTTGAATTTAGTTAAATGAGTTTGAACTCCTTATTTATTTTTCTAATTCACATTTAATAAAAATAGTTCGATTAAAGTACATATATTGGGCTATATGAATGCACATACTTACACACATAGGTGCTTCCTAATGATATGAAATTCATGTACATACATTGAATGTAATATCATCTCATTATTAAGACACTCTCATATTTCTAGAAAACTTAATTTGGTTGTTAGAATATGTTATGTGTAATAAAATATAAGATATGTATTTATGTACATTGTATGATGATAACCAGAAAATTATTTTCATTCATAGAAAGACTCATAGAATTACATAATACTATACATCTACAAGTTCAATCATTTAAGACCTAAATCCAAAAGAACATTTTATTTCCTGACAGACCCTTTGTCATTAAATATATTTTATTGAGCCAAATATAAATATAAGGGAAGTTTAAATAATTTAGACAATAATAATTATGTATACATAAAAACTTTTTGAGAAGTTAAAAAAAATAAATGAGTTTTTTCCAATAATTTAAAGTCATTTATTCTATCAAAATGTAGACTGTTGTTCTAGAAATGATTAAAGTTTTGGTATATTTAAATTTGCAATAATGGTCACAAAGATATCTATTAGACCTTAAAACAGAAAAAAAGTAGCTAAGATATCATTTATCAACAATATGCAAATAAATTGTACATATACGGGTGTAGTCTGAAAAGAGTCCGATTGTATATATTACTACCATTAAATTGTGTCAGAAAATTTAACGAATTAAATTTTTTCCCAAAGTAAAGAAATGACTTTCTAGCCCAGAAGTTACAAACCTGTAGTCTATTGTAATATCATTTTTTATTACACATTATTTTTGGTAACTATTATGAATTTTGTACCAATATAGCACTGTAATATTTTGTTGTAGTTCTTTCATTATATCAAAATCACGTGATATTTTTAATCAGCCTTTCCATTTTGATATGATATTTAAAATCCTTTAAAACTGTTCTTGAGCCAAAAATGGTGGACTCGCTTCATATTGAGAGGCCAAAATCTATGTAGATATTTTTAAGAGTTCTCTAAAGTAAATTATTAAAAAATTGTTAAATTAATCATTTAAACTGAAGAATTTGCCTTTCAAATCGCATTTTAGTCTCAAAATTTGCTTACAGAAGCCTTGAAGGCCAACGGGAGATAGACCCGTAGTCCTCCTGGCGACTATGATGCTCTTTCAAACAAACAATCGAACAGAGAAAATCATTTTAATATTCATCTCTATATACATATGTATATTAATTGATCTTGAATTAATTAAAGTGTGAACAATTTTTAGTGTCAAGCAAGAGCCAATAGGTGTGGAATTTTATCAATTTTTTAGATTTCCAATATTATGTGAATAAATATAGTCCGTCATCAAAAAATTAATACAATAACTTATGGGCATTATACACGACTAGCTTTATGGAATAAACTTAAATTCCATAGCAATCTCCCTTCAGATGTTTTCATCCATTGACTGATTTAAAGCAACTTACTCTACATATCATGAACTCAAAAAGGACATTATATGAAAATTATGTTAATATAGTGTATATTGATAAAATTTAACAAAAAAAAATATAGAAGGGTAGCCACACTATATATTTTTATTATTTTTTCCCTTTTGAGAGTCGTTGTTTTGAGTGAACAAAAAATCTCGTCGTTATATTTGTTCTTCTTTTGTAGACAATGTGATTGCTGGTGCTCCTCCAGATAGTATTAAAACTCATTGATATTGTCTAATTTTTGTTGATAAATGCCGTCATCTTAAAGTTACAGTTTGAATGTACTTTGTACATATATCTATGTAATTGTAGATATAACTAAAAAGAAGTTAGTAATTCTACATTTAGGGATGTCATAATTTGATTTATATGTATATTGTATGCATACATGTATATATGTATATTGCATTTTTTATAAATATAATTAGAATTTCAGGTGTCTTATGTGGATATAATAATATATATATTATGTCTTATTTAAAAATGATATGTGAATTATTTTTTTAGAAAGAACAAGATTCCTCTGCCCAGGAATTGTTAACCTTCAAATATTTATTGTAAAATATGAATGGATTGTTTTATTCCGTGACATAAGTATTATGCAGTTACAATGTAACGTAATTAAATATGCACATAGTCATACATATTTAAGAATAAAAGTCAAAACATTTGTTATTACCCGATTATCCATTCAATTGAATGTACATAAAATAAGTGATCAAGAGGGATTTTTTTTTAATGATTATGCCGAAAAATGTAAGTGCGAATGTTAAATATGTACTTACAAAGTGTTCTATCCGAATTGAAACTAAATTTATCAAGAAAGATTGCATACTAATACTCATTTACATTCCCTTAATTTAGTTAAACATTGTTATTTGAAATTTTACTCTTTTCAACAAAAATCCAAACGAAGTCATTAATGAAGGATTGATCATATAAATTACATATTATGTACATATCAATAACAACCGAATAAAACAAATGCACATTTGTAAATTTACTAGAAAGGATATCACAAGTACTTTTAGTAATATATAATTAGGTTTATTCAGTTTTTCAGTTAATATGTACTTAAATATATTATATATAAGAGTGTTTGCTATTTGATAGAGTTAACCAAATCTAAAATTATCATGCATCACTGATTATGGTTTGGTATTTTTAAAAATACTCTGAAATATTTTGTCAGTGTAATAAAAAACCGGATATCCGATCAAAGTTCTGATATGAATCTAGAGTACTTTTAAATAGCGTCAAATGTCATTGAAAAAAAAAGTATGTAAATGTCCTATCAGAAGAAAAATCAATTTTTTTTCCTATAATATTAAAAATATCGATTTGGATTGTAATCCGTTTTAGTCTAAAGCGTACGTATGATTAACCCTGAATATTAGATATATGTTGTATAATACATTGTATTGATATTATGTTTTTCAAGATTAAGTTGATATTGTAATAATCAGGGGGGGGGGGGATTTAAAATAGGATTTGGGCCCCTTAGGCTTATTTGTGACTCTTCAATAAGTATTCCAAATTCTGAATTTGCTTTTTACATAGACTACTTGTTTCATTTTTTGACTTGATGGGACGATATAAGTACATATCTATACGGCCTTATTCAAGTTCCCTTTAATAAATTTCCAAAGTAACAGCAACGAACTAAAATGACTTTTATCGAAATAAAAATACTAAAGATAATGTAGTATTTCAGAAAAGAGAATAGGAATTTAATAAATTATTGCTCGTGATTTTGTTTTAAATTTGTCCTCAAGTTCTACATTGGATTTAAATGATTTAGACTGATAAAGTTATAATGTACACAAATATCCAATGGGAGAATTACAAAATCTAAACTTTTATTCAAACCAAACAGGGTTGTTACTAATGGTATGCTTGTATGTAGTTCAATTTTCTTTTAGTAGAAATTTTCTTCTATAAACAATCCAGGTTGTTTACAAAACCTCTTGATTTGGAAAACATTGCGCTATAAAGAAAGGCAGATAATAGCTACTGCAAACGATGCAGAATAGAAATATAGATCCAATATGCATTTGAATTCATTTGAAATCCTTTATTAGTAATAAAATCAGGCAGTTGATATTGTCCCAATCAATTATATTTTCTATTATCACAGATTTTTACCCCCTTATGTAAATTGATCTATTGACTACAAAGCCTAGAGACTAATTAGACACAAATTAACATTAATTGATTGCTTGTAAAGGCTTTATTCTTTAATTGACTTTTTCCCCTTTAATATGAATAGAAAATCATATTAAGCTCAAGTCTAACCCTACTGTTATAAAGTACCCAATATTGGAGGAAAGTAGATATTCATGCTAATAAGGATAAATATATCAACATGATATAAAAAAGATCTTTTATTAATAAGGATACATCATTTTTACCACCAAATATCTTTCGTTTATTTCTTAAAATAAAGTAAAAATAATAAGGAGCTTTTACAATTGGGGTTTTTGGTAATTATTCACATTGATACAAATACATTAGGAGTATTTATGTCACAATATTATTCGTTTTACATCAAAAAGTACTATGTATTTCTTTTGTCAGCTGTTCAATTCACTTCTTTTGCCCCTTTTTCGTCTTATGAATGCTTTATTTTGTGAAGGTGTGAACACATTCCTATTATTAACATGATGGTATCTTAAATATTTACACTTATTTTTTGTCAGCTGTTGATTTTTTAGTTCTCTTGGGCCTTAAATGTTTTAGATTGTTGATTGGTTTCACTGAAATCAGTTGACAGCTGTCATTAAGCTTTGAACAGATCCCAACTATTACATTAAGAATTATTAACTGCCATATAATTTCGAGCCTTTTTTATTTTGCTTTACCTTTGTATCTCTCAAGTTACATAAATAAAAGTCCAACGACGTAACTTAGAAATAAATTATTTTGGATCTTTTTACTTTTCTATTATTTGCAAGCTACATACTTTAAACAGTATTATTAATATTTTAGAACCACCATATGATAAAGACAAATAAAAAAGACACTGCAATACACAAAAGTGTAGAAGTTCAAAGAATAAATAAGTAGGTAGATATGATGTTTTTTTTGCACACAACTTTAATCAACTTTTTTTGTTCTACTTTAGAATTTGTTTTTTGTTTTTTGAGCTAAGCAAATGCAAACTAATCTAATAAATTACTCATCAAATGCTTTATGCAAAAATAAATATGTTAATTGTTTATACTGAGTTTTGGATGAACAAGTTTGGGAATTTGTATTAATTTTTTATCGGAGGTTTTTTTTAACCCAGTTTGAAGACCACTGGTTTATTGTATATTTTTTTTACAGAATAATGGACCTCTGCTTATTTTTTATTAGAATAGGATTTCTTTCTGTCTGTTCCAAAAACACCACACTATATGTAAATATGTTTATTTTTTTAGACGACTCTCTCCAACAAATCGCCCAGTTCTTCGTCGTGAGTCTGCCCAAGACTGTGGAGATGAAGAAACTGGACCTCGCCTACACCCAGCCCTTCCTGATCTGAAAATAGATCTTCCTCCAGGAGAATCCGTAAGTTCATCGGCCGTCAACAAATCAGGTACATCAAACCCAGCCAACGGACCATCAACACCAACATCCAACACAAATCCCTCCAATCCTTATATTCGCTCAACCACTGGTACAACTCTTTCACCCAACCCCGATTCTAGTATGAACGTAAATCCACTCTATCAACGCCGTCATTCAAATTGTATGAGAGGAACTACGAGACAAATGACACGAAACAAGTCTGCTCCCGCCACCCCATTGAATAGAAGCTTAAATAACGTCATGAGAATATCACGAAGTCCTTCTCGGGATGGTTATCTCATGGTTCCGTGTGATTCGAGTCGTCGAGTCCGTGGAAGCTCTCTTCCAGAGAGTCGGAATGATGATCTCTACTGTCTTAGGCAATTTACTGTTTCCAATAAGAGGGTTGTGAATCGTGGAGATTCTTTGCAACCAAGGCATTGTCGAAGTAATTCCTCCATTTATTCCAGCGGCTCAAGGTATGTTTTAATTGGTTTGACATTATTCAGAAGTTAATAAATTCATACTATTTATCAATATATGATTATGAATGAATAGGTATTGAAAGGAATATCCAAGGGGTTGGATATAAAATTTTATAATAATCGAATCATAAATAGAGAGAGTAAGGAGCTGCAAAGATAGACATAACATCTGCTAAAAAGAAGATTTTTTAATATATTTCTTAGAAGAAGGAGTACGTTATGTATTATTGATGTAGCATTGAGTATCGATAAAATATACTTCTTCAATTTAGATGGAAAGAGGTTGTTACATTAGCTCTAATTATAAAAGTATTTGCAACTGATGTGCTTTAATAAATCATTCATCATAAATATTGAATACCCTTATCGATAATTGCTAGCATGCTCGCTTGGTTTGACTACTTATCCAACAGCTTGATTTGTGAAAATTTCAAAAAAATAATCTTAGAATTGCTAATTTTAGAATGAACATTTATTACTAAGAGGATATGTCTTACAAATGAATGTATATTAGGATGTATTCGAAACATATAATTTTGATTTTTGACAAAAAAGTATTTTGATATGAAAAACCAATTTAAAACCAAGGAAAAACTACTAAAAAAATAAATTTAAAAGTTTTAGTTTTGAAAAACTAATACTATTTTCTTAATTAAATAATTACTTGTTTTCCAAATTCTTACTTTTCGAAAAATATGCTAAACATTGTTGTGATATTGTGTCATTGAATCGAAAAAAAATAATGATATTACACTTTATGCTCCTATAAAATATTTATTTGTTAACTTCATTCATTTTTTTATGTAAAGTAAGGATAAAATTGTAAATTAGTGTTTGTACAAAATTTACTAAAATAAATTTTCAATATTGCCGTTAGAGTAGATTATATAAAATTATGATTATCACATTTGTTCGGTTTTTCAGATTTTCAAAAGTAGTACGACCACAAATCACTAATATATCAGGTCTAAAATGGCGTTTTTGTGATTAAGAGATTAAAAAGCATCAATATACATATATGAACATCCTAAAAGCCAAAATTTTGTACTCTTCGTATAAGATTTCCCTTCCAGTTCCATTAAAAGATGAAGTTATATATTATGAATATCTAATTAAAAAGGATAGACAGTTTTTTTATGAAAAAGAAGTTCGTAAAAGGATCAAAAAGTTTTAAATGGATAAGCATACATTATATATATATATATATATATATATATATATATATATATATGTTTGAATACTTTTCCTTCTAAAAAGTCGAATTAATTATAAATCTATATTTTTTTTAAATTATAACATGTAGCTCTGTTCATGGCAGTCTACATTTGTAATAGAGAGAAAACATAGTATTCTTGAAATAATAACAAAGAAAAACTGAAAGTTTGAAAGAAATTGACATTTTTCCCAAGAATAATAAGATGAAGAGAAACTATTTGTTGGAACGTTCAATAAGACTCTTTAGATATAATTATTGCATAAAGTACAAAGAAACGATTATAATGGTATAAATTGTATTATTTAGCAATTTTGACTACTTCATTTTGTGCAAATGAGGGAGTCAATACAGCTATTAGTTGTATATGTATAAATATACAAAGTTTGAAATTGTGAGAAGTAAATAGAATTTGTATTTTGTTGAATATTTTTATTGTCAGTGGCATTTATTTATTTATATATATATTGTACATAATTGTAGAAATGTAAAACATAAAACATTTATTTGTTAAGTTCTATATTAGAAATGTTTCACGTGAATGATCTTAATGCTTCATTTTAGAATCCTTTTTATTATGAAAAAGTAATAACTTATAAGTTATTTATACATTTACTTGTGGGCTGGCAACTTGTCAAATGTACATTTCGTCGTAAAATACTATATATGGATATTTTAATACAATTTAAAATGACATTGTAATGAATATTCTTCTTATTCCTTTAATTTTATTTATATATTAAGGAGTAATGTAGTATTTTTCTTCGTATACATATATCTATGAGGTAAATTAATGTCTGTTCTTTTGTGGAGTAATGTTTTAATTACATAAATTCATTAAAACACAGTAACATAGAGTTTGAATCATATTGTTACTTAAGTAACTTTGTTGGTTGGTGGGAGAAAAAAAAGTTTTATATAATGGACTGAAATCTTGATCAAGATTCAGTTAGTGTCTTTTTCGGATCCAATATTCCAATTTATATACCGTAATATAATATATTCATCACAAGTCAGATTCTCATGTTTAACATTTTAATAATATAATATATGTATAGTATTTTTGGCAAAATGTCCATTTGGCTCAAGTTTCTTCACTGAATCGTCCTAGAACCATATTTACAAATGAGGCGCTTGAGGATGGTCACTGCAAATAACTGCTTAAGCGTCTTGATCTTAGAATTTATAATATTAAAAATTGTAAAATGTTCTGCGAATATTTTTAAGTTAAACTTGTACAAATAAAAAGGCACAGCATGACTAACTTTCGCAAGCCCTGATAAAATACACCTATTATGTGTAAACATAAATGGAGTATACATAAATATCAGTTACAAAAACTTATTTAGTTGTATCAATCTTTTAATAGTTTCAAGACTATGTATCCTCCTATGATTTCAGTCTTTCCTATTCACATTCTGGCCCTTCTGGTCGTTCTAGTCTACGAAGTAGCACAGAAGACGATGAAGGACCGTTATATAGAGATGGGTCACTTGGAGGGACTGGAGGATCTTCAAGGTTTACAGTACTCATGCTTGGAGCAGGGGATGTGGGGAAAACACTGCTTACATCACAGTTCATGTCAAGTAAGGATGTTGGAGCATATGTGAACGATGGTCAAGGTATGTACATGGATAAATAATGAAATCTAAAAAATTTCAAGGATATGAGTGTAAAACGTCGAATGCTTCAAAAACTAACTTTAAGTCTGTACATATGTATATAGTGAAGTGAATGCATGTATATATGTATATATACCTTTGTGACATTATGAATTGATAATTATATCATAATAGTTGTATAGTATCACTTTCTGTCAATTAAGTAACATAAGAACCTAAATAATTATCTAACATCATTACATTAAATGATGTGATGATGTTAATAATAATTTTAGAGATTTTTCTATTTATTGCATTCAATGTTGAAATAGTTGAAATGTATATTTATTTAGGAATAAATGAGGGTACATATGCACTTACATAGACTATCAAGAGTAGTTTAATGAAAGCTCTTGGAGTAATAGTATTGTTATTTTGGTAAGTAAGCGTTCTTTTATTGCAATTTATCGCGAATTCAACAACTACTCAGAAGGGTTAAAAATGCGTATAATAGGTATATTACTTACATATTTAATAGAATAATTATTATATAGGTACATTTGTCTTATATTATAATGAAAAAAAAATTCACAGGGGTTTTTAGATACTGTCATTTTGACTCGACATGACCAACAGGGATGCTAAAAGCCCTGCAAATGTCCATATTCGGTTGTTTTTCTATGAATGAAAAAGGCTTATAAAGAACAGAAATTGGATATGTTACCATTGGACTTCATTAGTGTTCTCTAAAAATATCCATATTCAGAGGTGCGGGAAGCGTTTTCATTTGGGGGGGGGGGGGGAGAAGGGAGGATATTTTTTTTCCGATGACCGTACAAAAAGACTGTCAAATCTTGTGATAATTTTCTTAAAAATGAAATTTTTTTTCTAAACTACATTTATATGTAGTCGTATAAAATATAAATAAACGAGAAATAATTTTTCATAATTTTAAAGTTTTGGGGGTTTTTTTCACCAAGTTTTGTCAATCAGTTTTGGAATGCGATCTTAGATAAAATTATTTGTTTTATATGTTCGTTAGGATCACCCAAGAAATTGCTTTTGTGATGTCTCATTTTTGCTATTTATTGAAATTACTGAAGTATGATTAGGAATGTATATAATAAATAAAATTTATTTCGTTACATTTTGGTAAAACCAGTTCATCTCTTTAAGAACTATTAAAAATCAACTTAATCCACTATCATTCTCAGCATAAATCATAGTTAGGAATGTAAAAAATATGCAAATGGGGTGTGTAAAATAAAAAAAAAAGAGAAAATTATCCTGGTAACTCTGACAATTTGATGAATGTTGAGAGGGAAGCAGCTTGAGCTGTCATGATGTTTTACTGAGATACAAGCTGCTATTCTCCTTTATATATACAACAATAAATAATAACATAGATGAGAAGAAGTAAATTAACTGAAATTCATGTCAGGAAATTATATATTTTTAACTAATAATAATTATACGAGGACTTGAGCCCTTTTTATTTACATTTTATTTGCTTTATTAACCTTAATGCATGTATTCCTTCATGCGAGATAATTACTATCAGGTAGATGTTCTCCTATCAGTAATAAAGGAAAAATAATAACATCTTTGGAAAACAAAAAGTACTGTTCGAAGAGCCAACTCCACAAAATCTCGCACGCGGCATTTTGCATACTATTTACATTCCTAAGTATGATCAGTCAGTAAAATGAATTTGTGGAAGATTTTGATTAATTGATAATACTAAAATAATATCCTTCTTTATTCAAAATATTCATTTAAACATAACACCCATTTTAAATTAGGGTAGATGCTTGAATTTATCTATGCACCAGCAAAGTATTAAATTGTACATAATCAAATAATTTTGCTAGTATATGTGTAAATACTAGAAATAATCGGAATTCAAGTATATCCTATTTTTATATTTACCTACATCAATATCGAATAACAAATGACTCTTACTGTTATCATGGATTTGTTGTAGAATATGAGTAGTATATAAAAAAAATGACTTTAACAAATTATTTTTAGGGGACCAAAAGATATTCAGGGCTCCGTATTTTCTACACCAATGGTAAATCTACAGTCATTTACATAAATTTAAAGTCAATCTTTGTAAATTACAAATGATTAAATAAAAATTAATTATAAATCATAGGTTTTGAAACTGAAATGCATAGACTTATATTAGTGGTAGTTCTAATGCGCAATTACATCAATATACTTAAATATATATTAGGGGGAATCATACAAACCCAAAATCGAGATATCATCAGTACAACCATCTCGAAAGTAGCGTCTTAATAATAGATAAGTTTGCAAATAAATGTGGAGCAAAGATTTCTGTATGAAGTAAAAAAATGTAATATGTAAAACTAAAAAAAAGTCAGGAATAAATTTATTTTAACTCGACAAAACATATTATAGTATTATATTTTTTCTAAAATAATTTTCCTGGTTTCTATGGAGCGATATATGTTTGTTTGTGCCCCTCCTATTTATTAAACAAAAGACACACATAAAAGTTTCAAGCTAAAAAACTCTTGGAGATATCTCGATTTTTGATTTGTACGATACCACCTAGTATACTTTAAATTCATTATTTTGTAAGGCCATCTTTGTTTGTTTTTTGTTTGCATCGATTTGTCGTTGTAAACTGCAAACAAGAGATGTACAACATTCAGGATTTTTTTTTCTTTTATCATATTTTCTAGATCTGGACTACTTCTGGGTCAACCCAAAACTTTAGCATTCATTTGTTTCAAAAGTGATGACACCATTTTTGACTTGTAACATGGGGTACTGTCATGCATAAAAATTTCCGTTTCTTTTAGTTTTGTCTAAAAGTTCTTTGAATTTGATTCCGTTTATAGTGGCCCCAGTCTGATAAATAGAAACTATTTTAAAATACAAATTTTGAATTACAATATTATTGGGCGAAAATACAATAAGAGTAACAATTTTTCTTCTGAGTGTTTGATTAAGAGTGATTGCTCACTCCTTAGTAAAAGTTTATCAATTATTTAGAAAGGGAATTTTATACAAAAAACTTAAAAAATGAATTCAAGCTTTAAAATATTAATTTGAGTTATATTTAGAAATAACTTTTATTTATTTTTTCTCAGTGTCAAAATTCAAGAAATAATATATTTTGTCTTATGTATATCCTTCATTTTTGTTTAGACGAGGAATATGGGGAAAAATGCGTTTCGGTTTTACTTGAAGGTGAAGAATCTGAGCTTGTTTTTATTGATCGACCCTATGCTGAAATGTCCGTAAGTATATTTTTGTTATACATAATATTTTTTGATAATTTCCCCCAAATATTTGAATCTGTATACATATAATAGTAGGCATCTTCTTTAAGACTAGGCTATTTAAAATTTTACCAAAGTGTACCTATTATAATTATGTAGATATGTATTTTGTTATATATGTCATTTCAACAAGAAAGTAAGTTTGTTTTCAAATATTGAAAAGAAGAAAATCCACTTTTAAGTTTTTTTACTTCATTAATATAACGGTCAAATATATAAGAGTCATTTTGCGCATGGTTTTTGCTAAAATATCACTTTTAATCAAGAAAGCCTGGATTGTTGACCATCCAATAGGGTAATCGGATAAATGTAACGACTGCACAAGGAGCCGATATGGTCCCTGAAAGAACGTCCATCGTTTTCATAGCCCCAGAGATTTATTTCGTTATAGTTTAGTAAAAACCAGTTCATCTCTTTAAGAACTATTAAAAATCAACTTAATCCACTGTCATTCTCAGCATAAATCATAGTTAGGAATGTAAAAAATATGCAAATGGGGGGCGTAAAATAAAAAAAGAAAGAGAAAATCAACCTGGCAACCCTGACAATTTAATGAATGTCGAGGAGGGAAGCAGCTTGAGCTGTCATGACGTTTTACTGAGCTACAAGCTGCTATTCTCCATTATATATACAACAATAAATAATAACATAAATGAGAAGCAGAAAATTAACTGAACTTCATGTCAGGAAATTATATATTTTTAACTAATAATTATACGAAGACTTGATCTTTTTTTTGTTTACATTTTATTTGCTTTATTAACCTTAATGCACGTATTCCTTCATGCGAGATCTTTACTATCAGGTACATGTTCTCCCCTCAGTAATAAAGGAAAAATGATAGCAGCTTTGGAAAACAAAAAGTACCGTTCGAAGAGCCAACTCCACAAAATCTTGCACGCGGCATTTTGCATATTATTTACATTACTAATCATAGTAATAGTTACTACATAGTCATAAACACCAGATGATTTTTATTCTTGATTGTGGCCGGGTTTTTTTTTTTTTATTAATTTTCAATTATTGGAGTCATTATTTAATTAATCGAAATACACCATTAATACAAACGAAAGATAATGTCTTCAAGAATATGAATAACTCATTTTTGAAATATTTCAGATAAACTTGGTTTTTTGTTGAGTTGACACATATGAGAATTCTGTTCATATTGTCTCTGCGTTATATATATTTTTATTTAGTAAGATTAATGACAAAAAGGGCTCTCATATTATGATAAATGAGCTCTTTTAAACCATCTTTAAACCCAACTTAATTAGGTAGTAGTTGTGGTTGATTCCATTTCCATGGTATATCATAACATTAAGGAAGTACCAAAACAACTACCAACATCATAGGGGAATATGGGAATTGTATGGAACTTATGGCTTATGTATGTATTTAGACTCATCCTTCTAGGATCGCTCATTTATGTATATTCATATATTTTTACACATATATAACATGGTTATATATATATATATATATATATATAGCTTGGAAAATATATAATTTGTCTTTTAAAAAGTAAAATATTCGTATTTATGTTACATAACATGAAATATGGTTTTAGTTTAATATGTCAATGGTTTTAATGACTTTATAAGACGTAATTCATTCATTGATCCTTATTATATTAATAACAGGTATGAAAAAAATTACATTAGTTTTAGTATTAATTGGACATTGATTACATATTCATATAGGTACATAAATATGTAATCTACATAATATACCATCAAGTAGAAAATGCATAAATGTTGGTTTTACTAATTTTGTACTCCCATCCCTTTAATGTTGACACTAAATAACAATTAATGAAATTTGACGGGCTCTCGGAAAAGTTTTATAATGGCTTAACTATTTATTTATCAATAGCTCAAAGGATTTCATTTAATAGTAATGTAATAATTAAGTAAGTAGTCAATAAAAGCAGCATGCATTACTACTTTTATTTACATACACAATGCATATACAAAGTAATGAAAAAACAAACAAACAATAAAATGCAAAAAATACTTTTGTATCAATTTAGTTGACAACAACACGAATTTAACCAATTTAAATTATTTCTCGAAAAAATTGGGAAACAACGTACATAGATGGATTATGCATTGAATGATAACGAGTCTTTATAATCATTAATGATGGGCTTAATGGGACAAATACGTTCTTTTCTCCAACAAAGTAGGACTTTTCCATTGTTTGATAGTAGGAATACTCTTGGCTTCGTTCTCAGAGTGTTAATAAATAGAGAATGGTGAACAAGTTGCCAGCTCATAAAGGAATATAGATTTCATTATTTTCATGTGGGTGGAACAATTTTTAAAAATTGTTAAAAAACCACAGGATATTATTTATTATAATTTGAGACTATATTGCAGGTAAAGAAATAAATATCTTTCTGGATAAATTATTGCTTTTATTTGACAAGTTACAATAAAAATTATAAAATTTATAAATATATTTTTTAAAGCTTGTTTATCTTTCATTTCTGATGGATTAATTGTATTTTAAAACCCATTAAAGTTCTCTTTAGATAAGAAATTTCTTATTTAAGAAGAATTTTGTTTGCCAAATACGTAAATTTTTGAGTTGTGAAATAAATTGACCACTTAAAAAACATTTTACCAGAACAAAAGCTCGAATTTATTTCTTTAGATATATTCTGTAAGTTAGAGGTAATAATTTATTGATTACGTTTACTATAACAAATTTAGCATACAAACATGTTACAAATTGTGTGTTAGTAGCGAAGATAACATGTTCTAGCACCTAATATGTGGTCACCGAAATTGATTGAATACCAGAAAAAGCATTTTTTACTATTTAATTATTTAATACATTATCTGATAAACTTTAAAAGGCAAGTGCACTGCATTTAGGAAAATCTATACCTAGATGGAATAATCTTGTTTTTATTTTATTTTAAATCGTAATTCATTATTTATTTCATATTTTTGTATGCATGATCTATTTTTTATATAAAAAAGTATTGTGGAATAATAAAAAAGTAACCGAAGTTCAATCTAAATTGTAATTTTTAACCACCGTACAAATTTAATATATTGCATAAAAAAGTTATATTTAAATATGTACAGGTTAAGCGAAAAAAATAGAAAATATAAATTGGCTAATTGGGTAGTCTTAAGATGGTTCGGAAACCAATCAGAAAGTAAAATATAATAGAAAAATATGTAAGATTTTGAATTAGGGATACATTACATCAGTCAGTTAGAAGGTGTTCACTCAGGAGTGACAAAGATGTTGACAAAAATATTTTTACAATTACCCAACAACTGATTGGGGAAAAGAAATCACGAAAAAATTGCAAAGTAGTCATTCGTCATCGTGAATCAGGATTTACGATCGTGGTTAATATATTTAATAAGATATATCAAAAGTCATATAATGCAAAATTTTATTTTCATTATTATTATAACTATTTTTTAACTATTTTTCTTATTGGGTCATATGAATAATAAATGAAATTGTTCTTGATGCATACTCTTTGTAAAACCACAGTGAATTTTTTTAAAACATAAATAATTACTATAGAGGGTATATACATAGTTTAGTATAAATATTACTTTGATGGGTTCTTTCGTTAGGAAAATGATTGAGCTGAGGGCCAACATCAAATTAGTTGTACAAAAATGTAAAAGGTTTTGAAATTATTGAGGGAACGGTAACAAATAAATATCAGTTAAAGTTCATTATGTTGCGTTCAAATTTTTACTGAATAAGGACTTCAATAAAGTGTCATATCTCATGAATGGCTAGAATTAACAATTTACTTAAATTGGCTTTTTGTTATGAATATTTCAGAGCATTTGTACCAAAATCAACAAACCATTGTCGATTGACATTATGTTTTTTATTAACGATTTGACAGGAAATTAATTAACTTATACAATATGTTTGTACAGAAGGGCCCTCAAATACATTTTCATCTCTTTTCTAAATAAAAAATAAAAAAATAATTAAATTCGAAGATTTATCTTTCTCTAAAAAAAGAAGAATAAAATGTAATTCAATATAACTTTTCTAGATCCTGTCCTATTCAATGTAAAAAAGCCTCAATGTGTTTGCCTTTTTTAGGAAAGAGAGGATTCCTATCACCACAAACAGTGTTAACATTATTATTTTAACCTTGCGTAACTTCATTTTCAATATGTATTCCTGATTTTTTTCATTTTTTTAAATTGTATCATAGAATAATAATAAAGTTTATTAAGAAAAAATTCTGTATGCGTGAAATAAGGATCTAATATGACTTGCTTTTAGTCCAAATTATGATTATAATGTTATATTATCTAGAAAAGTTTAAATACATAATATGTATGTGAGGAAGTTCCGATCCAAAAGCTCTATAAAATATCTTGCTATGCTAATGAATACATTAGTTTACATGATATGTAAATATATTTATACATATGTAGTTATGTACACATAACCAAGATAAAGCTAACTCAACGAAAACTCATTTTAACAAAGTCAATAGAAAATTTTATCAATCATATCTGTAAACAGAATCAAATTATGTATAAGATTCAATAAAGGGGCTTTGTCAATATATGTAGTAGAAGTAATTTGTTGATGGCTCTCATTGTAATAATTATGTTGCGGAGCGCAATTTACTCAATTAAATGTATGTTTGTGTTTGTGAGGTTTAATAAGGACTAAATATATCCATGTGTGTATAGTATAAAGTTCTATATTGATGAAATAACTTGTACATAAGTTTTAACTTGTACAAACCGACGGTACATGTTATTGGAATAAATAAAAAGAGATGAAGCACTTTACATTAAAAATGAACTTACTGCATTTGTGATAAGGATGAGGCTATAATAGAATGTCCATTATGAAGATGATCGATATTAATATCAAGGGTGTTATTTATAGCTTTTGGATGATGCAAATGACTAATTGATTACATGTCCTTTGTGGCTCACTGGAAATGTAGACTTTCCATCACTTATAAACTCATAATAGGTACATTAGTAGTATTAATAAATCAAATGAAATGACAAAGTGGCTGATCTGCTATGATTGATTGATCAAACTGTGACTAGGTCAATCCATTTATATGTACAGGTTATAACTTATGACACAATCCCAACTTGTACATAATATAAATAAATTGTAATAGTAAATGTATAATATTAAAATCTACAACAAATTATGTATGTTAATGTAACAACAACTCAGAGTTTAGTCATTTTTTATTCTATGGATTCTTCTAAAACACAAGTCAGGTCATCCGACTCTACCGTGAGTCTTTGATTTTTGATCGAATTTGAAGGAAAATTTACACATTTAGATCGACATTTCTTTCTTTCTTGGAGTATTATCGAGCGCTTTAAATTTTATTTGAAAGCTGTGGGTCTCAGCTCTTGTATTCATTCCTTATTAATCCATTTTATGTAATATTCAAGAAATTATTTAAGTACAAACGTTTTGGTCGATTTTTGGGCCTACGCCAACCCCTATGCCCCTAAGATCCCCCATAGGTCAAAACAAAGACTGGAAATGGAATTCGCATTAAAACACTAGCGGATCATTATTTTTTAATACACAAAATGAATATCTTTCTGGGCTTAAATTGAAGTTGGAAAATGGGCCAAAAAAGCTCAAAAAGTGGGGTTCTATTTCTAGAAAACTGTCGGATTCTCGAAAACAAAAATTACAGATTTAAAATTAATGTTCTAAACTGAATAACTTTTATTAAACTTATACCCCTTAGGACTTTTGACATTTCAAATTTTGTTGACCTGTGTAATTAATTAATTAATTAATCAGTACACCATTAATTTACCTTTTTTAGTATTTTTGCCATCACATAGGCTAGAAATAACTACAAGAGTAGTGGTTGTATCTTGACTCATTTTTAAATAATTGTGATTAATTATATATATCTATATTGTACTATGAATGAATGTGCAAATCCTACCTGTCAAATCCAAAGAATTTCTTGGCTAAAATTCTGTCAGATTTTTTCCATTTTTTTTAAATTCACATTTGCAAGACTATATTTTAGACAAAAAAGTAGAGCAATCTCTCTGGGTTCCTTGAGTTGCAGGAGTCAAAGTCAGTGATGACCTAGCTTATAAATATTACCACCCCTAGACCAGTGATTCTTGTCTTGTATTAAGACCTACATATGTACATTTTCTCATGATCATTTTGCTGCAACTCATTTTATTGCCCTTGAAGCCAAGCAAATGAAAAGTATTTTATCTTTTTTTTTAAAAGAAATTTTCTTGCCCTCTACTATTTCCATATATGTATAACCACCTCTCCGCAACCCACCATTTAATAATGTAATGCCTTAGACCAGGGGTGTCAAACTCATTTCACATCGCGGGCCACATACGACCCTTAGGTAGATGTCGTGGGCCGGACTATTAAAATTATAGCATACTTAGCTATAAATAACCAAAATATCATGTCTTCCCTCTGTTTTGATTAAAAGAAGAACAAGGACATTGTTAAATTTATTGAACAAAACTTTTTCAAAACATTTCACAAAATTGCACAAACTTTAAGTAAATATTATCGTAAATTATAATAACTCGCCATTGACTGCGCCTTCGGCGACTATGGCGAGGCCTCCGGCGGGTTTTTTTTTTTTTTCCGTAGAAATCTTTTATATGACGTGTAAATTACGCATACAAAATTTCATGACCATAGGGTAAGGGGTTCCGGAGATACGAGGGGTTACGGACACACAGACAAACTTGAGTATTTATTATATAGATGAACTTTACATGAGATTTAAAAGAAAGACTAACATTACATTGTACATTTTTTTAAATCACCACGATAAGTACTCATTTTCAGAGTATTGAAATTTTGTATTCTTTTAATGGAAACGGTATCTACAAATACAAAATGCAAGACAGCATTTTAAAGACGTTAGTCTTGTCTGGACTTATTTTTGTTTCTGAACTTGGCGTCAAAGTCACCGTCGGAATACGATGCTAATGCTATTTCACTAGCAATTGGGTAGCTGGCTTTTACTGCAGCTTCACTGACGTCTCAGCTCAGGGTAAAAGTTGACTGCTGTTTCTTCGGACCTGCCAGAAATTCTTTGACCTTATCTTTTCTCAGTTTTCCCTGTAAGCCGTCATATTTTGCGCTGTGGTGCTTTCGTAGTGGTGCCGAATATTATATTCCTTACATACTGAAATATGTTGCAAACACACCAAACATAGAGGTTTCCCTTGCGTTTTGGTAAATAAATACGGCGTGGTCCATTTTTCTTGGAAAATTCTACACTCTCTATCCACTTTTCTCTTTTTTGAAAACGCAATTTTTACTAATGAGGGTGTTGCAGACAAGTAGAGAAGAGGGTATAAATAGGAATGTAAACAATATGCAAATCGGGCTTCTATATAATAAATCCTCAAGTTTGTCTGTGTGTCCGTAACCCCTCGTATCTCCGGAACCCCTTACCCTATGGTCATGAAATTTTGTATGCGTAATCTACACGTCATATGGAAGATTTCTAAGGAAAAAAATTTCGAGAAATCAAAAAAAAAAAATTCGCGATTTTTTTTTTCAAAAAAAAGGATTGGATCTGACGTCGTCAACTTTGACAAACTGAATATTACGCTACGCATCAATACTGTTTTGTTTGTTTTGAACGGTGGGCTTCAAAAAGCCGGAGACCTTGCCATAAGCGCCGAAGGCGCCGTCAATGGCGAGTGTAATAAAAAAGTGGAGTTGGCTCTTCAAACAGGTCTTTTTGTTTTCCAAAGCTGTTATCATTTTTCCAATATTAATGATGGGAGAACATCTACCTGATAGTAAAAATGTCGCATGAAGGAATACATGCATTAAGTTTAATAAAGCAAATAAAATGTAAACAGAAAGGGCTCTAGTCCTCGTATAATTATTATTAGTTAAAAATATATAATTTCCTGACATTAATTTCAGTTAATTTACTTCCTCTCATCTATGTTATTATTTATTGTTGTATATATAATGGAGAATAGCAGCTTGTAGCTCAGTAAAACGTCATGACAGCTCAAGCTGCTTCCTTCCTCGACATTCATTAAATTGTCAGGGTTGCCAGGTTGATTTTCTCTTTCTTTTTTTATTACAAGCCCGAATTGCATATGATTTACATTGCTAGTCATTAGACAGCTCTTGAATGTATATTATATGTAATTTATGTAGAATATAGTATATTACATATGTACAAAAACTTTATGAAATTATTTGTTTGTTGTTTTGATGAGCTTGTGTACTTTGTAAGGGTTGCTCATGAGATTGTTCTCCCTAGAGGCTGACATAGTTCATGTTTTGTATAATATACATATTATGTGTAAGTATGAATATATTAGTTTTGTATATATTTCGTCTATGATTATATACCTTCGAGATAAATCAAAACAGAAACAGACAGTATGCCTGCATACAGTTTTCATAACTAACTTGTTTTCAAATATTTATCTAAAAAATAGATGTAACACATGAATACGTGTATTTTTCTATATATGAGATGCTATTAATGAAGGCTACTCAAAACTATATACATACATAAATAAGTAGATATTTATTTTGTACGTAATACAAATAATGCCATGATAGAGATCATTACTATTTTAACGAGTTTACTTGAGACTATTATATGAAAAATTGATTATCGTTTTTATCGAAGAAAATACTTTATTTCTTATCTCCAATCCATCATACTCAAACTAAAAATTAAAAATGATTCATGGATAGATCCTTTGATGAGAAGGATATTTTGACAAATACAAAAAAAAATACAGTTTCTTCCCTAATAGTTATTTTTTATATTATCTTATAGTTTCGGTCTAATAAATAATATCTCATTTAAGGAGATCCTTCAAGAAATATCGATGATCTTTTATGTACTGGAATATATCACCATGGCTATTTTATTTAGAATGAATGATGATCCAATGCAAGGGGCAACTAGTTGTGAGCAAAGTTGTCTCATTATTTATTGAGAGAGGACAAATTATACCAATGTCGGCTCATAACATACTTAAATTCATTTTATAATTACATTTGAACTCTATAGAGCTCTCAAATTGACACATCAATAATCAAAGGGAAAAGTATATTTATATAAGCAGTATATGATTGATATAGACCGTGCATTATGCCTAGAAAGTTCCTTCAATTTGTTTACTCCAATAAGACTAATCCATCTCATATCAAAGGACAACCATTAAAAGTACATTTGACTTTTGACTAGACTCGTAGATATCTGGATGTGATTCTCGAGTCACAACTCCTCAATGTCTTGGTCTCGGTGCCAAGGCCAAAATAGAAGCAATTAGATTAAAAACTCAATTATGAAAAGCAAAAACGTTTTTTCTCTTGCTTTATACCTGTTTGATAAAGATAGTAAACTTATTCTTTAAGAAGCAAACTCTCAGTCAGTTTTGGTATGCAATTACTTCTTCAACACAGACTATGATCTAAAATCCAAGGTATTAATGTATCTGTTTCTGTTTATATAATATATCTGCATGGAAAAACAGATTCATTGGTTACCGAATCGATCTATTAAAAAAATGAAAATAATTCAAGGATTACCAATACATGTAAATTTTACGACCTGAAATTTCTTTTATAGTGCTCCAGGTTTTTGTGTTTTAAAATACACTGTAACGAAGTAAAATTTCTGGATAAATTGACTTGCAAAATCACACATTATTTTTCAGAAATATTACTTTTCAAAAATGAATCTTTCCTTTAAAAATCATAAAAACTACTTTTTGGGGAGGTTTCATACAAAATATTTTATTTCTATGTAGAGACCAGTAATGAGTGAAAAAAATCGAATTTGATGAATTTGGCTTTAAATATGCTAAAAAATTACCTTGTTGTCGTAGTATAACGATAGGAATTTAAGAGTGCATTTTGTATATGTACATTGTATAATGCTTAAAAAAGTAAGTTATTATTCATATACTTTTTCAATACAATATTATCCATTTTTTTAATAAATTGTTATATACACCTCTTATGAATGAGAGGGATAAGACGACCAATTTTCAGGAGTTCATTATTGAATTTGAAATTATATAAATTCTAAACTATCTCGCAAAATGATAAATATCTTATGGCTGATTTCTTTGCTGTTGTTATTACAAGACAATAAAATAAAAATTACCTTTCATTTTTTTAAGTGCTCGTGGGTTGTTGCCGGGCTTTAACTCATAAAATGAATCCTTATTGAAGAAAAAATATTCACAGATATCAAATTGTGATTAATAAGTTTGATAATTTCTGCCTCAATGTATATTTAGGTTGTTAGCAAACAAATTGGTAAAGGAGAAAATAATATTTTTCAAAATAAATATATTTTTGAATGAAAAGTTTTATAATAACTTCAACAACCGAGACTAAACTTTGACGAAATGAATTTACTTCAAAAATTAATAACACAGTTGAAGTGCTATGGATTAATTAGAAGGGAGTTTTTAAAAACTAATGTAAGTTACCATTACTCTAATTAGTAATACATTTGAAACTGTTCAAACACATCCAAATGGAGTGTTTCTAGTTTTGATGAACATCAACCACATTTGTTTAGTTTGCCCGGGAAAATATTATAATTAAATATAAGAAAATGCCCCTTCCCCCTCCTAGTATATATTTCAAACTTCTATAATCAAAAATGTCCAACAAATATAGAAAGGGAACTGGGAACGTCTATGTCTATAACAGTATCTCCTTGTAATAAAATAATCATCTGTCTATTATATTATGAAATTTTGGATAGGATGGTGTCTACATATATATATTTATGTGTACATCGACTAAAAATAACCTAGGACAAGTACTCATTTTTTCACAAATTAGAATTTTTTTTTCATAGATTCACCCATATTCTTGTAACGTCAGTTCTTCAAATAAGTCATTCGTCCTTAATCGAAAGTATAACATATTTTCTAAAGATAAAACGCACAAACTATGATTGTCAAGTGATTTCATTAAGAGTAGATTCATTTATTTTCGTAATTTATTATTATTTATTGAAGTAGAAACTAGACAGTGCTCGCGATTAATTCCTGATTTAAAATTATTTGTAGACTTTTTCTTCTCTAATTTCTCATTAATTGTATTTATATTTTTCAACAAATTACTTCTTCTTCGTATTTATTTTGAATGAAGACTTACTTGTCAAAATAAAAGAATAATGGCACTCAAGCACAAAAAAGAAAGAAAAAAGACTAAAATTTTAAGTAAACTTGATTAATTTGAGATAAAAGGAATATAAATAGGTATAAACTCTTTTATTTCCCTTTAGAAATGAAAGAATGTTTTTCCCTTAAAAATTTGTTTTTAGTATCGAGTTTCATTATAAAAAATTCTCATGATATTTATGGTAGATTTTTGAAAAATTAGAGAATAGAATCCGATTACTTAGGTCGTTGTAAAAGTGTATGCCTTTAAAAAACTGTTTTAGAGTAAATCTTAAAGGAAGATTGAATTAGGTATTGTAAAAGATATACAAAAATTTACCTTGTGTTTATTTCAAAATACTTGAAAATTGACAAAATAAAAGCTTCAAATAAGCTCTTAATTAGTTATTTAACGGAAAACTGCAATGATAGAGGGGATTATTTATATTCCAGAGTTTCAAAATGATGTCTTTATAGGATAAATTCTAATTTTGGGAAAAGAAAAAAATTGCAAGGACTCAAATTAGTTGAATAAGGGGGTTGAGGAACAACAGCAATATGTTTTAGGTCAAAAATTCACTTATGGAAATGGCAGTGTGACACTACGAATTGTTATGATGAAGTATCTACTTGTTTCTAATGTCTGGTTTCACACGAATCCCTATTTTCCTTAACCTTACAAGAACACTTTTATAAAACAATTAGTTACAGTTTGTCCAGTTGGAACAAATTTTTTATGCACGATACCTTGGAATAATTTTCATGTTCGAATCAGGGTGACTTACTAACAAGTTCAAACCACAGACTATTTAAATTAAAACGTAAACAATAGATATTGAAGCTTCAATACTTTTCACCTTTGCATCAAAATACTACTGGGGAAGTCTTTCATTGAGCTCCTTCAATTATTTGGAGGAGAAATTACTGCATTTCCAACTTTTTTAACTAATATCGATACCATTATGCAAAACCGACACATACCTGCAGCTTTGAAGCTGAATTAGATTTTGGGACGCATGAAGACAAAAATTCAGCGAAATTATATGCATCATGTCTCTCGAGTAGATACTGAGGCCTCATTGCGAGAATTCTCGAAGAAGATTAACCCATTAGAAGCGAAAGTTAATAAAGGACAATAAAATTTATATAACAATAGAATAAGACTTGTTTAATCTACTGAAAAATTTTCATTAAATTTGTATGACTAAAAGTTGAGTTAATTGCACGTCGAAAAATCTAAGCACAGGCACTAGAGTCCAAAATTTTAACAATAGTAATTGGAATATTCAAGTCTGCTTCATGTTTAGTTTTAAGATATTCTTCAATAACTTTTTATTATTTATTTTTTATTTATTATCGAATAACATCTTTTTATACACAGTTTGGACAAATTCTTTTAATATTATTAACAATTATACTAATATTTCATATAATAGCAATGATATAATTTTCTAAAGTTTTATTGCAATGATATAATTTTCTAAAGTTTTATTGCAATGATGGTTGTTGATACATTTTGAAACATTTAGGGTGAAGGTCTACATCGCACTTGGTAAAAATAAATTATACCCTTCCCTTGCATTGTCTGCACACTTTTGGCTGTAAACATTGTACTATCCAATGGTCAGTACCATCAAATCTAGAAAACTCAGTAAATTAAGACGTTATCTTCTTTTCTTGAATTGATCTTTATCCGTAGGATTTACAATATAATAATGCCAAGGATTCAATGAAACCTTAGATAATCATTTTTGTACCTTTTTTTATCAGATGGTAGGCATTATTCACTTTCACACCATTAAATAAATTATTAAAATTAATAAATAATAATCATTAATAAAGAAACTATCGTCCACCACCATTTCCTTTGACTAATTCGAATTCTATAAGTGCTTAAGGCTTTTTCATAATATCAACATATCCCATGTGATTGCTATATTGTTGAATACATGAGGGCTGAGGAATTATCTAAATATTTTTTTTGGTTCTGTCATATTGCATAGTACTACTAATTTTTGTCGTATTATGGTTGGGGACTAAAGTGACTTCCTTATTGCCCTTCCATATTACTGCCAGAATATCTTCAGACATTCTGTAGTCAAAAGCCAATCGTTTTTTATTTTTTAATAATTGTTTTTGTAATATTAGACACTTCTCATTTCTATTGTCCCTACAAGCTCCTTTTTCCAAAATATCCATGCTTTTTCAATTCTTTCATAAGGAAAATGCCGGTGAAAAAGTTGTCAAAGAATATTTTGTGCCCTCTTTACGATGGAATATTTGATTTCGATATCAAATTCAAAAGTTTCAGTTTTGCCAAGAT
Source organism: Lepeophtheirus nordmannii (assembly GCA_963680855.1). Taxonomy (NCBI): domain Eukaryota; kingdom Metazoa; phylum Arthropoda; class Copepoda; order Siphonostomatoida; family Caligidae; genus Lepeophtheirus; species Lepeophtheirus nordmannii. The sequence continues at coordinate 36,276,472 of OY804523.1, read as the reverse complement.
AAAGATCAAATGAGTGTAGATATCTCCTTTTGAGCTCAAGGCCCACATTTTGTACCCAAAGCTAATGGATTTACCTCGGATGAATTGCTCAGCAAAATATTTACTAAAATATGGTATCATACTTTCATCTACAGAAAAGTGTTCGTTCAATTACCCTTGTTCCACAAATTTATTTTGTAGATGTCACAGAAGTGTTCTGATTTTAGGAGCACGATCATTTATTTGGTTTGCGTTATCGTGGAAATGTAAATTATGTAAAATATCAAGGATATATCATATACATTACCTAATCTAATCCAAGATAAAATTTTAGATTAAGTTAATTTAAACCCTGCTGAGATCTACTTATTCTATTTAATTGTAGCCAATTCTAATTATTTGAGTTTCTCCTTATATCTATTGTGAATTCAAAAGAAGCTCTGATGAATGCGTTATCTTTTTTAAAAACATTTCATAATATAGTCGGTTACCCCTTAATCATTTAATAAAAACATGCATTGTTTATTATATTGAGGTTTATAAAACTATTTAAGTTTGGAAAAAATATTAACAGAGGAATTGATGAGGTGTTTCCATAAACGGTTCTTGAAATATTGTTTCACATCTTTACAAAAAATAAGTTTCTATGCTGTGACGACTTTCAAGTAGAGATCCAGTAATTATATTTGTCCAAAAAAAGGGCTCATTGAGTTTATGTATGGATTTATCTGCCTACTTTTAATATACATATTATGAGTACATGTTTGGATGTTGTACAAAATGTAATTTGTACACCGTGACATGTTGCTGTACTAAAAAAAAGAAAAGAATACTTTTAAATTATAAATGTATTTAGCTATTGTACTTGTAATTAAAATAAGGCTCTAGTTGAATGTTTACTATATAGATGGTCGATATTAATATTATTGGTGTGATTTTGATGAAAATGGTTAATTGATTATGCCTTTTGTGGCTCATTAGAATTGCCCACGGTTACATCACTTGTAAATACATACTAGGTACATTAGTAGTATTAAGAAATCAAAATGAGATGATAGTATTCATTAGTTGATCGTAATTAAAGAAGCTGACTTGTTATGATTGAATGAAACGTACAAATTGTGACATGGCCAATCTGCTTATAACTTGTGAACAACATAGGTATACATCTAAATAGTTATAAATTGGAAGACACTAAAAATGTTCAAAGCACATTGTTGGTTCCATTACTTTACTTTGATAGCCACCTATATACCTATAATGTACAATTATGGATAAGCTATGTGCTAGCAAACAAAATAATGAACAATGTAATTTATCCTTGTCAAGTCTTACCTCTTTTTATATTTCATTTCCTGATTAAAACATTTTTATTTAATACATTACATACATGTATTTTAGACATGTGAGTAACTCTAAGATTACATATCTGTTCATCATGTTATAAAAAGTATTGAAATTAATTATTATAAATGAATTCCGTCATAACTTATGCTTATGAAGCTACATTGTTAGATAGATAAATTATCCCTTAAAACTTCATATTGATCTTTTAGGTCGAAAATGCACTCTCTACCTATGTTCCTGATGCATTAATCGTGGTTTTTAGTGTTGTTAATAAAGACTCACTTCAAACAGCAGAGTCAATACTAGAATACCTTTGGCGATCTGGATCAAATGCTGACAAAGCAGTCATTATGGTGGGAAATAAGTCGGATCTTGTCCGCTCAAGGGTTGTATCCATTGTTGGTAAGTAAAATATTTATGAACTCAATTATATTTGCAAAGTATCTATTTCTAAAAAGATTTATTTTAAACTCATTATAATCTTATAAACTTTTCATCGCCAACTTTAATTATGGGAGAAAAAAAATCAAAAGTAATTAAATCTGAATAAGTGATTCATCGTGAACTCCTAATTTATTGATTTCAAAGACATACATAGAAAGATAAATTAAGGGAAGGTTCTTTAATTTTATATAATTAATTATTATTATTTGTCAATAATTACAACTCATAACAAAGTTAATACTTTGTAGCCTGGCTACACAACAACGAAATTTCCTTATGTTACTTGTAAAAAATCAATTTCATTATTAGTAAATTCACTTCAATAACTTGTCATTCCAGATGCAAAAACTATAGCCACTTCCTACGATTGTAAATACACTGAGACTTCAGCCACATTAAATCACAACGTAGATGAACTCCTTGTAGGGGCACTTACACAAATCCGATTGAAATTGGCAGAGCGTCAGAGATTTATGCGAAAAGGGAGGAAAACGGGTGGTATACCAGTTTCTCATATAAATACAAGCTCCACACTCACAGTACAATCCACATCAGCCAATTTTCGAAGAAAATCAGCTGGCACTCGAGTTAAAGGGATTCTCGATAAAGTTTTAAAAGGAGAATCGAAATCGAAATCATGTGATGACTTGCATGTCCTTTGAAGATCCATCGTCCCCTCACACTTTTTTATTTTTTTGCACATTGATGATTGTGTGTCCGACCCTTGAGGAGCTGCACTCAGTCCGTTATTGTCGTACCCATAGACAAAAAATAAAGTTGGAATTACCTACTTACATATATAGATATTTTTCTGGTATTTTGTGACTGAAAAAGCTTATTATCTATGTATAGTATTTCTTATTCACATGTATGTCACCTGCATGTTTTAATTCTTTTACATTTTTTTTGTGTGTTACATACATAATATATATGTATATTTTTTTTAAAGAAAAAACCTACTTCAATTGCATATATATATCGTGATATACTATATTTCCCATCCAGTTTACATAATCCTTTACATGTAATATGTTTGTACTTATTACATATTTTCGCATGATTTGATGTCAAAAAAACTCTTCCTTCTCCATGGGAGGGAGGTTTTTCATATTTTTAATAATAGACAATGTTCAAGTAATGTGCTTACATACATATCCATTACCTATAGTTAAAAAATAAGAAAGAAATGCCTTTGAAGGAAAAAATGTTGGAGCATTTATTATAAGTCCATTTTTGTCACTCTAATTGTGTAGTCAGTACCATTTATTGATTAATTGTTTCTTTGAGACACTTTACCAATCCCTGGGATTTTGGGATATGCGTTGAAGAGATAACAAGTCATGTTTTCTATGATACATAAAATAAGTAAACAGGAGTTAGCATTGATATGTGGGCTGAGATAGAGATGAAATGGAGTTCTTAAAGGTATTATGGAACCATAACAAAAGATGGAACTATACAAAGAGCTTCTAAAAAATAAAAAGAAGAGGAGGAACTTACATAGCTCTGAAAAGTAAATTATAAGTTGCTTATAAAACAAGCTACTTGTTTAAAACTTTCAAAAAATGCATGACTAGTAATATCTTTGGTCCAATAGATAAAACATATCTTCCCTTTCAAGCCTTTTTAAATACATAAATATATATGGACAAAAGACTGAACATTATTGTTTTAGAAATAATATTTTATAAAAGAAAGTAAGAAATTCGGATGTGAATATCTCGTTGTTGTTGTTTTTTAATCAAACAATATTTTCCCCAAACTTATATGAAACATTACACCACCAATGTATGTAGGCGTATCATGGACAAAACATATATTTTTTTCGATAAATACCTTTGCAAATTTATAAATACAACCTAATCCTCAATTAAAAAATTAATTTAAGATGCAAAAAAAATAAAAATATCTTTGGATGTCAAACCAACGTATATATACCTGTATATGATTATATCTTTTTTAAGAAAAATTAATTACTTAATATTTCAAGCTAATCAAAACCATAACTATTTTGTTTCTTCAGATAATTTATTCATAAACAGATTTGCCCATAAACTTTATTTTTCAGTGTTATATTAATGGCATAATTTTTTGTTCCTCTATAAATAATTGCATTATTTATAAATAACATTCTTTTTATTCAAAATTTATCATAATATTATTTATTTTAACCAAAGTTTTTGTATAGACAAATAGCTGCTGCAAGCCACACAAAATTATCCTTATTAAATTGCAAAAGTTTATTTACTCATAAATATAAACAATGATAATTATATTAATAACAGTTTCTATTAAATATTTTTCATTGTTATAAAGAAGCTAAATGAAAAATATTTATATACATATATTTGAAACTAAAAAAAAAATATTGCATAATCATTCTGAGTATGTATAATTAATTAATTATTATTTATTTCTTATAATCATATATATACCCATACATATATCCATTACTGAAATATACGATTCTAATTGAAATTGGTATCTATGTGCATTTTGAGGTCAAGCTTTATGTTCATGGTCAAATGACTCGAAATTGGGATTTATTATAGTAATAAATAATTATTTATAGATATATTTATAATTAATAGCTCAACAAGATACATAAATACAATTATTGAGATATTTTTATCGAACTATGTCTATTGTTGACGATTTTGACAAACAAAATTGTTTCATTTATCAACGCTTGTTATAAATTATAAGATTATATTACATACTTTAGGCCCAGAGCGAAAGTTTAACATGTGAAAATTTATTGTTTTAAGATATCGGCTCTTCAAGTTTCAAACTTAGGATATTCATATGTAACTAGTTATGTCCAAATTATGTAAGTAAGATTTATTTGCATTTTTGACCTTTATTTGCATTCGAGGTCTTAGTTGCATTTGTGACCTTTGTTTGCATTTTGAGGCCAAGAAGCTTTTTGAGTATGCCTGAAGAAAAGCATCACTCAGCTTGAAAAGAGACTGTCTATGCCTTATCCATCATTCGGAAGGTCCGTGAGAGCTTGACCATTCCCAAGTTTGCCCACAAGCTAGAGGAAATATTAAAAAATAATCCAGCCTATGAGAAGATGAACAAGATTGACTCAGTGCTCTCTGGGAAGAAAGTACCTGACTTGAAGGAGGCTCCCAGCATGATAACAAACTTCAGTTATACCCCCATGACATCTGTTGACTGTGAGAGACCCTTCGGCATCTTGAAGAATATTTTTGCCAACAGGAGGTACAGGGAAACGGAGGACCACCCGATAAATTAGATTATTATTCAGTGTAACAAGGGCCTGCTTGAATAAAAAAGTATATATTCAATGGCACTCTTCTACAAAAATACACCCTATTTTTCTGTATTTCTTTGCATTTTTAACTTTTTTTCTACATTTTATTTGCATTTTCAACTCCATTTTTACGCATTATTTATTAGGCATCACCATTCACCAGTGATGTATAAAAAGGGTCCAGCTGACACGCACGCCCGAGATGATGTCATAAATAAATATGGTACCCTTGAAGTATGGCAGAATTTCAGCCGATTAAATTTGAAGGGGCGGAATGTAACCTATTATTTTGATGTTTTACTTAGAAATAGATTATTATTATTTTTGAGTGGCATTAAAAATTTGTAAAGGATAAATTTGTAGCAACTAATGCCATAGCATGAGACCTGAGTCATTTTAGAATGGACTCGGACTTGACTCGAAAATTAATTATTATTTAATCAATACTAATAGAGTATAAACCTCAATATGTCTTTGTCGGCATTGCACCTCAAAATTACAACTCTTTTACACTTAAGTGAATCCTCTAATTCATATTACATGTTTAAGAAACACATAATTAAATTAAATGATTTTATTTAACCATCTAGTGGCTAATTTTTATTATTCAACAATTTAATTATCATTTAATACTATTATAAAAACTTCAATCAAAAGTAACACATCTTGCAATTACTTAAATTTTTTCATAAAAAAATTAAATAGGATGAAATTTCATAATGATTATCTCAAAAATATATATATATTTATAATAGAGAAACTGAACATTGATTCGGAAAACCAATGTGATTCCAATTTAAGTTTTTATAAATAAACACAAAAAAAAAAATTAAATTGATAATACGATGAAAATGTACGTTATAATTACAATTTTAAAGTTTTAAATATAATTTAAAAGAAAAAAAGTAATAACTGTCAGGGAATTAATTACATTGAAATCGACTACTATAACAAGTAATTGAATCGATTGCATATGTTGTAAAAAAAACTAGAAACATCAAAAACAAATAAATGAAAAAATATTCCATAAAATTTTTAATTATGACATTAGATAAAAGCACATCCCCTCATCATGCAAAAGCCCCTCTCAGAATCATAATTGACGATTGGAGCATTTTAGTACAAGCAAAAATTCTTCAGGTCAATGCTTATCACGGCAACAATATTCTTCAACTGGATCAGGCATTCTTTATACTATCCACTTTTGAATGTTTCAAGTTTTCGACTATTATCACACTTGAAGTCCTTAGTCTCGTCCATTGTTATAAATCTATACTTTTCGTATATTTCCCGTTTCATTTTGAAAATTCTGACTGGACTTAAGAGATCCAATGATTGGATTACGAGAAAACAAGAAGAGGCGGATTTACCGACGTATTTCTCCATAAATTGGATGTAATTTTGATGTCCTCCGACTGAAAGTGGGATAATACATGATACAAGAAATTAAATTAGGTCAGGCGTAAAATCAGATGTACCTGAATCATTACTAATACCATGTTTATTGAATGGATCTGGATTTATCTTGTGACATCAGCGATTTGAGAGTCACATGATAGGAAATTTCTTCAAGAAGAATTTGAGAAATAGTATGGCCGGAATACCATCACACTCGTATCCTGGTCAAATTTTTAAGCGTTGCTACCTCCATTGTTGGCGACACAAGCTCCTGAATCAAATCCTTAGGCATTTTTTAACTTAATTTAAAAATGACACTTGTTTTTGAATTGAATAGAACTGAGTCATAAAAGAAGAAGAAGAAAGAAAAAGAAGTTTGAAAAAACAAATGTTGCCAACAACCGTCCTTTTTTTTGCATGTCAGCTGGACCCTTTTTATACATCACTGGGCATCACTATTCATATTCAAAATGTAGATTTTTTTTTCAAAATATTTTATTTCAGTATTTGTCAAATATGGAGTTATAATAATTAGGAATGTAAATAATATGCAAATCGGGCTTGTAATAAAAAAGTGGAGTTGGCTCTTCGAACAGTACTTTTTGTATTCCAAAGCTATTATCATTTTTCCTTTATTACTGATAGGTAGGAATGAAAATCATATGCAATTCGGGCATGTGATAAAAAAGTGGAGTTGGCTCTTCAAACAGGTCTTTTTGTTTTCCGAAGCTGTTATCATTATTTTTTTCCCCTTAAGAAGGTAACATCAACTTTACCTCAACATAATAGTTTACAAGTAAAGAACAGTCTGCAAAGATTATATCATGGTGAGGAACAAAGGAAAAATTAAAAAAGGGTTATCATTCATTGAGGTGAATGGAGTTAATGATATTTGTGAATATAATAATGAATCTGGAGTAACGTATTGTAATGTTTGTGGTTTGATGTTTTCATTTGTATACATATATAAAGGAAAATAGCAGCTTGTAGCTCAGTAAAACGTCATGACAGCTCAAGCTGCTTCCCCCCTCGACATTCATTAAATTGTCAGGGTTGCCAGGTTGATTTTCTCTTTCTTTTTTTATAACACGCCCGAATTGCATATGATTTACATTCCTACTGATAGGAGAACATCTACCTGATAGTTAGGAATGTAAATCATATGCAATTCGGGCTTGTAAGAATCAAAGAAAGAGAAAATCAACCTGGCAACCCTGACAATTTAATGAATGTCGAGGAGGGAAGCAGCTTGAGCTGTCATGACGTTTTACTGAGCTACAAGCTGCTATTCTCCATTATATATACAACAATAAATAATAACATAAATGAGAAGCAGAAAATTAACTGAAATTAATGTCAGGAAATTATATATTTTAACTAATAATAATTATACGAGGACTTGAGTCCTTTTTGTTTACATTTTATTTCCTTTATTAACCTTAATGCATGTATTCCTTCATGCGACATCTTTACTATCAGGTAGATGTTCTCCCCTCAATATTAAAGGAAAAATGATAACAGCTTTGGAAAACAAAAAAACCTGTTTGAAGAGCCAACTCCACTTTTTTATCACACGCCCGAATTGCATATGATTTACATTGCTACTGATAGTAAAGATGTCGCATGAAGGAATACATGCATTAAGTTTAATAAAGCAAATAAAATGTAGACAAAAAGGGCTCAAGTCCTCGTATAATAGTTATTAATTAAAAATATATAATTTCCTGACATTAATTTCAGTTAATTTTCTTCCTCTCATCTATGTTATTATTTATTGTTGTATATATAATGGAGAATAGCAGCTTGTAGCTCAGTAAACGTCATGACAGCTCAAGCTGCTTCACTCTCAACATTCATCAAATTGTCAGGGTTGCCAGGTTGATTTTCTCTTTCTTTTTTTATTACAAGCCCGATTTGCATATTATTTACATTCCTAATAATAATATATCAATGTAGTAAGTGAAAATCTCATTTTTGACAAAAACTGACTTGATACACTTTCGCTCTGGGCCCATGACACATACTTTAAGAATATGGAGGAATATAATAAAAATTTCAAAAATACAAGATCCAAAATATATTGGCCCAAGTAATATAATTTAAATGTTTGTGTTTTATGGAATAAGTTATTATATCAAAGCAGAATTCCACTTGATTACTTGTTCAGTAATTGAACAGACAGGGTTGATTATCTGGAACATAAAATACATTTCCAGAGTTATGTATATATTCTCTGAAAATTATAAACTATAGGGAATAAGAACTAAACTGCATGGCTGCAGGAACATTACTCCATTTTTGTTAAAATCAATAATTTTCAAATAAGGATTTTTTAAAAAGATTGCAGGCGCCTTAGAGTTTAAGATTGCTTCCTACGTTCCTGAATAATGGTAATGAAAAAAAGGAGAATACGCTTGGGTCATATGACTAATTAGACTCGAATCTTATAGTATTTTAATTTGATATGTGGAAATTTGACTCTAGTGATTTGTTAATTGACTTAGACTAACGTTCCTTGCTTTGATAATACTTGCTAGAAAAACTTACGTCACGATTTATATTTCTTTTTACAAATAAAGGATCTTTTAATGGTACTTTTCAAAAGTTGTCAGATGGGGAAATATTTCTAGAATAGTAAAAAGATGTAATATTTCTTATTAGCGATATTACTATTTAATCTCTTCAACAACTTCACCAATGTACATATTTTAAAAACTAATAGTATTTATTATCAATACTATTATTTTTGAAGAGAAAGCATCAAATTCAAATATTTTTTTAAGTATTTATTTGCGAGATATACAACATATATGTATAATTAATTATAAAGCAACCTCTTTAAGAATGAATTCAATATTTCAATATATCAAGATAAATAATTATCCGACTTTTAGAGAATATGTTGTTAAATAAATGGTTTGTTTAGTTTGGTTAATATGTTGTCAGACTGAATTTTATGTAGGCGTTGAGGAAATTGAATTATTTATTATTTATTTTAAAATTTTGTTTTGAGTCGTAATCATGAAAAGACTCATTTATGTCTCTCATTTGTATGAAATTTTGGTGTGTTGTTTATCGAAATTTGTCCATTTTATTCAATGTATGTATCAAATATATGCCCCTAACATGGTGTTGCTTCGATCTTTAATGAATCTGTAACCTCAGTGAGAACACTCCATTACAAGTCCAATTAATGTCTCAAGTCTTGAAGGATCAAGTCAATGCAGTTAATAGAGACAAACCACAAATTACTTGACATATCTCATTGGGGTTGTCCGTAGGATTTATTACTATTTGGGGGTTAGGTCTCCATCTGTTCCCTCCCGATATACGTTCCTGCTCATCCCAAATTATGATGGTACGTAATTTTTAAAATCATATATTTATACATTAGAAACACTGAAGCCAAAATAATAATAATTATAACATTTGTGAGTAATGTGAGTTCCTGACATTACTTTAAGCATAGGTCCTCTCTATAACAAAATCGGAGCTCAAGAAATATGTAATTATTTTTAATTATATTTAGAATATATTATTGATGAGACTTTCTTGAAGAGATCAAGTATCTATATCTTAAAAAGAGGGATTAGATATAAACGAAAAATATTTTTTCAAGAAGATAGCGTCATTATTTTTAATTAAAGACCTATAATTAAATAAGAAATCTTTTGAATGAACATTTTAAACATATTTTTAGATATTATATTTGTATTATTTAATCTTCTCTTAGAAACTATTTATTATTTGTGGATCCTGAAAATTAAAATTGATGACGTGATTATTTATTCATTTCCTTGTCAATTAGCTGCATTATCATTAAGTACCGTAAATCTTCGAGTATAGTCTGCATTTTTTTCCAGAAATTTTAAGGTCAAAATCCCTGGTGCGTACTATACATGAGGTTTAGGTTTTTCTCCAAAAAAAACTCCTATACTTGCCCTGCGGACTCTAGTGATTTAGGGGCGGACTATACTCGAAGATTTACGGTATATTTAAAACAACTATTCAAATGCATTAATAAATGAAATAAGAACTAAAAAGAGAATTTTTTTAAATAAAATATTTGTAATATATGTATACGCTGATAGTTATATTACATATATATACATGTAGTATAGAATGTATATTATTATAAAATGTATACATTCTATGGACAAATCATAGAATATCTATGAACTCCAACCTTAGAATCAAGAGATTCCAAAACAAAATTATCAATTAATATCTAGGCTTGAAGGAAAAGAGAAATGTTCGGGCTAAAATGACACCTTCTGCTCCAGGCAATTGTTGTGACTTGAAGTTCTGGGATACAATATAGAAAATATGATAAAATATATTCGTATTTTTTCACTAATTTTTGAGCTATTACGAAAAAATTTTTGTGTGCCACTCCTCTACCTATATTGGCACCATCTATCACTACATTTTCCCGGCTATATGACTATATCTACTTAATTGGACTAAAAATATATGATTATTCTTCAAAAAAAAAGAAAAAGAAAGAAAGATACATGCAAATAAATATGATAATTTAAAAGAATAATATATCCATTAAAGAAAATGTCTATGTGACTGAAAAACTTGAAGATCTATGGGATCGGTGGTTTTAACAACAATGATGCACATATGTAGATATCATTACTCAAAAGAAGACTTTTAATTAGAAATTGGTTATTATTATTCGAAATGACCTCCCTGCCCTCATATTTATTGACTTCAAATATGTTTAGTTAATTGATTCAAAAAATTTCATTAGAGTAACAGTATATTTTGATCGGGATAATATCTGCAAACGAAAAAAAAAACTAACAGCTGAGACATTAATTCCTAGTTACAACCTTAATACGTGAAAGTAAATGAATTATTTTTTAAATATACAAAGGTATCAATAGAATGAAAAAATATTTATATAATTAATTAATTGATATAAGCCTATTCCTGTCTTTACAGCTTCAGGATTCATCCAATTTTGCTCTTTTTTTAGCTCGGATTTCTGCTTGTACTTCTTCAACAGTTCTTTTGTCTTTTTTACTTTCAGCTGAGACCATACCATAGGACTTTTTTGCATTAACAGCTTCCGGACTGCCAGTTTCTATGAGACCTTTAAATTTATCTAAATAGGATACTTTTGGCTCTAGCGAAGGTTTTGATTCTTCATCTTGTTTTCGTTCTTCTTCTTCTTGCTGCTGAAAAATGAAACATTGAAATAAGATTATATTTAATTAAAGGTAATATTTTAAATATTAATATATTAGCATTTTAGTCAAAGTTTTTAAATTTGAATATCTTTTAACAAATAAGAATATGATGACTGTAGACATTTTCTTTTAAATCAAGTCTTTGTGATATTATATAAACGATTATGACTCCATTACTTACCTTAATAAGCTCCTTTCGACGCTGAATTTCTTGTGGGTCATACTTTTCTCCACGTCTGTGACAAGCCAGCTCCTCTTCAGAAGGTACAAATTCTTGCTTCCAGACCACAACGTGTCGATCGACTTCTTCTTCGCCGAAAGAATAAGCTACAAGTCCAGCAATTTCACAAATATCTTTAAGAATACTGCGATTATATTGATTCATCGTAGGAAATGTCTTTGATTTCTTTGAAGGACATTCTTTAAGGAACTTCTCGATGTCTTTTTCCATTTTGGAACGAAAAGCCTCCATTTCGGCTCGGCGCTTTTCTTCAAGCTTTTCCTGGAACACTTTTTGTCGCTTACGACGTTCCTTTTCCTTTTCTGAAAGAACGGTTTGCGGAGGTCCATTCATAGAACCCAAAATTGAACCCAATAAGTCCATATCGATTGATTCAGTTACAAACAGTCTTGTTCCCCCACAAAAATAAAGAAAATTGTGAGGTTGAGTGATTCTTGCGATAAAAAAAACAACAATTGCTACATAAATAGTATAAATATTATTTATTATTATGTAACTATAAGCTATAAATATAGGTAAAAATGACAAATAAAGAGTAAAGTCAAGGATGATGTTCTCATGGATCAAAATGCTTGAGATGATTCAGATAAATTTTTTTACAGTATGAATTGTCTAAGCATAATTGCCGAAATGAAATTCAACGCAATAACTAAGATGGATCTGCGACATAATGCATTGAGAAAGTTACTAGCCATAGTATAATATATTTCGAAAAAATAAAGATGTCTCCTTTAATTATGATTATCCACATATTGACAATTCGATGAGTATATAATGCAAGCATCTACAATTTGCATACATTTCCATTAAGGTTAACTTTTTTTTAATTGTATGTATCAATCAACTCTATTTCATTTGTACAGCCAAATATAGTTTGTGGCGATGAGTATATTTATACAAACTGAAGTGGAAGTGTGATTGGCCTCTTTCTGTAAATAACTTTATGTCTTTTATCAAATAATTCTAATGAGATATACTAGTAGTGATTATTTCCATTTTTATATAAGCCCCCTTCTCATCCTCTAATAAATCAATGTTGAGTGGATAGAGAGGGTACCTTGTCCAAAAGTTATAATTCTTTAATACACCTCATTTTCTCCAAAGATTTAGTCCTTCCATCCCTCCTGAATAGGATCACAGCAGCAAAGAATCAAATCTTCGAGTTCAGTGAAACGCGTTTGAGGAAAATGAATCCCCCCCCCCCATCTTAAAAATCATTCCGAATATTATTTTTATTTTTGAACCAAAAAAGTATATTTTGTAATAAGTTATTACTAGGAACTTTTTTATTACCAATAACAATAACACGATTCAACCAACAAATTGAAATGAATGGAAAATCCAAGAGTACAGCAGGAATTGCCAATTTCTTTCAATTTATCTTCTTTTTTTTAAATAACATTAAATAACATTGTTCTACGCCACTAGATTTTGGTGCTCTGCACTATGATTGTTATAATTTTTTAATCCATTTGACTCTTTTCATAGGAAGATTAGATCAATAAATATTAAGTTAAATAATGTAAGTAGTTTCATCTGTTCAATTAAATAATTTACACTTATAATATTGAGTAAAAGATTTACACACGTAACATAAATCCATATTATTGACATTGTAATCGATTAATGAATTATTGCTTATCAGGCATTAGTTACTTAGCCATCATGGCCAATAATATTTTTAATAAACTATATAATTCTTATAATTTTGATTATAAAATTTCATTTTCAGAAGAAAGCATACATAAAATGAGAGCTATTCTTTCGAGTTGGGTATGAACTTTCTCCTTTGATTTGTTCTAAGTATTTACATCATAAATACATAATAGTGGCTTATATATTCATAAATTATAATTAAAGAACAGAAAATATGTATTTGAACGTTCAAAACAATGCTTTTTTTTAAACTTAAGTAACATTATAATTTAATGTCACCTCAGAATGGCAGATTCTAATTTTTAGTTAGATTTACTATACCCTAACTATGAAAAAAAAGGTCAAACTCATGAGTCATATGCACTTTTGCCTAATAAATAGTAACTGATGTTCGAGAAAAGGGAAATTTTTAACTGTTCCCCCCCCCCCCCATTTTATACTAAAAGCATTTTTTTAAAAACTTTTTACTGTACAACTAATTAAGGTGTATCTATTCCCAAAAAAATTACTCAACATTGATGATTTAATTAATTTCAACTTTAACAATTTTAAATTCAAGATGAATTACGTTTGAAGTTATTTCACTATTTTTCAACTTCCAAAATTGCACAATTAAAGAAATACATTAGAAAATTTGTAAAGACTTTTCAGAAATGTTTTGGCATAGATGGAGCTTAAAAATGTACCTAAGGATTACGTAATGCCTGATATCAATAAGTAGGTTTAAATTCCCGCCATTTTTAACAATTTTGTGCCAGATGTACATAGACAGTAAGAAGAAGAATGAATTTATCTACTTTTTTCTCTCTATCTCTGTCTTTACTTCTTTTCCCTGCACTTTCCTCGTGGAAATTATTGTGAAAATTGTAAAATAAACCTCCATCTGGAGATGGACCCTCAGACAGGATCCCCGAGGACTCCCATGTCCGAACGACAACAACTAGCTCTTATTCGTTGTATGGAGAGTAAAAGAGCTGAAAGTCCTCCACGAACGCCACTCCGATCCCTCCAAAACCGAGGTGAAGAGGAGGCAAAAGTAAGTTATCCAACTATGACGTCACTATACCACATGACATAATGAAGCTGAGGTTGTAGTTTCTCATCCAAGTGACGTCATGTTTAAACAATAATATTTGATATTCAATTTAATGTTTGTAGACACCGAAAACTCCGGCAGAAGAGAAACTTCGGCGAAAACTCTGCAAGAAAAATGCAAAGGGGGAAACACCCCTCCACGCTGCGGCCATTAAAGGGCGTACGACGTTAGTAAGGCGACTCTTAGCTCTTGGAGCCTCACCTAACGTCAAAGATAATGCTGGATGGAGTCCCCTCCATGAAGCTGCCAATAGAGGTAATTTGAAGGTAGCTCGGGTTCTAATTCGTTATGGAGCAGATGTTAACTCCCTTGGTGATGGAAAAGAAACTCCTCTACACGATGCCGCTAGAAATGGACACATTCAAGTGAGAATTGTTTATATAATGAAATTTCATTTTCCAAGATGTGCACTTCATATGTTGTCCTCATATTGCTAACAACATCTACCCATCACAAATGATGCTACAAATATCTTATATCGAGCTTGTGGTATTACCTTGCTATAAATAGTATTTGATCTATTCAATTGAAAAAAATGGTCCTATATTCTTTAGAACCATGTCTTTGTAAGTACATATTATGTCTATATTGACTCCTCCAAGTAACTTGATTTAAAACTGATGAAATATTAGTACATTATAACTTTGATCTGATTTTCACATTTCCATATCTTATTGTAAGATCATTAAATAAATTGAAACCAAATAATATATTATTATATCTTTCACATAATAACCTATTTATAGAACCCTTGCTATGTCAACTGACTGACAATACTTTAATTTAAAATAGGTGAAACTCTCTCTTGTTTGTGATCTCTACTCGCCAGCTCGTTTTACCAATTGAAAGTGCGTATATGAAATAATATCATTATTCATTAGCATATTGAATTCTTCAATTCACCTTATTTTTTAAAATAATTATCTTGGAACATGTATTAAAATTTTCTGATGCATTAATATTTAAAATGTATATGTACTGTCCTAGGTCTTGATGTATTATATTATTTGAATCAACATAATAGCATTCCATAATGCTCAGTGAGATTATTGTTCTATTAAGAAAAAGAGGATTATTATTATTTTATACATTTTGTGGAAAATTGCTCGAATTTGTGTTTTCATATCGTAAGTTATGTTTTATGTGAAGGAAATAATTGAATGAGACTTATGAATCCCATGATGAAAGAAACAGAAAGAGAGGGGGAGGGAGGAAGGAAGGAAGGGAGAAAGAAAGAATGAAGACAAAATAGGCAGAAGTGGCTACTGAATCTCTTCTCGGTTTCTTTTTTATAGCTATATGCTGCTGAATGAAACTTGGCGTTTTTCTTTCTTCATAATTTTCTTTTTTATTCATTTTTTTTCTCATTATTTCTCTTTGATTCGAAGGTTGTCCAGTATTTAGTAAAGTCTGGAGCGTACCTTGGAGCTCGTAATTGTTCTGGCAATACTCCTCTTGATGTAGCAGCTCATCCTGAGAATCGCTGTCGTAATCCTCACCTCCAAGAAACCATCGAGTATCTGAACTCCAAAGGGACATTTCAGGTTGGGGGCGAGTCCAACGATCTCGAGTCTTCATTCTCAGATTCTTCTTCGGACTCTTCTTCTTGCGAAGACCCTGATGAAGAGGCCATTAAGTTTCTAGGCCTTGAATACACGAAAAGAGAAATGAAAAAAGCCCTCGTGAGTAAATCAGCAAACCTCAATAGTTCCAGTGATAAGTTCAACAATCCTTCACCCAGAGTTACTCTTCGTCTCCAGCCTCCACTCGAACCCAGTAACCCGTCAATAAAGACACGCTTAACCTACGGTATGGAAGATACCAATGCTCAAAGTACATCTAGTGCTACAGCAGCTCCCAAAGAAGATATTTATGAATTCAAGTCGAGTTCCAAAGAAGCGACTCCTGTTCGATCATCACAAAGTCCTGAACCCAAAAATGAAACAGAAAATAAAGTAACTGATGATAAAACTGATAAAAGGCCCCCAGATGAACCTCTAGAGGAGGATCACAAGCGTAAAAAACTTAAAAAGGATGAGGTTTCTAAGGGACGAGGCTCTCGGGGTAGTTCAATGGAAAAAGGACCCATTTGTCCAAAAACTACGAAGACAAGAACTTCTAATAACGAACAACAATCACAAGCTACAAGTGGAAGTCCGAATAAACCAGAGTCAGACTCTGATGATGATAATTCCAAAAAGTCCACAGATTCATCAGGCTTAAAAGTCCCCCCTTTGAAAATAGTTCTGTCTGGTGGTAACAGTAGTGGTAATGCTACACCTCCTAGTAGTGGAATCGAAAATACTTGTAGAAATGAAGCTCCTACGATTTCAAATAATAGTAACCTAAATGCTTCTACATCTGGTACTGAAATTAACTCAAAAAAAAGTAGTTTATCACAAGGACGCTATATTAATAAGGAGGATGGTAATCCCTTCTCTAATAATGAGGAAATGAAGTCTGAAGAAACGAACGAAAGTGACTCTAACAACGGGGGAAATAATGAAAAAGGTGGAAGGATGACCAGAAGTAAAGCTCATCAAGGAACTCCTGGGCCTGAGGGATTTGGAGATAGTCAAGGTAATATATTCTTGTTATATAACAATGACATCAATCACATACGTTTTATATTTCAGGGGCTAGTTCATCATCAGACCAAGCAGCGACAGATTCATCCGACAATCGGGATCATAAGAATCCTTCTTCAGATTATTCATTCAAAAAAAGGAAATTACGATCTCAAGTGGAAGATAATGGAAATTCGAATTCATCTTCTATATCTACTCGAGGTGGGAATGGGGGAAATAATGGTTCCAGCAATGGCAACGGCTGTAATAATCTAAATAGTAATAATAGTATTGGAGGTAACGCCAACGGAAATTTGGGTTGTGGAGGGAATGGTAATAATTCAGCTATTGAACCTATGAATGACATTGAAAAATATCTTCATATTCGAAAACAAATTGAACAGAGACGGAAAAATTTATTCCCAGTTCAACCTAAACCACCTCAAGTATATTTGTTATCCATATGCGGTATTTTGTTATTATTAACGACTCTTCATAATTTCTTTTAAATAGGGGTTTAAAGATTATTTAATGAATAGAAAGTCGTATTTATTACAAGAGAACGCTAGTGAAAGACTACGTCAAATACCCCTTATACAGCCTCCACCTTCATTAGAAGGCGCTATGGTTGAGCTGTTTAAAGAGCAGGAGGAGGGTCGTCGTAAACTTCGAATGAAGCATGTGGTCGAAAAAGAAAAACTAGTTTTATCTGTTGAACAGGTAAATTCTCTTGTATTTTAAATATGTATGAAATATTTTTACTTTTTAATGAAATAGGAAATCTTAAGGGTACACGGACGAGCAGCTCGAGCACTTGCCAATCAATCTCTTCCCTATAGTCTTTGTACGATTCTCAGGGACGAAGAGATATACACCCCAATTGACCCTCAACAAGAAGAAAAAAATAGAGATATTCGATCGCGGTATAATGGGCGGCTCTTCTTATCTTGGCTTCAAGACGTAGATGATAAGTGGGAACGCATTAAAGAGCAAATGGTGTTGAGGCACCATAACGAGGCTGAGTCCTTGAATGCGGTACAAAAAATGGACTGGGAATGGAAATTAAAGGAAATATCGGATAATCCTTCTTCTTTCAATGACTCAATTAAACCACAAATTGATGATCTACTCATTCCTATGGTACATGTTTCTGATGAGTTCGATTTAACTGATTGTAGGAATTGAAAACATACCGATTTTTGTCATAAGCATTGATAACTACATATTTACCTATTTCTGTTGATTGTTAAGTATGATATATGTTATGTTGAATTATATTAATTTTGTAGTGCATCTGCTGAATAATACGATTGTTTAATGCATGAATTATTTAACACGATTGAGAGATCAACTTCTTTCGTATATATGTTTGACTAAGTAAACTGTATCGATAGATTTATATTTTTGTTTGTTAAAAAATCAGTAGTTAAACTGTTGCAATGAGCTATGAAACTTAATTCTCGGGAGTCAGTATTTTGCTTTGTTGGACTAAAAAATAAATAATTCTAAATTTGGTTTGAGATTTGCATTGTGGTTGTACTAAACATGGTAGTCATATGTAGAATTTATTTTGGTACCTGGTTAGTTAATTAGACGGAACGTTCTGTACGGCGTAGTATTAAATTTATGAAAATCTAAGCCTCCCGAATACGCCGGTGGGCGGTGCTCCTGTGCTGCTTCAAACTTGTTTTTTGTCTTCGCTCGTCTATTTATCCATTGTTGTGTTAGGTGCTAGTACACACCTTATAGAAATTTATATATACTAAAATTAGTTTTGGAAGGAACACACTCAAACAGTAACGACGATGGCTTCTGCTCATCTTATAAAATCAAGATTCCCTCTGGTAAGTGGTCTTGTGATTTCATATAACTCATGGAATTCATTTATATTTATATATAACACGTTTTGACATCTTGTTAATTTTGCTTTCTATTGTTTGTCATTTCCTACGCATTCAGACATCCCCTTTCCATTATATCGATGTATTAAATTTTTCTTTGATATTTTAATTGATTAAGATTTTCACAAGGTTTTTCCTTCTAACTTTTTATTTATAAAGTTTTCTTAAATGTGTGTCCAATGAAAAGTGTCTATTCAAAAATATGATCCTTCAAAGCAGGAGTCTTAAACCTCGGATCATATGCGGCTCATGAATATACTTAGATATAAAATAAAAATTAATAATGTAACCCTCACATTATTGGAATCTCAATGTGGCCCTTACATCAAAAAAAAATGCCCCAATTTAATTACAGAAAGGCTCAGATGCTCCATAGAATCTTTATATTGTGAATACGTCTATCGGCATTATGGATATTATTTAATTTGTATTTAGATGTAAAATTTAAGAACATATGTAATTATATGTAATATCAGATGAAGAAGATGGGCTTACAGACATAAGTAATCTATCATCAATGTTGTCTCCTTGACTCTTTTGTCGATCTTCAGAGTTGACTATGTCACTCTTAACAAAGGATCTGTCTCAACTATCAAATATCAGAATTGTCATATTTAAGCTATTTTTATTTATAATCGTAAATTACCACTACCTTTTCATTAAAAGTATATTTCTATGGCAAATAAGTTTGTGTTACAAATACACAGTTGTATACCAACGTCTACTTACGAAATAATACTTGACTACTTAAAATAGGTTTAGTATTATATTATATAAGGACATTTCATTTGGTAATAAATATTCGAGGTCTAATACTTTATGATGATAACCTTAAGTTATTTTATCAATTTCAAAAATTATCTGTCTTTTATTTGATAATTGGTATATATATATATAGGTGCATAAAGCTAGTTTTTGGGAACAAAATGTATTCAAACGTTATTATTTATATTTAATTCAATTGAATATAGTAATAGGATACAAGGGCTGTAGCCACTTATCGCAAATTAACTTTTTGGTAAGATGGGAATAAATATTGTGATTAGTAATTACTAAGGTTATATACATAAAAAATTTATTATTATTTTAAAAACCTGTGAGGTTTCAGGTATAGATTTTCTTCGACAATTTTTTTGTGTGTGATTCTTAAAAATAAACTTGTTTTTCAACTTTGGTTTCAGGTGACCTAACTATATATATATATATATATATATATATATTGTTCATGGTTATGAAATCACGTTATTATTATGCGTGTATATGTTGTGAAGCACATTGAAATTTGCTTTATCACCTAAAATTAAACGAAATATATTTTTATGTTAATAATTATATTTATTAGTTAAAATTGAACTTGCATTTATCTTCTTCGATGCTGAGTATAATCTTATTTCTTTCAATAGGGTCAATTATATCATTATCGTAACTTTAGTTTCGGTGGATGTAAAATCCCTCCTAAGACACAAAATTTTATCAATGGTAAATTTATTGACTCTTCGACCTCAAGGTGGATTGATGTCCATGACCCAGCTACTAATGAAGTTGTTACTCGTGTGCCTCAGTCTACTAATACTGAGATGGAACAAGCAGTCGAGAGCGCAAAGGCAGCTTTTAAAACTTGGTCAAAAACATCTCCTTTGTCAAGGCAACAAGTTATGTTTAAATATCAAGCATTGATTAAAGACAATATGGTAATTTTTACCAATGGATGTGTTTTTTAAATTGGATAATAACTTTTAATCATTATAGTCAGAAATTGCTCAACTTATTACTAAAGAACAAGGAAAAACACATCCTGATGCTGAAGGTGATGTTCTGAGAGGTTTACAGGTTGTTGAACAGTGCTGTGCTAATACTAATCTTTTAATGGGAGAAAATCTTCCTGGAATCACAAAAGTATAAATATTTTCTGAATGAAATCATTTTTCACATTTATAATGCTTCATAATTGATCTAGGATATGGATCTCATTGCTTATCGTACTCCATTAGGTGTTTGTGCTGGAATTGCCCCTTTTAATTTTCCAGCTATGATTCCACTTTGGATGTTTCCTATGGCTACTATCTGTGGAAATACTTATATTATCAAACCATCTGAAAGAGATCCTACTGCATGTATGGCTCTCATTGACTTGTTGAAGGAGGCAGGAATGCCTGATGGCGTAGTCAATGTTATTCATGGACAGCATGATGCTGTCAATTTCATCTGTGATCATCCAGATATTCGTGCAATTTCTTTTGTTGGTAAATTTAATGAAAGTTAACATATGTTAGCATTACGAATGAATTTTTATTTGTAAAGGTGGAGATGCTGCTGGTAAGCATATTTATAATCGGGGATCTTCAAATGGAAAACGTGTTCAGTGTAATATGGGAGCTAAAAATCACGGTGTTATATGCGCTGATGCAAATAAAGAATATACAATCAACCAACTTGTAGGTTCTGCTTTTGGTGCAGCTGGGCAAAGATGTATGGCACTTACAACTGCAGTTCTGGTTGGAAATGCACAATCTTGGATTCATGATATTAAGAAAAAAGCCTCCAAACTTGTTGTGAATGCTGGACACGAGCCTGGGGCGGACTTTGGACCAGTTATTTCTCCAGAATCTAAACAGAGAATTAATGATCTCATCCAGTCAGCTTCTAATGAAGGAGCTGATATTCTTTTAGATGGTCGTAAGATTAAAGTTGATAAATACCCTGACGGAAACTTTGTTGGACCTACAATTATTTCTAATATGACTGAGAATATGGAGGCTTATAAGGAGGAAATCTTTGGCCCAGTTCTTTGTGTTATCAATGTTGAAACACTTGATGATGCTATAGAGCTTATCAATAAAAATAAATACGGTATATTCACACAAAAAAATTACGCATTCTGTTAAAAATGTAATATAATTTCTGTTAAATTTTATAGGTAATGGAACTGCTATTTTTACGAACAACGGAGCCACTGCTAGAAAATTTACACAAGATATTGATGTAGGGCAAGTTGGTGTCAACGTTCCAATTCCTGTTCCTTTACCTATGATGTCATTTACGGGTTCCAGAGGCTCTTTCCTTGGTGATTCACACTTTTATGGAAAACAGGTTAGTTGAATATTTATCTGAATGGACCAATTAAAAAAAAATGATTTTCCTTAGGCTATTGGTTTTTTCACTCAAACGAAAACTGTCACTCAACTCTGGAGAGAAGCTGATGCTACTGTAGATTCCAAGGTTGCAACTTCAATGCCTGTTCAAAACTAAAACTCACTTATTAAAAAATATTTTTACAATTAAAGGGATTTATTTTTTTAATACGATCAAAGATTGCATTTTAATTTTTTAAACGAATCTATTAAATGGTTATGAAAGTTCGAGTTGATTGATGTTTTTTATTTTTTGTTGTTGTTCTCATTATTATACGGATATGTAATGATTTGTAAGAATAATATGGATAGTAATGAATTATTTCTTTCACTTTGATATAAATTCAACATTTAAAATGCCTAAAAAATCTAAGTTTTATTCATTTTCGACAAAAAAAAACATACCTAGTTGGATATTTTACAAAGTTGATCAATGATAGGACTAATTGCAATTATTTTTAACTCTAATAAGGGGTCATCCATGGTATCATAGATATGAACAGAATAAAATTAAACCCTCTGTCGTTTTTTTTGTCCAGAAACTGAGAAAAAGAGAAACAAGACGGCCAATACTAGTAATTAACTCTTTCCCCGCACTCCTTCTATGTTAAGTACTTTAGTCACTCTTCAACAAAATTAAAACTTATTTAAGTGTATAACACATGAATTAAGTATGTAAAAAAATTGTTAAAGTTTAAACGAACATTAACAAATAAGATACTTTATTTCAGGGTACTAAAAAAATTACAATGGATGTCAAATTTTGTAGACCTCCTTTTTCTAGACGTCTTATGAATGAATTATGATAAGAGATGTAAAAAACGGCTATTTTTAAGCGTGCGAGTAGTTCTCAAAATGCCTGTTAGTTCAAACCCTATATAATATTTAGGAATGTAAATAACATGCAAAATGTCGGTGCGAGATTTTGTGGAGTTGGCTCTTCGAACAGTACTTTTTTTCTTTCAAGGCTGTGATCATTTTTCCAATATTACTGAGGGGAGAACATCTACCTGATAGTAAAGATGTCGCATGAAGGAGTACATGCATTAAGTTTAATAAAGCAAATAAAATGTAAACAAAAAGGGCTCAAGTCCTCGTATAATTATTATTAGTTAAAAATATATAATTTCCTGACGTTAATTTCAGTTAACTTTCTGCCTCTCGTCTATGTTATTATTTATTGTTGTATATATAATGGAGAATAGCAGCTTGTAGCTCAGTAAAACGTCATGACAGCTCAAGCTGCTTCCCCCCTCGACATTCATTAAATTGTCAGGGTTGCCAGTTTGATTTTCTCTTTCTTTTTTTATAACATGTCCGAATTGCATATGATTTACATTCCTAGTCATGACTAGTGATGTAAGAAACGGCGTTTTTTTTCCGAGAGTTATTAACATTACGGAAGTTTTCAATCAAAATTGAAAGAAAGGTTGTGTGATATTATCGTAACTTTTATAATAGATAATATAATACACATATAACAAGAATTATTATATCAAAAGGAAAAGGAAAATAGCTTGATGATTTATGAATAATGAAAGAATATTATATATAGGAAGGTAAAAAATATGCAAATGGGGTGTGTAAAATAAAAAATTATTAAAAATATATAATTTCCTGACATTGATTTCAGTTAATTTTCTGCTTTTCATCTATGGTATACATAATGTTATTATTTATTATTGATGTCTTCATTTGTAAATATAAAGGAGAAAAGCAGCTAGTAGTAAAACATCATAACAGCTCAAGCTGCTTCCCTCTCAAAAATCATCAAATTGTCATAGTTACCATTTGGAGTCTTTGTTAATTCTCATGTTATTCCCAAAAATTCCAACGTTAAGTTTTCAACATTGAAAATTGTCGAAATTTTGCAACCTTTCACAGTCCAGACCAAGTGCTAGATATTTACGGGTGGAGGGGGGGGGGCACAATTATTCTAAGTGGGTACATTTGTCTTTTCTTTTTTCATTATACATAATAAAAACGTATCTTCTATACGTTAGTCTAGGGGGCCCCGAACATATCAAAAGGGGGACCTGATACCCTAAATCCCCCTTTTACGTCGGGTATGCCGTTCGAGTATATTTATTACTCAAAATTTGTCTCAAACTTACCAAGACAGTAAACATAAAAGGAAAAAAATGAAGTTGAAAATTCTCTAAAATTTGATCTGTTAAGAAAAAAAATCATTCTGGATTCATAATTAACACGTCGCGTAATTTAACTATGAACTTATTCTGTATTGTTAATTGCTCAACCAACCAATTAGATTTCAAGTAGAGTAAATATTTTAAGCATAAAATTTTTACAAGGACTATTTAAGGGGTCTGCAACACCATTTATGCCATCGAGCTAAAAATGACCATTTTGTTATTTCTTATACAAAAATGGGCATTAAAACTTTGAAAAATCACCGGTTTGACCTTTGTATCCTTTTTTTAAGGTAATCTTTTTAGATCATTTATAATATGATATAGGTATGATTTCTGAACTATATTTCAACATGAAAGAGAACAGTAGACGGCCATTAAAATAATAACAATTAATAAAAAACTTTTTAAAATTTCAAAAGTACTTTTTTATTTATGAATGATGATTAGAGCTCCAAAAAATTGAGTCAATGCATTAAAAAAATCTAAAAGGATATTAAGTAGGGGCTAATATTTTTCTCATTTCTTCTTCAAACGCTTTACATCATAACTAATATATAGAATAAGCTCAATATTACAACTTAAAAGAATGCAACTACAAAATAGACTTACTTCAATCGTTCTTTAAATTTACTTTCATTGTTTGAACATTTGAATACAATTATGCTAGATTGTGTTAGAATATATTATAATGTTCCTAAAATAAAGTACATAATACGCACATAAATTCAATTTCTTAATTCTTAACGTTCGTATCTACATTTAGAAAAATTTGCATCCATATTAGCAAATTTCTAGAAGAGGTAATTTTCATTCACTTTTAGATATTCGATCCATCTATAAACACTACTTTATTTTCGGAAAAATACAATGTATTGTAACTTGAAACGCAACCAATAACCAATATACCTGAATTTGCTATGTTGCTACTTAAAAAGAAGAAACATTCTCTTCATTATTTGTGCGTGGAGTAGAATTATAATTATCCAGTATTAATTGGAACTAATATATACTTTACTAGTGTATACGTAGGTAAATAATGGCAATAACTGATTTTGAAGTGAAGAATTTGAAATTCACGTATTTATACTGCATATCTAGATATAAGATATTTTTACAGTGAAGCAAATTTTGTTTGTTTGTACTACATAGAGTTTTTATTTTTTCTTATTTTCATTGTTTTTTTTGTCAGTAGTTTCGATTTTAATGCTATCCATTATTTACAAGGAACTAACATAAAAAGTAGTCTTAAATAATTAATTTATTTTATGTATTATATAAAGTATGTAAATTTCACATTTCCTCTTTTATTGAAATAACTTTTATATGATATAAAGCTTGAATGAAGTTAAAAATATCCCAAACATTTAAACTATGGAATGTCACAACCAAAATTATCCTATACAAATTATTAACACATGTTTATACGTATGTATATAAAAGCTGATGTCTCTTACATGATCAATTTATCATTTCTGATAAAACAGTAATTGAGCTAAATCATGATATTATCAATTTTTGTTATACAACAGAGATCTGTAGCATTTCTTAAGACACCAAAATTACATCAATTCGACTTACAGAACTAAGTTAACATTACATAGCATTAAAATGTAATAACAAATAATAAATTGTACATGCATAGGCATGTATGTACATAAATTATTGATAATTAATTAATAAATCAATCTCTGTTCGAGTTAAATAACAATGGAAAATCTTTCTAAAAAAATAAACTAATACTTCTTCTACAGAATGGATGTTCAATTATTATTTTTAAATTGTTTGAATGCAGGTAAGTAATTATTATTATCATTGTATTGTATTTTGAAGCAATATTGAGTAAAAAGAAAAAGGGGAACTATTTTATATATTAAAATATCAGTGTATATAAATAGTATTTTGTGAAAGCTTTGAGAAGAAAATGACAAACTAGACTTTATCATTATAAGATCCTAAAATAAAATAGACTTGAGTATTCAATAAGGAATTAATTCCATGGAATATATGGGTAATATCGAATGCTGTTTAAAGAATGAGTATCTAATCTTGTATCGTTTGTGTTTCTAAGCGTTCTTGGAGTTGCTTTAGAATATGCTTGCCTGCTTTAGCAGTTAATGTTTCATTATTTTTTGCTATCCATGCTCGAAGACAATTGGCTACTTGATGATGACCAAACTGCTCTGCATTATTTAATGGAGTACATCCCCACCTACATATTTCAATGTACAATAAACAATAAATCATAACTTTATTCAAAGTAATATAACTGTCTGACCTGTCAGCTGGCTCAGGATTGACCTCACATGCTGATATTAGAAATTTCACGCACTCTAAATGCCCTTCTGTTGCAGCAAGATGAAGTGGAGTTCTTCCGTCAAAATCACTTGCATTCATATTATGACGTAGAAACATGTGTCGCTTGAGATTATTAAGATCTCCATTAACAGCAGAATACAAAAGACTCACTATGGTATCCCCTTTTGTATCTTGAATTCTTCGCCTAGGATCAATTTTATCAGTTGAATATTGGGTAGAATGATCATAACGATGAAAGTTGAAAGTTTTAACTAGCTCTTCACAAAATGACAAGCCTCGAAAAGAGTTTCCAAACTCATCTAACCTCGGAGAATATATGCAAATGCCCATGGTATTCGGAAGAACCATCATCATGGATCCAGCAACACTTGATTTTCCAGGAAGGCCAATCTATAACATGTATTATAATTAATAGTGAGTTGAAAGAAGTAATTTTTATAAATTTGTATTAATTGATATGTTTGTAACAACTTATTTACCTTGAAAGCAAATTTTCCAGAAAACTCATAAAAGCCACATGAGTGAAGGAGAGAACACACATTCCTAACTGCACTATTTTCTAGTACCTTTTCCCTTGTTATGGGGCATGCACCTCCATTTGCTAGTGTTGCACCAATTACAGCCATTGTTTCACAATTAACTTCCATGGAACAACACTGTAAATTTATAACATTATATTAACTAAGACAAATGACGATTCAAAATGAGCACCCTTTCACCTGAAACCAAAAATCAAGGCAATCCTTAAGATTAAAGCCTTTTGGAAAACATTTATGCTCT
Source organism: Lepeophtheirus nordmannii (assembly GCA_963680855.1). Taxonomy (NCBI): domain Eukaryota; kingdom Metazoa; phylum Arthropoda; class Copepoda; order Siphonostomatoida; family Caligidae; genus Lepeophtheirus; species Lepeophtheirus nordmannii. Next base: position 36,248,982 of record OY804523.1, on the reverse strand, counting down.
TTCATGTAATAGGCTAAAGCATAGTTTCGATCTGAAATTTCTCGCTCTGCTAGAAATACTGAATTGTTAAAACCAATGTATTCTCCACCAGCCATTCTCTAATAAAATAATAGGATTATTCTATAAATTATAATTTACGTGTATCCAAAAATGGTACTATTCACTTTGTTGGTAGCTTATTTTTCGTTTTAAGGAGGCTTTAATATGTTTAATTTCCCATAAATAAAAGTACATTAATGATACTTAAAGGCATAATAGTAATAATATGTTGTTCTAGGTACTTAATTATGAAAAATAAGTCTTGATTAACTTTATGATCATGTAATAAAAAAAATAGTAAGGGTTACTTTGTGTATGCTCTCAATTAATGAGTACATAGAACCGGACTTTTAAAGGGTTTTTCAATAACAACAACGCATTTTCTTCCAAATCGTTTGTATTGTTTGCTGTGTGACAAGTAGCACCATTTTGTTGAAATCACATGTCATTTAAGTCCATACCATCCAATTGGGGCAAAAAAACCCCAAAAAGTATGGCCTAATAACACCACAAATCCACACCAAACAGTAAGTTTTTCGGGATGCAATGGTGTCTCATGAAGCACATGCGTGTTTTTGCTTGATCAATAATGTATATTTTGCTTATTAACGAACTCATTGAGCCAAAAATGAGCTTCGTCACTGAAAATGATTTTGTGATGAAAATCAGGATCATTTTCAAATTGTTCATGAGCCCAATTGACGAATCGAATATTAAGCGGGTTTAGTTCTTGTGTCAATTTTGTATGGATATAAACCAAGATCTTTTCGCAAAATACGCCACAATGGAGTCACAGAAATGCCCAATTCTTGAGAACGTCGTGTAAGTGACTGATTTGGCTCTACTTGAATTGATGCTCTAGATGCCGGGATATTTTCATTACTACGTGCATTTCTTTGTCTCAATGGCCCTGAAACATTATGTAGTGAATATATAGGTTCAAATTTTTTCACTAAACGCTCAATTGTTTGACGGGTCGGACGATTACGCGGATTCGCAACAAGCCTCTTAAAGTTGCCACAACCGAAAGTAAATTTTGTTAATAAATTTCGATAATTTGCAAACGCTGCTCAAGGTAGTACTGCTCCATAAGTTATCTGCGAGTAGAAATGTAAACAAAACAAAAACAAAATATGACGTTGTTCGCCGTCCCTAATGAAATAAAAATGCGTCATCCCTATTGAAAAACCATGCCTTTAATAATTTTAGAAACTAAACAAGTGTATGTTAAACTGTGTTTAAAATATACACATTACTTTGAACTCAAATTATAAAACCAACAAACAGACAATAATGTATATTGGTGAAATTCTTAAAAAATGCGTTGTTCTTACTTTCAAATAGGTGGAAATGAAGTCAAACTTTTCTGCTAAAGACATGTCTGGCTTTACCAGCGTTTGAAGAAGGGAATTTATAACGATTGCTCCAGAATTAACATAAGGATTGTGCGGCCGATCTGAAATATGAATGATCTCGCTGTGATGATAAAATTAAAGGAATTACGTCAATAGGTATTTACTATTAGTATCTAATTCCAAATCATTGGATTTTTGACCCGAAGGCTCTACTCCAACATATTTGTGAACAGTCTCTTGCCCCAATTCATTTAACGCTATCCCATAATTAAGGGGTTTACTAGGGGGAAAAAGTCGCAAAGTATTAGAATATTTAAATAAATTTGTTCAAAACTCACCAACATGACTGCATGGTAAAAGGATGAGTGGAGTCACCTAACGAATATCGTTGCCCGTCAACGGTACATATTGATATTCCAAACATTTCAGGATCCTCTCTTGCTAGGAGTGAAATGTAATCTGCAACCTGATATAGTTAATCGTTCAAATTAAATTAAATTCATTTAAAAAAAATCAAGATATTTGTTTTTGTTTTTTAATATTACTTTCTATTGATAAGGTCTTACTTTTCCTTTTTTGTTTTTTTCAACAGTTTCATAAATATCATCAATCTTTTTGGTAAAGGATAACCAATCAGGGATAATGAATTGATGGCGCAATGCTCGAGATATTAAGACTATGTTGTTATATATGATACTAACAAATAAATTATATTATTAGAATGAAAATCACAATGATAAATGTATTTACTGTTTAAATTCCTTTCTACCAAGCTCCATTTTTTCAAAATTATTTTTAGAGCCTTGTCCTAAACGTCGATGGTACTTCTCCAAATTCCGAGTCATTTCTTTAAGCCTCGGATCTGTTCTCCTAAGACCGGTATTTTCTAGCGCCTAAATTGATAGATGATAGATTGATATGAATGTATGTTAAATTGCTTAAATTGTTAAATGTATGTTTAAATTTACTTTGAGAAATTCAGAGATAGCAATAGAATCAATCGATCCATTCTCTTCATTTCGGAAGATTTCAAAAAGCATGTCCTCAATGGTGGAGAAATTTGCACGTTGTTTTCCATATCTGTCAAATTTACACAAGTTATTTGGACATTTGAAAATGAAGATTTGTGCTTACCCGTCATCAAGAAATACATTGTATTGATATTGAGATTTGTTGTTATCATTCATATCTGGTAGTGGGGAACACATAGTAGATATTCAAGTCAGCTGAAAGGGAATAATAGCGGATAAATTAGTTTAAAGCTGGCCGGGAGTTCACCACCTATGCTTTCACTTTTGAAAACGACACCTAAGTCATATAATTAAGAGATTAATGATTACATTTATATTTGAAGAAATTAGGAAGAATAAATTTTGTTGAAGGAAGGAAGACACAATGTTTGAGAAAGCCAAGGAAGAAGAAAGTCAATGACGTAAATATACAGAGCTACCACATACATAGCTCTCCTCAACTGAAATTAAGTCTTGAGGGTCTTATGTTCTTTTGTAAAAACGTTTATAAAAGTAGATAATACGTATGTAACTTAAACATAAATTGAATTTGATACCAATTCATCATTAATTAATTATCCGTCTATAGAATTAAAAACTTCAAATTAAGAAATCAAATAAATATATATTTAAGGTATAATTAATGAACAGTATGAATCAAGGAAAATGTTAAGATTTTATCATCACTGGGAGTTAATTTCACAAGTTTTTTCCAGCTCCTTTCTCTTTCAAATCTTTAAAAGGAAAAAAACAAACAAAGAGAAACACGAGCTCTTAGTATATAAGTTATTTTTTTATTAGTTTGTACTTTAGTCCTAGAAATACGCAGCATTACTTTAAAATGTTTGTACCATACTTCTAAGTAATTAAATATACTATGCCTTGTGTAAATCAAATTGGTCTTTTGAATAAAAATTAGTAAAAATCATCTGCTAAACGTTTTATCAAAAATCTCAGGCTGTTCTCTTAGCTAAAATATAATGTCCAAATAAAAGTTAATACAATGTCTTCTAAAATTATAATGATTGATGAAGAATCAGCTATTATAATGTTTACTTAGTATTAGCATGACGTATTTTATAAGACGATGATACTCTTATAGATATATATTTGAGAGAAATATTGGCAACCTAAAATATTCTATACACGCAGTTATTCTAAAATAGATTTCCATACTTTTTGAAGAGTTGTTGGCTTTACCCAATTTTTATGTGATCCTAATACAAATAGGGAGCTATTAGCTATACATTTGATTATTAAAACTAAGTAATTATAACTTAATTAGACTAAAACAGACAAATTGATATATTCATAATTGATAAGTATTTTGTGTGATCCATCCTTTTATTTTAGAGATGTACAGTATATCCTCGATTATTCGCTTCCATTTGGCACATTTTCTTTGTATTGGGAAGATTGTGGTACTTTAAGCTTTTTATCTTAAAATATACAGAAAGGTTTAAAATTAATGGCTAGGGCTGGGAAGTCGGAGTCTTATGTTTTGACTCCGACTACTTGAAAATTTGACAGTTTGATTCATACTCCTGATTGTCAATAATTTAATGACAGATAAATAATAAAATAAGGGCTAATAGCTTAATTAATTAAAATAGAAAGTAATGTTTTTAGCATGGTAGGAACTATTATATAATTTTGATTATTTAGAGTTTTTCATTAATTTTTTATATTTTTTTATATAAAGTAACTTTAAAGTTTTTTTTTACAACCTAGAGAAGTTGGAGTCGGTCACTTTTCATCGACACCAGCAACGACTCCTACTCCTGAACAAAAGTCCTGATTTTATTTAAATCTCTTTTTAGAGATTTCATTGCCAATTCATGAAGCAGGTATTCTCCAAGGCTGACAAAGTTAATGATACTTTAGTCAGTCATGTCCTTATAATAAGGACCCTCGTTATAGAGTCAAACTTCAACATCAAATGGAGAAATTTGAAAATTAACTGTTGTAAATGCCCTGACAAAATTTCATTTTCCATTCAAGATATAACAGGTTTTTTAATTTCTTTAATTGAGCAATTGTAAATAAGTTAAGTCTGACAATTGAATGATAATCGAGGAAGCACTGTATCTGGATATATGCCAATATGGGTGATAATCATCAAATATCCTTACTTGAGATGAATTAATAAATGTTAAAAGCTTAATGAGTATAATTATCTGTTATTGAGTAATTTGAAGAATTATTATTGAATGGACCTAATTATTTCATCTTATAGTCTTCTACACATTTATAATTTTACAAATAGGATTGAAAATATGTTTAGGGTGTTATCCATGAATAATTTTCAATGTCCTTGAAAAAAAAAAGAAGATTATTTTTTTAATATCTTAATATATGTATACAATAGGCAATGTGATGCAAAATGGGGGGAGGGGGGGAGGTTATAAAATATTTTTATGCATGTAAGTAATCATAAATAAATGACTATAGATTATACTTAATGTGAGCTATGAGTCATTTCAAAAATCTTTAAAATATTAGATTTATGTATCAGTAAAAGCTAATTTATGAGGATAAATTCTTTTTTTTGTCAATGTTTTATTTCATTCCATATATATATGTTTTTACATTTACCAATGGTCTTTTTGCAATCAAACTATACAATAAATAAACAGTTTTTTTTTTGTATCTGTATTGGAGTTAAATATATTTGACACAATCATTAAAAAATTAAATGTGGAGTATCAAACAACTACAAAAAAGTTGTGTTTTTTTATTTTGTATGGATGTAAAATTCAAGTATATTATGACAAAACTATTATGAGATATTATATTTTCAATAGTTAATTGTCTACCAATAAAAATTATTGTCTCTACTTTTGGGTTAGTCATTTCTGTTTGTACCAAATAGTAAAAATATCAAAATTGTAATATTTTTAATGAATAATTTCATAATTGACTTTAATTTACATTAGTTCTGTACTTATATAGTTCATTTTCACTAACATCATAGATTGGAAAATAAAACGAAAGTGACGCCGTGTTGGGGACATGCGCACACATGTGTAGTTGTATTAAATAATGGGCATATTTATAAGAAAAAAAATATGAAGGATATTTTATCTAATGGATTTAAAAATGTATGAAATTAAATGTTGTCTAGGATGTTTACTCTATCAAATTTGGTTTTTCTCCAAGATCCGAATGCCAAAATAACTATGTTGTATTAAAAAACTCTATAGTAAGGTTTTAATCCTCAACATATTTTTAAGACTTCATAATCAATTCTCATGAACCTCTTATTAACTTTAACAGGCTAAAAAATAAAATCTAAACACAAAACTTTTGATATATCGTAATGTACAGGTAATTTATTAGTTCTCTTAAAGTTAAGGCCTCATGTATTTCACAAATAATAATTTGGAACTTATATTCAAAATCTAAATAGAGTACATTGTGAGTGCAACACCTTTTTCAACATTATCAAATTTACTTATGATTTTAATTAAGTTTCAATCAGAAGAATTTCCTTCCATTTCCAGTACATGCATATAGTAAAGCCATCCTTGGTACGTATAAAAATTTAACTAAAAAAACACATTTTATTTTGGCCTTCTCAAAGCAGATGGGTTTCAAAAAGTATAATAAATTTTAGGTTTCAAATTAGATAGTCAACATTTCTTGTTTAATAACTCCAATTCATTTATTAAAAGAAAATATTAAAATTTACAAATTGGTCCCTTGAGAGTGTTTCTGATCTCGTTCAAAATTGAAAGAGATACCTTCTGAGAAATTGTAAGTAGTTACTTAAAGTTTCATCAAAGTCATACAAGTAGTTTAGGAGTAGTACTTGAAAAACATATTTCATATACATATTCCCATTCTACATAATTAGGATTTGTATGTGACACACTTTAAACTTCCACAAAAAATTCATATAAATATTTATTGTTTCATTCTGGCATCATTTTCTTTTTGAAAACTTCACTCTACTTTAATATTGGCATCATATATTCTTTAAACATAAACATTTGATTATGCAATATTTATATCAACAAAAGCCTCTCAAATGAGTACCTTTTTAAGATTATTTTTACAAAACGTAAAAGCAAAGTCATATTGTCTTTATTTTCACAAAATGCATTTTTATATTCAAATATTTTTTTAGTAAGGAATTTGGTAATAAATAACCAAAAAAGAAAAAATAATTTTTTTCATTTATGCCTTACCCACAAAAGTCAAAAGATTAACTAAAAATATTTTTAATACAACTAACTTAATTCTTTTAATATCATGTATCATTATAGTTTTGAACAGGATACTATTTTTTGATATTCAATCTGTGCCATTAATGGCTTATTTTTTATATAAAAGTATATTGCATGATACATTATATTTTATAATGTGCATTTGTCAGTTGCAATAAACTCTATCTGCATTTATTTAGTTTGTTTTTTAGGAAAAAAAATTAAAAACAAGATATTATTATATTTACTTTACTAAATTTGCCTAAAAGTAAACAATATTTATTCTCTAAATCTAAGATCTTCACGAGATTATCTTTGATTCTAAGGAATGTAAATAATATGCAAACTGCCTCGTGGGAGATTTTGTGGAGTTGGCTCTTCGAACAGTACTTTTTTTCTTTCAAAGCTGTGATCATTTTTCCTTTATTACTGAGGGGAGAACATATACCTGATAGTAAAGATCTCACATGAAGGAATACATGCATTAAGGTTAATAAAGCAAATAAAATGTAAACAAAAAGGGCTCAAGTCCTCGTATAATTATTAGTTAAGAATATATAATTTCCTAACATTATACATCTCAGCTAATAACTAATAAGGTGCATTAGTAGGCGTGCATTAATCCCATTTCAAAGTTTGAGGAGTAAATGAAACAATACAGTAAAAAATTTATATAATAATTCAAGGGACAGTTATCATAAATTGAAAGATTGGAAGTCGATTATCATTCTTATTTTTGAAAATAAATGATCATAAGTCATATTTTAAGAGTCTCAAATTAATGTATGGATGACAGGTCCTAGGATTTCTGCCCTTGGGTAAGAGTAGATAAACCAACAATTGACACAAAAATCATAAATTTTTTGTTGTTTTTAGAATACAATTATACAAATTGAATTTTTATTTTCCTTTTAATATATATGTACAATGGAATGGTGTTTGAAATAAATTTTCCGAATAAAAAATATATTTATTTCTCTAAACTTTTTCTTCATAAAACAATAGATTGCTAACTTAAATAATATGATATTAAATATACAGATAAGTATTGAGTATTTTGTACTTTATCATTCAAATTAAATCTTTTAGGAGAATATCAGGTCTATATCTATGAAATGAAACTTTGTTTTTCAATTTCTAACGCTTATTGTAAAAAAAATGGTGACAAATTTAATATTCAAAATAATAACCATAGCACCATAGCTAGTGATACATTTTCCCCACCTCTCAGGCAACTCGTGTATGCCACACCAAAAAAATTGGCCGTCTTGGGTGCAAACCAATCATCGAGCCATTTTTTGGCTTCTGCGTGAGAATTGAAGCGCTGTAATAATCTGATGGTGCTGAGTCTGGTGAGTAAGCCCCATGTACAAATGGTTCCCAATCGTACGTCTCCACCAAAAAATTGTGTCACTGTGCTCTGCTTAGAGCATATCTACCGTAAGCTTCTACAAGTATTTAATGTGCTTCAGAAGTATATTTAAGAACGAACAAAAATGCAATATTGTATGAAACTTCACAAACAATGAACTGAATATTGTTGCCAGATGACAAATGAAAAAAATAAGACATTTGGGATAGTTTAAAAATACTTCTAGCGACATTTGTTGCCTAATAGCTAAAAGTCTCATTTCATACGTATAAACTTAATATTAATCTTGAATGCAAGATAAAAAACCCCAGAGTTTGGCAAATTATAAAATATATTCAAGAAAAAAGATAAATACTACCAAGTGAATGTCGAAAAAGGGGGATTCCTAGCCTGAATGAAATTTTCCTTTTGTGCATTGTCGGTAGTTTCATAATATGTATTGTCTATTTTTTCTGGACATGTCTTTTATTTATGCTGATTTGAACCAGACACCAGAAGTATGTTATGATTCGAAGAGTAATAGGTGTGTTAACAAATTAGCAATGAGTAATTTCCATCCCCTTTCCACACCTCTAGAATAATACAAAATCCGTTCGAGAAGGATCTGTTTGGTGTAAGCTAGGACCAATATTCTTGAATTATGATGTCTGGCCTCCATAGAGTCCTTATCTACATGCTAAATCTCCAAAAAACAGAATGTAATTCTTTTATAAAGAAGAAACTCTATTTCATGAGCCCTTTTTAATCGAATTTAATATCACAAAGGATATTAGGGCAGTGTTTTTCAACAAGGTTTCCTTGGAACGATACTATGCTGTCGGAAACTGTACAGTATGCAACAAAAAAATGTGTGAAAGGATAAGAAAATGGTCAATAAATGAAGGAAAAAGACTCAAAAACTGCAAAAGTAAATAACTATTTTCTGGTGTACTACATAATTTTTTCAATGAAAAATATATTCCATCCCTCAAAAAAGATTGAAAAACCATGTAATTAGTGCACAAATGTCCGAAATAGTTTACTAAAAGTATGTTGTACTACTAAATGCTTTCCGTTTTTCCGTATGTATGTGGTTCCATACACAAGTAGCATCAATGTATTCATAGTAAAAGCATACCAGTTTACATTCGATATTGCATGAACACCTGGTCGTAAAAATGGCTTGTTCTCGTTGGATCCTGCACAATTTGACAAGCACTCAAAAGAAGGCTTGTGTCGATTGGTGCAAAGAAAGTTTGAAAAAATAGGCTCAGGGTGCTTCAAAAGACGTTTATAAGCTTGTCACAGGTGACTTATAATGGATCTATGCGTATGAGCCCGAAAAAACAACAACAATCGACCGTGTGGGTCTTAGAAGATGAGCCAAATCCAACGAAGTTGTTTGTGGAAGAAGCACTTCGAAACAAATGGCCGCCTGTTTCTTCGGCAAAACTGATCATTTAGTGACTGTTCCACTTGAACATCATAGGACAGCCAATTCTGAGGGGTACATTACAATTTGTTTGCCTGAATTCTTCGGAGAGACTCGAAAAACAAACAAGAGAAACAAATCATTGTTCACCATGCCAATGCAAGCTCTCGCACATCGGCTCAAACCAGTTCCTTTTTGACCGGCCAAAACGTTGATTTGATGGGTCTTCCGCCGTACAGTCCTGACTGAGCACACAATGACTTCTTTTTATTTTAGTACATCTAGAAAAAAAATGCGTGGTCAGCGATTTTCGTCGCCAGAAGATGCTGTTGAAGCGTTTAAAAACCATGTTTTGGAGGTGTTTCAATCGGAGTGGAAAAAGAGCTTCGACAATTGGTTTGAGTGCATGCAAAAGTGTATAAATCATGCTGGAGAATACTTTGAAAAACAATAAATCTATTTTTGATGATAAATATTCGCATTTTCATTATTAAGCTAGAAATATATATAGCAGCCTACGTATATTATATATTTAGAAACATATGGGAAAGTCGAACATTGATTTTTGTAGCTCATACATCCAAAAATATTTTTTATTAATTAATTATTTATTTATTTAGGGAGCTAATTCCTGGATCTAGGTACTTTTTTTAACCACATTTTTTGCATTTGGAGAGGAAAAAATAACTTTTTTTAATCTGAGTAAATGAGATATATTTAATCTATTTTTGATTTATGTAGATACTAGCTAAAAATCTAATATACCATATGTATATTACATATATAGTGTAAACACATAATATACATTACATATATGATGTTTACATCATAAATAAACTTTTCCACTCAAAGCAGAGGAGTAAATAGATTCAAGTCACATGACACTGATTTAATGACTTGAGACCATAGATGTACATAGTTTTATTTTTGATTGATATACACGCACAATATAATAATAATAATCTATATAAGAGTGATACATATAAATTAATATGATTTATAGCGAGTCAAATATATCCACTACTTTTTTAATCATATATACTTGTATGTATGTATGTATAATGCTTCAACAATTAATGAAAGTGCAAAGATTCTAATTCATTTTAAAAACCTTGGACAAATTACAAAAAAGAAAGGAAAGGAAACGATTATTTAAATTTGTATTTTTTAAGTAAAGGTAGGGAATATATAAAATATATCAAAGCATGAATACACCAAGAATGGAACATTGATAAAGAAAAATACAGTATTGTTAAAAAGGAAAAATGTTCGGTATTAGAGAGTTTTTCTGTTTTGAAGATATGTTATGTTAATATGAAAAAGGCAACATAAAAAAAAAAAAAAAAAATGCCCCTCACTTCAAATAATGAGATTTCTGCACAAAAATATAAAAATCAACCAGGTAAAATACTATGATTAAGAAGTTTTTATTCCCATTTTATATTTTAAACCTTCAATCTCTGGTATATGAGCTAAACACAATGTTCCTGCACTTTGTTTGTTCAAATTATGTACTTAGATCACTTGTGGTCGTTCACACTGAAAAAAAAGAAAAAGAAGATTTTCTTATTCGCAACGTTCATAAAAAATCATTTTCTTATCAACCACACAACCTCAAATACCCACATTATCTTCATTAATCATTATATACTTCAACCATTCTTTCTAAAAGTGAAAGAAATAAGATCCAAAGTTTTATAGTAGTTTGCCAATTATATTATTGTCTTCAACTGAAGGACTATTCTTTTTATCAAAGTATCAAGTTATTTTTAGTTGAAACGAATTAATTTGATTTAAATCAATCAAAAATCAAAACACTATGCAGGGGCAAGAGTAAACAATTGACAGCAGTTGTTAATGTTTTTGAAAAACCAATGTCCTTTTACAGAATATATAGTCGTTCCAAATTTGATATACACTTTGGCTATGATAAATGACAACAACAAAAATTGTAAAAAAACAAACAAACTGTGTAAATTAAAAAAAAATTATAAACTTCTAAATTTCATCAAATTCTGAGTAATTAAAGGGCATTAAAGTCATATTAAAAGGGAATTTAATGGAGATTGATCTTGATTAAAATAAACATTATACTTTTATATGCTGAAACTTTTATAACAAGAATATTTTATTCCTTAAAGCTAACATCTTTTGATATTTTTTTTCTTTAAAACGACTATCAAAATGGCTTTTTTTGGAAGCTGTTTTATAGTATTTTTTTTTAAAAAAAAAGGTATTTAATGTTTTTGAAAATTTCTAATTTTTTTAAGAAAAAGATTATCCTCGGAATTTTTATTTGTTTTCTTTTATTAGACTGTACCATTCAATATGTACCTATGTGTTATTAATCCTCTTTCAGTTAGTTAAGTGTGTTGAGTGAAAATATTAAATTTACAAGGTATTGATTTGAAATTGCTTATATATATATGTAGTAGACATATATGTATATAGTAGAATATATATTCACAGTTTAACAAGAATTAATTTTAATTTGTAGATCAACGTACATTGTATCAATTAGAGGATCGAGTAAACAAATCGAGAGCTGAAAAAAATACAAATAGTGCTCGCTATATTGAGAGTAGTATATAATTGTAATCATTTGCATTCATCGGATTGAGATGTATTTTGCGATATTAGATGGTATCAATCAAGCATAGAGTCTAAAATTGGAATGATTGTCTATGCCAAAGAAAATGTAGAGAGTTTGCTAATACAACAATGAAGAATCTGAAGGATGTTACAACTACATTTTATTAAATAAATATTTTTATAGTTTTATTAATCCATTTCATAATTTCTTCTGTAATTCGATGTTTTGTCTGCACACCGGAAAACCAAGCATGATTATAATAACGAGATTATATTAGAAAGTTATTTTTCCTTTGATTCAGATACTTTTTTCACCGTGATAATCAATTTAATTTTAAGTATGTGGCGTCACTTTTAATTCTAATAATTTTCTTGAATCTTTGAAAATTGAAGATGATTTATTTAAAAACTAAAGACTTCTATAAAATCACACCACAACGAGCTTTTGTTGTGGTTGCAAAACGGAAAGGAAAAATTTGGAAAAGCAACCAGTAGCTACACTTCTGTATTTTCCTTGTTACCAACTTTTTAATATTGGGCAGAGTTATTATTTAGATATACTGTACATTAATAAATTCTACCTATATACAAATCAATCGTTAATACTTGTTTGATATATAATAATTCAAAAAAGGGCGCACAATCCTTGATTTAATATATCAAAATCATAAATAATAATAATACCCTTTTTGAGTTCATAACACGTAGAGTCAGATACAGAGAGAATACATATTATTTTTATTTATCCCAAAAAGCTCGTCGTGCACCATCCACCGAATAAATAAATAATAATATTAATAGAAGATGTGCTTTGGATACGTCATGATAAAAATCATACCGTGCATGTATTTTTGTTTGTTTATTATCTCTTGGTCTATCGAAGGTTAATTTGAAGAAAAAAATATATTGATTAATCGATTATCGTATTTTAACCTCCATAAATGAGTATTGTTCTGACTAAAAATATCCATGTCCACTGGGTCCTAATATTAATTAATATGTATTATTACGCTTATATATTTCTTGTAAAATGACCTTTAAAAAAATAATATACTCAAAACTAAATGACTTGATTGACCATTATCCTCTATGTTCTAATTTATATATTTACATACAACAGAAGTTACTTTTAACAAGAACAAAACGTCAATGAATGTATACAAAAAAAATATAGGTTTGGAATTATTGACGATTCCATTTGACAACAAAGATTGATGATTTTCTTTATGTTTGTTATGTATGTTTATAATACATATGTATACAGAAAATATATTCCAAATAATGATAATAAAAAGACAATTCATTAATTATTTTCAGTCTATCTAGGTTTGTCTTTCTTTTTAGGCTTACTTATACATAATTAATGCTTTTGATATTATTTCATATACATTTACAATAAAAAAATTGAAATATGATTTCATGAATAATTAATTTTAACATATGGACATTCAATTATTAATCTAATTGCTATTCATGCATTAGCTTTTAGTTAGTATGTAAGTCAACAAATTTATATTGCATGAATAATATATGGATGTATATATATATAACATGTATACCAAAAAGTCAATGCGTTTGTTTTGTTTTTGTCCTGAATTTTCAAGATTGATAGGACTTTTTTCAGGAGGGATAGACAACTTAATAAAGGTTTGTTGACATAGTTATAAGATGAGATGTAATATCATTCTACATATAATAAGTATGCCATTTCTATGTTACAAATATACATATGTTGCAGAGGGGGATCACTTAGTGTCATACATTATACAAACATCTATCCAAATAGGCTTCAGGATCCTTTTAAAAAGTAAAAAAAGAAGCAAATCTGGACAAGCAGTTTTGTTTACTCGCAACCTCGATTTAAAAAAAAATTAACAAAAACATTTGGTAGTCTTGCACAGTTTTGTCATACTATGATACCCTTTCACAAGCGAAGAAGCATAAATGCCCTTATGAATTCCTAACATGCAGAGCCAGCTGCTTTAAATCAGTGAACAGCTAAAACGAGAAAAGATTGTGTGCTTATTTATCCCAAAAAGGTATTAAACATACGATCAGAGGTATTACCTTAAGTTTCATATCAACAACAAGAAATAACACTGATCTACCCATCTCACGGCGGTGTTATCCAACTAAGATTGAAATTTACAGTGTATTCTTTTATCCATGATCAATTTTCCCATTACTCTTTACTTTATTAGTGTTCTGAACGTTGATTGATTAAATTATAATTAGCTCTAATTAAGATGGTAATCAATATTGACAATTATTAGATCACTACCGATTAATTTTGATTTTTCTTTTTTTCTTGTTTTGGAGAAAAGGTTGAGAGACGCAATAAATATCTCATCGTGATCAGGGGCGTACTGGGGCGAAAATTTCCACCGGGCAAAGAATAAATATCTTGTACGATAAAGGCACATTATGCTAAATCGAAGGGGCGCCTGGTAAAGATTTCAGTGGGGCGCACCGGTCATTGACCGGTTGACCGCCGGCCCAGTACGCCCCTGATCGTGATCCATCAACATATTTTCTACATTACTATCTATTAATATAGGGAATTGGAATTAAGTTAATTAATGTAGTACCTAAATTCAACTTCAATCTTTTCCTTTTGAGCTTTTCTGACTTAAACAAGGGAAGCGCATTCGACGAGGAAATCATGAATATTAAGAATTATAATTATAATATTCTTCCTGCACCTTGTGCTAATTTTAAATACATAAGTAATATGACAGTAATAACTAGAGCAAGAACATTTCTATGCTTTGTATGGACAGTGAACTCACGAAGGTGCGCTCCAAAGTGTAGCCTAAAGCTGATAAGCGATAGAGCAGTAAACAGTAAATATAATAACGAAATACTCAATTTCTTCTTTATCACCATATACTATGTGAAAGATGTTATATCAAACATTATTTTTCATCTACAAAGATAAGTTTAATTGGTATCCATATTATAATGGGAGAAAGTTCAAGAATGATAATATGACTATAACAGAGGATTCAATAATAAAAATATGAGGAAGCTGAATAGTGATTATTAAGTGACATCAATAATCAAACTGCACATTAAAAAAATACATAGATAAAATAATTTGTTTCATAATCATCTGCTCTAGTGTCTATTTTTTTATTCACCATTTTATCATAATTTAAAATTATCATAACAACTTCAATCAGTCAAAAGGAATGTAGTTAATTTCATTTTTTTAATAAAAAAAATAAAAAAAGATAATATTCCATTATATCAATGACGTACATTGTTATATCAGAAAAACTGAAAACTGATTCAGAAAGGGAGTGTGATTACAAATTGAGTTTTCATAACCAAACAAAAAATATAAATAAAATTGATAACACGATCATATATACGTATACCAATTTCAAATATAATTTTAAAAAAAAATAGAAATATTTTTCAGAAAATTAGTTACAGAGTGACTACAAATGCGAGTCACTTCATCGATTACATAAATTTAAACAAATAGAAATATCAATAAATAAATAAATTAAAAAATATTATATAAAATAGGAATAATAAAATTCATAAAAACCAATTTACAAAAGATGTGCTAAACTTCTATTTTCGAGACAATGCCGTCTGTTTTGTGATGAAAGACAGACTTGAGGATTGATCTGGCTCCAAGTCTGAGGAATTTTAGTAGTCTTCATAATGGGTTCATGATGACTTCATACTTCAGGCTCAAATGCTCCTTCAATCTTAGATACGTAGTAGCTATGATTACAAGGAATGTAAAAAATATGCAAAATGGCTCGTGCGAGATTTTGTGGAGTTGGCACTTCGAACTGTAATTTTTGTTTTCCAAAACTGTTATCATTTTATTACTGAGGGGAGAACATCTACCTGATAGTAAAGATGTCGCATGAAGGAATACATGCATTAAGGTTAATAAAGCAAATAAAATGTAAGCAAAAAGGACTCAAGTCCTAGTATAATTATTAGTTAACAATATATAATTTCCTGACATTTATTTCAGTTAATTCTCTGCCTTTCATCTATGTTTATTATTTATTATTGATGTCTTCATTCGTAAATATAAAAAAGAAAAGCAGCTAGTAGCTCAGTGAAACGTCATGCCAGCTCAAAGTCATACAAGTAGTTTAGGAGTAGTACTTGAAAAACATATTTCATATACATATTCCCATTCTACATAATTAGGATTTGTATGTGACACACTTTAAACTTCCACAAAAAATTCATGTAAATATTTATTGTTTCATTCTGGCATCATTTTCTTTTTGAAAACTTCACTCTACTTTAATATTGGCATCATATATTCTTTAAACATAAACATTTGATTATGCAATATTTATATCAACAAAAGCCTCTCAAATGAGTACCTTTTTAAGATTATTTTTACAAAACGTAAAAGCAAAGTCATATTGTCTTTATTTTCACAAAATGCATTTTTATATTCAAATATTTTTTTAGTAAGGAATTTGGTAATAAATAACCAAAAAAGAAAAAATAATTTTTTTCATTTATGCCTTACCCACAAAAGTCAAAAGATTAACTAAAAATATTTTTAATACAACTAACTTAATTCTTTTAATATCATGTATCATTATAGTTTTGAACAGGATACTATTTTTTGATATTCAATCTGTGCCATTAATGGCTTATTTTTTATATAAAAGTATATTGCATGATACATTATATTTTATAATGTGCATTTGTCAGTTGCAATAAACTCTATCTGCATTTATTTAGTTTGTTTTTTAGGAAAAAAAATTAAAAACAAGATATTATTATATTTACTTTACTAAATTTGCCTAAAAGTAAACAATATTTATTCTCTAAATCTAAGATCTTCACGAGATTATCTTTGATTCTAAGGAATGTAAATAATATGCAAACTGCCTCGTGGGAGATTTTGTGGAGTTGGCTCTTCGAACAGTACTTTTTTTCTTTCAAAGCTGTGATCATTTTTCCTTTATTACTGAGGGGAGAACATATACCTGATAGTAAAGATCTCACATGAAGGAATACATGCATTAAGGTTAATAAAGCAAATAAAATGTAAACAAAAAGGGCTCAAGTCCTCGTATAATTATTAGTTAAGAATATATAATTTCCTAACATTATACATCTCAGCTAATAACTAATAAGGTGCATTAGTAGGCGTGCATTAATCCCATTTCAAAGTTTGAGGAGTAAATGAAACAATACAGTAAAAAATTTATATAATAATTCAAGGGACAGTTATCATAAATTGAAAGATTGGAAGTCGATTATCATTCTTATTTTTGAAAATAAATGATCATAAGTCATATTTTAAGAGTCTCAAATTAATGTATGGATGACAGGTCCTAGGATTTCTGCCCTTGGGTAAGAGTAGATAAACCAACAATTGACACAAAAATCATAAATTTTTTGTTGTTTTTAGAATACAATTATACAAATTGAATTTTTATTTTCCTTTTAATATATATGTACAATGGAATGGTGTTTGAAATAAATTTTCCGAATAAAAAATATATTTATTTCTCTAAACTTTTTCTTCATAAAACAATAGATTGCTAACTTAAATAATATGATATTAAATATACAGATAAGTATTGAGTATTTTGTACTTTATCATTCAAATTAAATCTTTTAGGAGAATATCAGGTCTATATCTATGAAATGAAACTTTGTTTTTCAATTTCTAACGCTTATTGTAAAAAAAATGGTGACAAATTTAATATTCAAAATAATAACCATAGCACCATAGCTAGTGATACATTTTCCCCACCTCTCAGGCAACTCGTGTATGCCACACCAAAAAAATTGGCCGTCTTGGGTGCAAACCAATCATCGAGCCATTTTTTGGCTTCTGCGTGAGAATTGAAGCGCTGTAATAATCTGATGGTGCTGAGTCTGGTGAGTAAGCCCCATGTACAAATGGTTCCCAATCGTACGTCTCCACCAAAAAATTGTGTCACTGTGCTCTGCTTAGAGCATATCTACCGTAAGCTTCTACAAGTATTTAATGTGCTTCAGAAGTATATTTAAGAACGAACAAAAATGCAATATTGTATGAAACTTCACAAACAATGAACTGAATATTGTTGCCAGATGACAAATGAAAAAAATAAGACATTTGGGATAGTTTAAAAATACTTCTAGCGACATTTGTTGCCTAATAGCTAAAAGTCTCATTTCATACGTATAAACTTAATATTAATCTTGAATGCAAGATAAAAAACCCCAGAGTTTGGCAAATTATAAAATATATTCAAGAAAAAAGATAAATACTACCAAGTGAATGTCGAAAAAGGGGGATTCCTAGCCTGAATGAAATTTTCCTTTTGTGCATTGTCGGTAGTTTCATAATATGTATTGTCTATTTTTTCTGGACATGTCTTTTATTTATGCTGATTTGAACCAGACACCAGAAGTATGTTATGATTCGAAGAGTAATAGGTGTGTTAACAAATTAGCAATGAGTAATTTCCATCCCCTTTCCACACCTCTAGAATAATACAAAATCCGTTCGAGAAGGATCTGTTTGGTGTAAGCTAGGACCAATATTCTTGAATTATGATGTCTGGCCTCCATAGAGTCCTTATCTACATGCTAAATCTCCAAAAAACAGAATGTAATTCTTTTATAAAGAAGAAACTCTATTTCATGAGCCCTTTTTAATCGAATTTAATATCACAAAGGATATTAGGGCAGTGTTTTTCAACAAGGTTTCCTTGGAACGATACTATGCTGTCGGAAACTGTACAGTATGCAACAAAAAAATGTGTGAAAGGATAAGAAAATGGTCAATAAATGAAGGAAAAAGACTCAAAAACTGCAAAAGTAAATAACTATTTTCTGGTGTACTACATAATTTTTTCAATGAAAAATATATTCCATCCCTCAAAAAAGATTGAAAAACCATGTAATTAGTGCACAAATGTCCGAAATAGTTTACTAAAAGTATGTTGTACTACTAAATGCTTTCCGTTTTTCCGTATGTATGTGGTTCCATACACAAGTAGCATCAATGTATTCATAGTAAAAAGGGTGCATGCAATATCATATATGATTGTTTGTAATTATTATTTACTCTTATTTATTATTTTAATTTAATTAGTCAAATGTCACTCTTTTATGCATGATCATTGCAATTAGTTAGTTTGCTGATTTTTTGTTTGGCAATTTAGCATTGTATATATTAACATTTGTTTATTTTAGTCGATATAATCTATATTGCTAGTTAACGTATTTATTGTGTTTTCCCTTTAGTAAAAAACAAAAAACAACATAAACTGCATCTTATATTAGTTAATCTCCAAAGATATATAATTTTTATACAGTTTTTGAAAAAAATTACGAATGAGCGTCATTGGTGGTCACACTGCATAATCTTCATTAAAAATTCCAAGTAAGTTACCTTTATTTCTTAACTCCTTGTGTTATAGTATCATCGTTCAATAACAATTTGCAACAAACTTTGAACTTTTTTTGTATTCCCAGGTTTTAATGGTTACTTTATATTTAGTTTAATGACATGTAACATGAAAATGTAAATTTTAAACTTTGCTTTTATAGTCTACAAATTGATCTTTTGATATTTTTAGTAGGTATTAAAGACATGAAGAATAGAAAAAACAAAGGAAAAAACATTTAATAAGGTATCCAATAATGTTCTCTATATTTTTGTATCTTGCTGTGAATTTGAGAAAAAGGAATGACCTTTTTATTTTGGGGCTTATAAATATCTAATTTCTGGAAAAAGTGATTATAATTTAATTTTGTATTAAAAAAAATATTCAACGTGAAGTTTTTTAGTATTACACAATTTCTCCAATTAATTCATGTAATTTTTGTACATCTATGTATATAAATAAAATATAATATAAATAAAGATATAAAAAAATTAAAACGCTTCAAATATTATAAATTGATTAGTTTTGTTAACTAGATCTCTTTTTTAGAAAGTTCACTTTCTCTTAAACTAATAGAAAATTTAGTTTAAAAAACTTTTTATTTATTCATCTTTTCATCTCAAATTCAAAACCACAAAAATTTAAAATTAATAGGATATATAAAAACATGAACAAAAACAAAGAGATCTAGTTAACAAAACAAATCAATTTATAATATTTGAAGCGTTTTAATTTTTTTATATCTTTATTTATATTATATTTTATTTATGTACATAGATGTACAAAAATTACATGAATTAATTGGAAAAATTGTGTAATACTAACATCAGTTAGCTTTTGAGCTTTAAATTAGGTTTTGTAGCCAAGGCCTACATATAAAAATTATTTAATATTACAACAAATACTAAAAAGAATCGAATAAAACAAAAAGAAACTAAAATCTATATAAAATAATAATAATAATCCTTTTGTCTCACTCAAACAAAGTGTTCACACCTCCTAATAATTAAAAAAAAAATTATCTGAATCTGACAGTTTATATTTGATCAAGTCAGTGCATAATTCCAGGAATCATACCTTACTTCCAAGGATCGTTTTCAAGTTTTCTGTATCAATTGGCTCTCCGTATTTCAGCTTATTGAGCTTTGGTGCTTAAAAGATTATTTAATTTAACTCACAGTTAAGTCATCATTATTATTATCTTCATACCATAAAATGAGAAACTTATAAGACCCAAAAGAAAAAACAACTATTTCTACTCATCTGTGAGTAATTTATTAAAGTTAAGAAAAGATACAGAAATCTAGAAAACCTTATTGAAAACTAATGATCTTTTTCTATCATTTTTATTGAATGCTATTTTCATTTACTTATTTTCTTCATGTTGAAAATGATCTTTATACCACAGAAGTAAATTGTTTAATTTGTATATTCGAATTGTTTGATATAAAACCAACCATAAAATAACCATTAAAACCTGGGCAAATAAATATTTTATATGTGATCACATATTTTCCGTTTCCTTATAATATTTCATGAATTCAAAACGATATTTCCTTTTCCTGGAGTTGTTCGCTCTTCTTTTATGGTAGCTTTTGCTTATTTCAAGGTTGCAAATTAGCTATGAGGCATTTTAGTAAAGCTAGGAACAATAACTGGAATAGGAATCGATTATCGTATTGATTATTGTATATGTTCAAGATAAGGAATCTTGAATTTTAATTCCTCATTTTTCCTTAACAGTCTTAGTTCTAGCTTGAAAACATCTATAATCTACCAATTTTATATATAAAATCATTATTCATCTAAATATGGTGAAATATATTCCTTGTACAGTGTAAATGATGAGACAGAGGTCGACATTCACTGAGTTTTTATTCAATTCTTATCTACACAAGCCATTATTATTTTTTTCGCGCACCATTACAGTAATTTAGAGGATATTACGTGTAAGATGAGGAAAAGTTTTGTCTTATCTCTTTCTAAAAATATTGACAATTGAGTTATATATATTTAAAATAAGTAGTCTTATGATGAGCTAAATAATATTGATTAGTCGATATTATTACATTTTTGTATATCACATCATTCAAAACTCTAACTCTACGTTATTTTATGTGTTTGTTCCCATTATAATTTAAGATTTAGGGACTGTTTATCAAACAAGTCAACTTAGAAATTTTTTTTCAGTTAAATTATAATAGTCTACGATTGCATTTTATAAAGGCAAAAATTACTCGAGAATAAGAACTAAAATCATAACATTTATGTTGAAATAAATTATTCTTGACCTTTTAAAAGGAAGTGAAATTAGAAATTACATCAAAGATTTAGCTCTCCTGATAAATAATTTATAAAAATATACCTGGGTAGGTATCTCAGAGGCAATTGCAAGGGCTTTGCAAGAGCATCTGTCGGGGGGAGGGGGTCCCCCCGACAGATGCTCCTATTTCTGCATACAAACACCAATTTATTTTTTCTCATGTTTGTAAATACATATTGTATCAAACGTTTAAAAGAAGGTATATTGTACAAGCACGAATAAGAGAAAAGTGATATCTTCATTGTATATCTCAACCTTTTCTCCAAAAATGGATATAAAAAAGGTTCAAAATTATATGATAGTTAGCCAATGACATAACTCTTCTCAAATGTTGCAATATTCTTTAATTAATAGTAGTAGGGGTTAACTATTAACTGAAAAAGAGATATATATCGAATTCAGCAAATCACTGATCAGAACCTCAATAAGACCCAATAGCTCTAAAACTGCTGAGAAAAAAGTACTAAAGAATTGTTGATGATTTAAACTGCATGGGTGTGAAACCTTTCGCCCGTACGCGGCTCTTTTTCCAAACAATAAATAAGCTATAATGTTTTCGATTGTAATAAATAATATGACATTGTAAGATCATGTGACACTCTATACCCATGGTTCTCAATATTTTACCACCTGCGACTCCTTTCTTTAAAGTTTGTAACCCAAGGGACCATCACACTAAAAAAATTATTATCAGCAGTTTTATTTTTATTTTATTTTATGTGAAAGAGAGGGAAAGTAACATAGTAAAAATTCAGTAATTATTTGCTACACGACCCACAAATGAAGTACCTGTAACCCCAAACGGGATATACACCCACAAAATGAGAACCACTGCTCTATATCGACACTGTCGTGACTTGTGGCCATTTGGAGAAAAAGGATTCCGACCCCTGTGATACTATTATGTATTAAAAAATTGAGTTATAGTTATATCATTTTAATTTGTTATTGTATTAGTCTCCAGTAATTTGGTTCTAATTTTTTTAAAACTAGATGACCCTCATTGGAGCATCAACATTTTCATCGTTTCCAGTAATTTGGTTCTAATTTTTTTAAAACTAGATGACCCTCATTGAAACATCAACATTTTCATAGTTTCTTAAACTAAGGGTAAAAAAATAACGAATGAGATCTGGCAATTGGAATAGGGCATTTTTGTATTGTTTCAACTCTTCACATAGGGATGAGTTGATGTCTGCAAGGAACTAAAGGAAACGACTCTTTGTATCAGTATGTACAAGCAGTTGATTAAACATATTATTATCACTCTTCTCGCACATCAGTGCAAACAAACTTTTACAAATTATAATCTTGAATTTATAGTCGGAGGCTTCAAAGGCTCTTTCAAATTTACCGACTCCACTGTCCTTCATCGACCACTTAAAGAACACCTACTCTAAAAGGTTGTTATCTTTTGAAAAATAACGATAAATTAATTATTCATGTCTTGTATAATAAGTTTTTCACTAGATGACTTTAGTCTCACGATTTCTGGATTACATAAAAAAAGCTTAAAGTATGCTTAAAGGTTAAGCGTACATTTAAAAAAAGTTTCACATACAATTTTGTGTTTTCTAAAGCCTGTTGTGTGTTACAGCGTTCCAAAATTGAAGTAAAAAAAGAGAAAATTCGATACATTCTTCAGTATCACTTCGACTAAGTTGAAAGGCAGAGTAGGTGGGCAAAAAAAATTGTGCTGTTTATGGACCCAATTCAGTATCGAATGAAACAGAAAGCAGTTGTTCCAACGATTCCATTCTGGTAATATGGACGTCGAAGATGAAGCACGCTTTGATAAGTCAATCATCGAAAATGTCGATAAAATAATGGAAATTATCGAGTTGTGAACACTTATTCCATTGCCCAGGAACTGCCAGACAACCGTTTGGAACCATTTGCATTACGCTGGCCTTAAGGAGAAGCTTGATGTATGGATGCTTCACGAATTGATGCAAAAGAACCTTTTCGGCCGAATTGATATTTGTGACTTTTTACTGAAATGTATCGAAATCGATTCATTTCTTAAGCGTATGGTGACTGCCGATGAAAAATGGTTCACATAAAAGAACAAAAGATTGAGATCAAAGCAAAGTGAATCGGCTCAAACGATCATCTAGCCCGAATTAACGGCCAAGAAGGTTATGCTTTGTTTTTGGTGGGATTTAAAGGAATCGTCCACTATGAGCTACTTCCATCGGGCCAAACACTCAATTCGTACTTATGCTGTCAACAACTGAGCAGATTGAAGCAGACGATCGACCGGAAGCGGCCAATGGAAAAGGTGTTGTGTTCCACCAAGACAAAGCCAGGCCATACACATCTTTAACAACGCGCCAGAAGCTCCGGGAGCTTGGATGGGAGGTTTTATCATACCCTCTGTATAATCCAAACCTAGTACCAAGCGATTATTACCTTTTCAAGCATAATCAAAATTTCTTGACGGTACAAAACTTGCCTCAACAGAGGCATGTGATAATGAGCTGGTCAAATTTTAACCAATATGAACGAAGACATCTTTTATCGCAGAATTATGGAATTGCCTTCAAAATGGACAAGAGTTATCCAACAAAATGGTGCATATTTGATCTAAATCGGATAATCCTAACTACGTTAATTTTATAGTCAAAATAAAGTGAAAAATGCTCAGAACTTTTTACTTCACCTATTACATGTGTTTATGTATCCTTAAGATGTGTACTAACTTGTATACTAAACAAATTTGCACTGCATTTCTCACCTTTCTTTACTGAAGAGTAAGGAAAAAAAAGCCAGAAATCATTTTGTAGTTAGCCTATAATTCATACCAAATCGAATTTGTCATTAAATTTAAGGATATTCCCAACTTAAAAACGATTTAGTTCAAGTTCCACAAATCAACATTTGACAAAATAAAATAAAAAATACATCTAATAAGTTATCAATTTTGACGAATAACACTGTGTATATTAATTGAAAAGAAAACCTAATGACATTGCAGTACAAATATACTTTTAAGTATAGAATAACAAACGAACTAATGTTAAGTACCTATATGCATATAAATATTGTAAATATCTTTTTATAGAGAGAATAAGTGTTTTTTGTTAGATTGCATATTACGTTATATGAATGTGTAACCCTTACTATCCAATTAAAAAAGAATTAATTGATGTATGTCACAGTACGTTTAAAATGAACGACCCATTATAAATTATGAATCAATTACTTATAAGTTGTCAAGGAGCCATTTATTAGCTTCCATCTGACATATTAACAATATCTATCTATACATATATAGAAATATACATACATGAAATCCTTTTCTGACTTGGATAAAAAAGTGGCACATTTTATTTATATAATTTATTTCAAATATGGCTTTCAGAAATATAAATGATAAATACTCTTGATTTCAAAGTTTTTCTTTCCATTGATCCTCAAAACAAGATTTTAAAAGAAGAGGATCTAATATTCAAATAATTATTATTAATTCAATGTTTCACAGTAATAATTTCACACATTTTTATTGGGCAGGTAGTAATTACATCAATCGTAATAAATAACATGTTATATTTAAAACAGACTAAACTGTCTTATTCTTGGATTCATCATTTTATAGTAGTTGAATGTTTTATTACATATTTATAAGCTCAAATCCTATAAGCTCTCATAGGACATCATTTCATTTCTACATTGTTATAATTGAAATGTTTGATTGATTTTTGCATATACATATATGTACCTATACTGTAAATATATACTCTTGACCGATAAGCATTCGGTTACAAATTTATTCAATACAATTTTTATTCATATTTGGAAACTAGTAAGGCAATTTTGTGACTCTTTTAGCAGTATAAATTACAAAATGACAAAAATTATGTATGTATAAATAGCGCTATAAAGATAGTACCTGTCAGGATCACATCAAGTATGTAGACTTATTAGAGTGATTTTTACAATCCATTCAAATCATAATAATATGATAACAAGTACTCTTAGTAAAGAGATAAATTAATACACCCATCCCTAAAAAATGACATCACTATATTTGCATATATTATCTAAACTGAAGTCTCTTTTCTCCATCCAAAATTTGCGTTCACAATAGCGTTCATTGAGTTGGATTTAAGAAGACGGGATATTTTTCCAATGGAGTCATCTGCATCCGGATTTAAAGGATCTAACTCTGATCGATCCAATGTACTATTATTTCCATTATTATTTCGTATATTAAATAAAGATCGACTGATTTGACGATTGCTGTCTGGTAAAAGGAAAGTGGATGTGTCGGGAAATTCGTTTTCTTCCTTTTCTTCCTTTATTTTTAGACTATCAATAATAGCAAGTTCCTGGCAGTCTTGATTAATGAACTCCTCTTGTTTGCAACAGCCAAAACAGCAAGCATCATAACAAAAGTATTTTTTGAAGAGATAGGCCACTCTAGTTCTACACATGGCTACACAGAATACGAGAGGCCCTTGGATAATATTAAATATCATCGAAATATATTTTAGTGCGTCCACACGAAAAAAGCTCAACATCTCAAAAAACCACCAAACACCAATGACAATTAGAAATTTGACAAAAAGATCAAAGCTGAAATGAGATATTAATATTACTGAATCCATAATATTATTACATAATAAAGATACAAAAAATATCAGACGAATTGAAGAAAAAAAACAACCTCTGAATTCTTCATTTTAAAGATAAAATTGATTGAAGTTTATATGAGTACATTTTATATGAAGGAATTAATATTTAAATATGTTATTATTGTGTACAATAATACCCCAAATAGATCAGGTAATTGATTTTGCTAATATTCTAGACTGTTTGAAGCTGTCAGTGCTTCGAAATAACTTTTTATTAATTTTGTATAAAATGGTGGATTTAAAATAATCTTTAAATGAAATTTTTTACAATATATACAGACTGAACTAGATATTGTTCAATTAAAATGAAAAAAAAGAAGAAGAAGTGACTTACATTTGAAAAACATAAAATATTTATTCTTATTATAAAAAATAAATCACCATCTATGCACCCCAAGAAACAAATATATAAAAGGTTTAATACAATATGTACATACTTTTCCTGCTTCCTGCGGCTGCATTCCCTTATCGATCTGTTAATCGATTGGTAAGATTTTTAAATAAAAAAAATAAATGATACCAGTTAAAAATTAATTATGTTGATCTAACAAATATTTATAAACATACAATCAAATAGATATGATTACTCCAAGTACATAAATAATTAGCCCTATTTTCTAATATACGGTCATAATATATTACTTGTAAAAATTTATATGTTTAATATCATAGTTGATATCCTTATTTAAATGTATATATATATATATATATATGTATTTGAATGACTTACTTCACTTGAAAGTGTTGCATGCTCTTATTGTAGACTAATTGACGTCGTATCCGCCTTTGAGAAGTCCAATAGAAATAGAGATTCGTACAAAAGATGATACCAATCGGTACATAAAAAGTACCAATGGTTCCCCAACCTACACGAAGAGACAAATTTGGTAACTTTTGCAGATGTGATCAACTTATAAAGTTATTTACATATATTATGTACATTCCTACACAAAAAATAATACGTATAAAAAATACTTGAAATGAGATACATTTACAATTGAATTTGGAGGTCATATAATAGTTATAATAGCTAAACCGATATGTATTTTATGGAACAAATGGCAATACCAATTTTTTTTCCGAAAAAAATCAGTACCCGAATGATCAGACAATATTTTCAATACAATAATTTTTAATAAACCATTATTGACTTTTTTTTAGGTAAAAGGCAATTTTATTAAATATCAACTTTTCTTTCAAATACCTATGTCCGCAATAATCGGCATTAAATGCCGATTATTTATGAAATATTCTGTCGAGCTCTAACTTTAATTCATAAATAATAATTATTTGACCCACTTAACATATGTACCATCATAATTTATAGATTTCGGAAAACTAATGAAAGTTTCAATATTGTTCTATATTAATAGATGTACATATAATTATAAATAAAATGAGAATTTGGTCAAAATAGGGACAATAATGATAAGGAGAAGAAAAATATATGTTGGTGAACTGTATAATTACAAAGGTCACCAAATTTCAGTTTTTGGACGCTGATTTCATATCTTTAAAAAATTTTTTTCGAGAGTCCGACGGTTTTCCAAATATCGAGCCCTTCTTTTTGAGCTAATTTGGCCCATTTTCAAACTTCAACTTCAATTTAAGCTTTAAGCTGTTTGTGCATTAAAACAGTGGTCTCAACCCCCGGTCTGCTGACCTGTACCGGTCTGTGAATCAATAAGTACCGGGCTGCAAAAAAATTAATGAGTTATTACTGTTTTATTTATTACTTACTACTTCATATGCAGACTGTAGGAGAATAAGAAAATGTAATATCTTTTTTGTAGAAATCCTAAGCTTATCCGGGAAGCATCGCTTGTAGTGTACGTATTTATGTATAGGAATGTAAATAATATTCAAATGGGGTGTTTAAAATAAAAAGAAAGAGAATATCAAAATGGTAACTCTGACAATTTGATGAATGTTGTGAGGGAAGCAGCTTGAGCTGTCATGACGTTTTACTGAGCTACAAGCTGCTATTCCCCATTATATATACAAATGAATACATCAATAATAAATAATAACATTATGTATACCATAGATGAGAGGCAGAAAATTAACTGTAACTAATGTCAGGAAATTATATATTTTAACTAATAATTATACTAGGACTTGAGTCCTTTTTGCTTACATTTTATTTGCTTTATTAACCTTAATGCATGTATTCCTTCATGCGACATATTACTATCAGGTAGATGTTCTCTCCTCAGTAATAAAGGAAAAATGATAACAGCTTTAGAAAACAAAAAGTACTGTTCGAAGAGCCAACTCCACAAAATCTTGCACGCGGTATTTTGCATATTATTTACATTCCTACTTATGTATATATCTTGTATTATTAAAATCAGAGTGTTTTAGTATTTTAACAATTAAATACACTGCATAAGTATTGAATAATTATAGTTTATTAGTTACCTCCGTAAAGGCGACGAGTCTGGATGTTAATCCATATTTAATCTCATAGGTAAAAGACAACAGAAACTATTAAGTATAAATACAAATTACAAATTTTGCAGGATATATGATAATTATTTTTGGATTGATAATTCTTAATTGACTCATCAGATTTCACGGGCCTTTTTCTCATCATTTGCGCGTCAAAATTTAACCCATCTGGCAAAATGAGTAAGAAACAGGTATCTTTGGAAAGTTTAAGGTAAAAGGCAAAATGAAGAGAGAGAAGAGCAGCATACGACTTTCAAGAAAAAGAAAGTTTTTAGCGGACAGTACCTGGAGTACTACTTGAAGTATGGATATATTGCAACAGGTGATTCCCACACACCAAGCCTATTCTGCATAATATGTGGCGACCAGCTCTCAAATGAGACAATAAAGCCTTCAAAACTGCTTCCCCACTTAGAGACCAAGCACCCAGGAATAAAAGACACGCCCCCGGAGTATTTTGAAGGAAAAAAACGTCATACTTAGAGGCAAATCGCCTTGCTAAGGATAAAAAACCATTCATTATTGGTGAAGAACTGATCTTGCCCTCCACTAGACATTTGCCGTGAACTTCTAGGAGATAATGCTGCTAAATAGATATCACAGATGCCTCTGTAGGCTAACACAGTGACTCGGCGCATTGAGAAAATAACGTAAGTCATTGAGATATAGTTGTTGGAGGGGATTGATAAATCACCATGGTATGCACTCCAGGTTGATGAATCTATGAATGTTGACAGCAAGGCGCTACTGCTTGTTTATGTGCGATACATTTATCAAGAGGATGTACATGAGGATTTTTTATGTGCACTATCATTGCAAACCAACTCCACAGCCGCAGAACTCTTCAAATCAATGAATGGTTACATAACAGGAAAACTGAAATGGTCCTGTTGTGTCAGCATATGTACCGACGGCGCTGCTGCCATGACCGATGGCTCTCTGGATTAACTGCTCGGATTAAGGAGGTTGCACCTGAGTGTGAATCCACGCATTGTATCACTCACAGGGAAATGATTGCAAGTCGAAAAATGCCACCGGAATTAAACAGCGTAATGAATGATGTTAAAGTTATTAACCACATCAAACCGCATGCACTTAACTGTTGGAGATTGCAAATGACAGCGGCCTAAAAACAGTGTTTGAGACAATAAATCTGCTGATGTTCGGGATTAAAGTCATGGCAGAATACCCAGAGATCGCTAATACAGCGCTGAAAACTTTGTTGCCATTTCCAACATCTTATCTGTGTGAAGCAGGGTCTTCTGCAGTGACAGCCATCAAAACAAGGCTAAGGAGTAGACTAGACATAAGTAACAAAACTCAAGTGTCTTTGTTTGCCATTATTCCCAGATGGAAACATCTCGTTGCAAAGAAAAAAGCTCAGGGCTCCCATTGATTTACCGTTACAGATAGTTTTTAACCTTATATTGTTGAAGCAATGTGTTAACAAAGTTATTACTTGCTAATGTTATATCATTGTAATGTTGTGTAGCAATGTACTAATAAAGTTCCATACGAGTACACAGTGGATTCACGTTTATTATTATTATTATTTCAACTCCCCGGTCTGCAGTAAAATTTTCAAGAGTTGAGCTGTCTGCAGTTAGAAAAAAGTTGGGAACCCCTGCATTAAAAGACAATTATTTAATGCAAATTCAATTTCCAATCTTCGTTTAGACCTAAAGGGATTCCTGAAAGCGTAGGGGACGGGAGTAGGCCCAAAAGTCGTCCAAATCCTTTGTATTTAAATAACTCCTTGAATATTACATAAAATGGATTAATAAGGAATGAATTAAAGAGCTGAGACCCACAGCTTTCAAACGAGATGTCAAGCACCAGATAA
Source organism: Lepeophtheirus nordmannii (assembly GCA_963680855.1). Taxonomy (NCBI): domain Eukaryota; kingdom Metazoa; phylum Arthropoda; class Copepoda; order Siphonostomatoida; family Caligidae; genus Lepeophtheirus; species Lepeophtheirus nordmannii. The sequence goes on along the minus strand of OY804523.1, from coordinate 36,218,356 downwards.
GAATCCTTAACTAAAGAGAAATCGTCCATCTAAATTTGTAAATTTTCATTCGATTTCGAACTAAAATTCGCTAAAAATCAATAACTCACGGTTTCATATAATATTCAAGGAGTTATTTAAGTACAAACGTTTTGGCTGGAAAACAAAGACTGGGAATAGAATTTGCATTAAATACACCAGTGGATCATTGTTTTTTAATGGGCCAAATTAACTCAAAAAGTAGGGTCCGATTTCTCAAAAACCGCTTGACTCTCGAAAAAAAAATACAGATTTGAAATCAACATAATAAAACTTAATAACTTTTGTTAAACTTATACCCCTTAGGATTTTTGACTGTTGATTAGTGTAACTATAACTAACTCAAAATAGATACAATAACTCAATTTAATTTCAATACAAAGAAATAATCGTCATTATTAATTTTTACATATATTTTTTAATTTTTTTAAATTCCAAACATTTTGTATAACAGAAATGAGAAAAATTCAATAGAGTTTGAATACGGATCTACCAAAAATATCACTACCAATTTACAAAAACATATGTTGCCGATTTTGATAAAAAACAAAAGAAAAAGCAATCCAATCTATCCTTTTTCATATTGTATTTGATGATTTAATGATATTTAAATCAAAGCCTTGGCTTTAAATCTTTTAATAATAACCTAAGATTTAAAAAATAGAGAAGAAAAACAACAAAACTTACCTAAACGAAAGTTTTCTCGCGACGATTCTCCTTTTTCTAACACTAAATGCACTCCTAGAGCGATTCCAGCAATAACTCCAACCCCGGACAATATGAAAATAGAGTAGTATAACAGCCTTTGACCATCAGTTACGCGAGTGAAAACGGTCTTTGAACGAATAAAATACCAAACATGATGGCCCATAGATAGGAGACAAAGCCATATACTGAGTATGCTTGTATGAAGTAGGAGCTCTGTAATTAAATGTGAGATTACATTGAATAAATTCAAATATTGATGAAGAGTAATAAAATAATCAAAAAAGGTTGAATCTATTTTTTGACATCACAATTCTATTTCTTCGTATGTCCTATAGGTTATTGACAGACATATCCTACAAAAATGTCTTCAATAAATGTACTAATAGAAGAAACAGCAATTCTACGACGAAGTAAAATTGCAAAAATAATATGATTAACTTTTTCGAAAAGTAATTAGTTGCAAACTTCTAGTAAACTTTATCTACTTAAATGTACCTATATGTACATATGACTTACCAATCAAAACAGTCTAACTATAGACTCAATCAGTTTTCTTATATTGATATATTATTACAATGTAATTTATCATGACGTATCGAACCAAATATTATGAAGAAATTATATGAAATATAAACAGTAATACTGAAGATCTGTATTCAAATTTTACTACAGTTTCAATAAACTGAAACGTCAGGATAAACCCTGATTCGAAAATAAAAGATATATTCTTGAATAGGACTCGAGATTTCAAACTCCCAATCATTATCATTTTGTTTTCATACACATCTTTTAATGTTTATGTATAAGATTGAATTTTAATGTTGATATACGTAGTAGCTGAATCAGAGTTGAGGACTCATACATACGATTTCAGAAGCAATTGAATGTAAAAAGACTCGCAATTCTGATTGGTTTTCATCTCAAAGATTTTAGACTTGACTAAAATTCGTGAATAACTCTGATAGACAGAGTTCTTATTTGTAAAATTATGTTCCGCAAGATTATGTTAAAATATGTAGTAGGAATATTGCAATAAACGTTCCATTTATTCCTGAATATTACATGTATATATATATATATATATATATATATATATATATATTACTCTATTCGATAAAATAAATTAATTAATTGTATGTAAATTAAAAGATCGATAAATTAAATTATATATAATACATAGTCCACAAATTGAATAGAAAAAAAGGATAAATACCCTGGATTTAAAAACGTGATTCAAGTATAGTTTTTTTTTAAAGATTACAAACAAAGTAAAAACATTTTTCTTATATAAAAATTACAAACTTAGGATCTAGGATTAATACACAGGGAATGTAGTCATTTATATTATTATATAACTAAGTACAGTCTTTCTTCTCATGAATCATTTCCCAATCAATAATCCAGTACATACACTAAAAAAATATTATGAATTAACACAAGTTTCTTAGAAATATTAAACATCAGGATAAATGACAGGTTCTTATACGTAGGTTTAACATGGACAAATAGATTTAATAATATTTTTCATATTAATATAAATATATGTGCAACTAAAGTCAGTGTAAACTTGAACTGAAGTTTGTCAATCAATTTTTTAAACTTTTGTTTGCTTCTTTATATTTTCTCTCTATGAAAAAGACGCACTCGTAAAAGATCATACAAAATAAGTTATATTATAATAATGTACATACAAATTCTAAGTAATTTAATATAAAAAATGCTTAAGCAAGTAACCGATTCAAAAGATCTTCCACTCTTTTCCAAAATTGAATTGATATTTGTCGTTTCCTGAGGTCTTCTTAAATATAGGGGGAAAAGATTCATTTTCTTTTTTAATGATATTTTTGACAACTTGAAAATGTCCTTATGTATGTACATACATTAAAAAGTCCGAAATGCGAGTCTCCTTTCTTTCTTTATACATACATACATATGTCAGAATAATTAATCAAATCAAATCTTTTTTTTTTCTTCCTTCCATCTAGAAAGTACCTTATTTTTATGCATAGCAATGTTAATAACTTTGTCACATAGCCTTGACTTTTATATATATAAAATATAATATATATATATATATATATATATATAGATTCGAAATAAAAGTCCTTAAGGAAACACACACGAGATATTATGCATAATATTTTATAAATTTTTAAGCTTAGGGTATAAGTTCAATAATTTATGTATGTATTTTATTCTTAGATTGTCACACATATTAATTTTCATATTATATAATTTTTTAATATTCATATAAATAATACATGGACTTTATATACCGGTAAATAATGAACAAGGTTATGAAAAGTACCATATTGCTAAGTAATTGTAAGACGGAGGTACAAGTTCATTACAAATGTATGGAGTAAAAAAATTGAGTTTCTGAATTTATTGAGATTTCAGTTTGGAGGTTTCAAATGCTCAAATTAAATTACATTTCGATTACTGAAAAATATATTAAACATCGAATCATGTTATTCATTACACAGGATATGATAAACATGATTCTGCATTTATTTGTATAAATAATGTTGGCACAAGCAGAAACAGAATATATAACTTGTAACAAAAAAATAATAAATAAATGAGATGAAAAAATTTAAATGACGAATTTACAGTACTTACATGAGATAAATATTATGACTAATGATTGAAATTCCAATCTAAGATGTATGATATCTTAAGGGTTTTATTTATGACTTTTTTGATTAAAATTTCTTAATTTATAAGTATTCTGTGGTTCATTATAAAATGAAAGGGCCTCCGTAAATATATTCCCATATAATAAATAATCAACTCTAATACATCAAAATGAAATCAATTAATATTTGGAAATTGAAATGTTTAGTATTATGAGATGTACAATTCTAACATACCTATTTGTAGAAGTTACAACTTGAAAATAACATATACATATATAAGTCATAGGGTATACATATATGTAGAATAATGAATAAAATAAAGAACAAAAGGCTGTAACTAAGTAGTGCAAAATTCCAGAAAAAGTCATAAGTCAAAGCTTGTGAATTTTCAGCAATTTTCTATTTCTCATAGTTTGTCTAAGTGAGAGTATCTACAAACCCAGCCCTTTTAAATTGTGTCCATATATATATATCTTTCCATTGAGAAGAATCCTTGATGATCAAGTATGGTCGGGTAGGGGTAGGTAGGTATATTCTTATCGGGTGACATTTTAGTCATTAGTTTCTCACTTCAAATGACCCAGACAGGTAAAACAGAGTGTTATACAATAACAATCAATAACAACTATATTTGAGGTAATAGCCAGTCCGAGAACGCTAATACAGGTACTCATACTGCTAATTAATTATTGTAGCTATATAAGCTCCTATAGGAATTTAATAAAGTTAGATGTAAACTAAACTTACACTCATTACTGTCGTATCCGTATCCAACATTGATGGCAGCGTTATTGAACCTGAAAACAACATTTGGGGACTCTTATCAACTAAAATGTATGGAAACTAACTACATACTTCTTTTTTTCACTGAAAATACCTGACGAGAGAATGGTTATAGCTATAAGCAAATATATAACCACAGCCACATACATGAAAGCTACAGTTTATAAAATAGAAGATACTAAAAAAATGGAAGGTGTAGAACCCGAAGAAGAGGACATAATTGGAACGGATACGGCAGTAGAAACACGTAATACCAGAAAAAGAAAAAAATATTACAAAGGATATAAATATTGAAGTAATCATTTGATCGAACACTGTCGTCGATCTATCGAAGAAATAAACTTTTTCACATATGAATCCGAATCAGAAACCGGCCATTGTAAACTTGCCTGAAGATGATCAAAACTCCCAGGAAATTTACACAAGAGTAAGGAGAAGACTGCCTCTGTACTTCCTATAATTTTAATGAATTAAGAAGTAGCGTCAAACGCCCATACAAAATAGTCTCTGGCAATAGTCCTATATTTATAAAAATCTATTCAATTAGCGCCTTCGTGTCAGGGATAAGAAAAAAAAAGACGTACAGAAGAGGAGAAAATTCGAGCGAATTCTAGTTTTCAAAATTTGACTTACAGATACGAAATTTAAAAAGTGAACAATATAATATAAAGGATGAGTGTGATATATTAACAAGAAAAATATAGAGAAATGCGTACAAACTCAAGATGGTGTAAAAGTATTCGAATAATAAATTTCAAAATTGAAACAGTAATTAAATGATGAACATAATAAGCTTTACCAAAGAAAAGCCTCTCTCTCGAACTTTACACGGACACAGCAACAGGAAATATATCTGAAGATGCTTTTGAAGGCTTTGGAGCTACCTTATGCCAAACAAAAAAATAAAAAACACGTCGTGCAATGAAGGAAATGAAGAAACTACCATATAAATTTCGGACACTTCTTTTATACACTTCTTTCCAGAAGAACAAGTCGCTTTCTTGACTTGTAGAAATGAAATAACTTATCCTTCTACATACTCCAATACTCAAATTTTCGGAATTATAACAGCTAATGGTTGTTTTTGTGTCAAATTTCAACTACTAAGACAGAAACAGTTGAAAAAAGCCAAAAATTGTCGTAAATTCCAGACAGACGGAATAGAATGAGCTGGAATTGAAGAGATAAGTACATTTATATATAAAGAAGAACTTCCAAAGCTCAACACATCGGAGTTATAACAGCTACTTGTTGATTCCATGTCTAATTTAAATTGCTCAGATAGAAACAATTGAAAAAGGACAAAAATCGTTGTGTAGAAAATTATGTATGATTGCAAAGAGCATCAAAAGTTTTGATGATATTTCTTAGTTAGACGTAAGTGAGAAATTAGAAAAAAATAAAACGAACAAAAAAACAAAAAAAATGGAATAACGAAAAAACAGTTTATAGTTATATTTAGAAATGTAAATAATATGCAAATGGTGTGTGTAAAATAAAAAGAAAGAGAACATCAATCTGGTAACGCTGACAATTTGATGAATGTTGAGAGGGAAGCAGCTTGAGCTGTCATGACGTTTTACTGAGCTACAAGCTGCTATTCTCCATTATATATACAAATGAATACATCAATAATAAATAATGATACCATAGATGAGAGGCAGAAAATTAACTGTAACTAATGTCAGAAAATTATATATTTTTAACTAATAATTATACGAGGACTTGAGCCATTTTTGTATACATTTTATTTGTTTTATTAACCTTAATGCATGTATTCCTTCATACAAGATCTTTACTATCAGGTAGATGTTCTCCCCTCAGTAGTAAAGAAAAAATTATAGCAGCTTTAGAAAACAAAAAGTACTGTTCGAAGAGCCAACTCCACAAAATCTCGCACGCGGTGTTTTGCATATTATTTATATTCCTAGTTATCTTGTAAACCTAACTATGATCTTTTATTATAGCTACAAATACTCAAGAAAAAGGAAAAGTACAGCAGCAACCACCAAGTATCAGTTGAATATTAAAATAGAGAATAAATTATTATTTCTATCAAGAAAAATAAGAATGTTATTATTTTGAATATAAATATTGTTATTATTTTTTTTCCTCACATTGTCATAAGTAGAGAAGTAAAAAACGGCGCATTTTAATGCGTGCAATTAGTTCTCAAAATGCATGTTAGTTGAAACCCTACATAATATTCTTTCATCAAGCTGTTGTCCTTTTCCTTTTGACATAATAATTCTTATTATATGTATATTATATTCACGACGAGCTATTTGGGATAAACAAAAACACACTGTATTCTCTGTTCAGCTGATTTTCATCATTTGACTCTTTTGGTTTAAAGCAGCTGACACTACGTACCCTGAACTCAAAAAGGGTATTATTATTAATTATGATTTTGATATATAAAATATATATTAAATTGCGCGCCCCTTTTTGAATTTTTAGTATACAAGTATTAACGATTGATTTGTATTTTGATATAATTTATAAATGTATAGTATATCTAAATAATAACTCTGTCCAATATTAAAAAGTTGGCAACAAGGAAAATACAGAAGTGTAGCTACCAATTGTTTTTCCAAATTTTCCCTTTTCCTTTTGTGAGTCGAGGTTGCGAGCGGACAAAAAAGCTCGACGTGATTATCTATTATAAAAGTTACGATAATATTACACAACCTTTCGTTCAATTTTGGTTGAAAACTTTCTTAATGTTAATATCTCTCAAAAAGTGACTTTATGGAAAAAATTTGCTCAAAGTAAAATATTTTACTTCTATCCTATAAAATATTTTATTTGTTGACATTTTTAATATGTTTTCAGCCATTTTCTTGAGTTATAGAAAAGGTAGAATAATTATAAATATTAAATCTTCAATCACTGTTTTAAGAAAATGCAAATATCTAAAAGCCTAAAGCTTTATTTTGTTAATGAATAAATAAAAAACTAAAAACTTGAAGATATATTCAGAGCAGAGATTAGTATTTATGTACTTATTTAAAAAAAATTAATACAAATAATGAAATTTTAACAAATATAGCAATAAATCCAAAACTAATGTACCGATTTTGAAATTTTGAAATTTCCCTGTTTAATTAAAGTAATATCTACAACTTTGGTTTGAATAATATCCTTCTAAAATATCAATTTAATTTAATTAATTACTAAAAGTCTAATAAGAGCTGTCTTGAGCCTGGAGCACGGCTGTCACATTTGCATTCACAGTATTATATTTACAGTGAATAAGCTGGCTCCCATAGTTGCCATATCCTCTTTTACGTCATGAAGGTAAGAAGTTTATTTTTACACGCCGGATGCGCGGTTTTTCACGTTACTGCTCATTACATGTTACATGTAAAAAATATGCAAAATACCGCGTGCGAGATTTTGTGAAGTTGGCACTTTTAACAGTACTTTTTATTTTCCAAAGCTTTTATCATTTTTCCTTTATTACTGAGGGGAGAACATCTACAATAGCAAATACAATGTTAGAAAACGGCTCATGTTCTCGTAATAATTATTAGTTTATGACTTGTAAGCTAAAGATATATAAATTTCTGACATTAATTTGAGTTAATTTTTTGCCTTTCATCTATGGTATGCATAATGTTATTTATTATTGATGTCTTCATTTGTATATATAATGGAGAATAGTAGTTTGTAGCTCAGTAAAACGTGATGTCAGCTAAGGTGCTTCCCTCTCAAAATTCATCAAATTTTTAGAGTTACCAGGTTGATTTTCTCTTTCTTTTTATTTTGCACACCCCATTTGCATATTTTTTACATTACTATACATAGGCTATACAACTATAGATGTACTACATATACATATATGCCAATGAAGTATTGTATCATAACATGAGAAAAAAATAATTTTATTTTCCATAGGAGGATGACAATTATTGGTAACTTTTGTATTTTCAAGTGTTATTATAAATACATTTCTATTACAGGTATGAATAAAATATTGAATCCCTGGATATAACAAAAGGAGTCATTATTTCATTTACATAAATAAACTAATAGGTACATACATATGTAGACACTTAAGATCTCACCACTCGATGATGATCCCATTCTTTGCTATGTTTATTCAAAATTAGCATTTAACTATTCAAATGTCAATGTACATTACTTTACCTACTTGATATTGACTACAAGTGTTTATGTATATAAGCCAAGACTTTGTACCATTGTATGTACATGGAAAATAGGGTTCGATTTCTCGAAAATCGTCGGACTCTCAAGAAAAAAATATTACAGATTTCAAATTAGCGTGCAAAACAGAATAACTTTTTTTTACCCCTTAGGATTAATGAAAGTTCAAATTTGTTAACCTGTGTAATTATTTCGCTTCTTAAAATTTTTCTTCAGATCTTATCATCCACTTTCATGATCCTTAAATTTAGTGCCCCCTCGAATTATGGTGCTACATATTATAAGTCTTATAAAGAATGTTACAATATTTAGAAATATCTTAAATTTAGCGATAATTGTCTAGATTTTTAAGATGATACGAAGCCCATATCAAGATTTAATCTTTTATTAAGAACATAATTGTACATAAGTAGAAGAATTGTTCAATTTATGTAACTTGAATGAAGGTGTAAAGGAATATATTTATAATATGTATATAATGTTTCCTCATTATTTGTATCATAACCTTAGTTTCAATTACACTAATAGACTATTCGTGTAATTGTAACTTGAAATAGGAATCACTACGTCAGAAAAATATACCGTTATTGTCGCTTATAAATAAATAACGAAATTATATATTCTTACAAAGATACAAGAATAAAAATCAAGATACAATAAGTATAAGTCAATCACTTGAACTTGAGGGGGGGGGGGATTAGTTTATAAAAAAAACCTAACATTTTATTATTGTGTTTTTTACAATTTCTTGTATTATGCTATTCATTATATAAATAGAGATATTTATAGAAAATTTTAACAATGCTCTGGCATGGTTCATCATTCATAATATCATTTCTTTTAAATTCAGTACTTTTCTTCCATTTATTTAATAAATGTAAGCCTACTAAAGTTTTTGATTTTGTTTCAAGTAATTTAATAATGTTACAGATCATTTTAGAAGTTCGATTACATTTTTTATTCTTTCTTTGCTTGCACACATGCTAAATTTACATTTATATTTATATATCATCGGCCAATTTTTTTACTTCCACCTTTCCATACAATTAAATAAAGAATCCTAAAAAAGTTGGGAAGAATTGATAAACCAACAACTGATTTTGGCCTTTTTTTCTCCCATCTCCTTAGATTGCTAGATACAATAACGATAATATTGTGTGCAATTCAAGTGTACAATTTACTGTATGGGATATTATTCTGATTGACTAAATAAAGGAATAAATATAACAGTCTTTTTCGTGTTATGAGAAAAAAATGGAGATACGTGGAGATATTTCTATTCTACAATGTAGAATTGGACCTGGTCTTTGGGTTCGAAATATCAAGATTCATTGTGAAAATGTGACAAATTGTGGAGACGATGTTTTAAAATAATTTCCATAGTTTAGAGGTATTATTATTTTAGTTAGAATCTACTGTACCTTAAATACAACTTGTATAAATGTACAATATACTTATTCCATAAATAATTCGATATGAATTTTGTACTACAAGGAATTCAAGTCAATGATTCAAAATAAATTATTGAAATTTTTATCCTTAAAAATTTATATCTATATATTTGGAAAGATCAAGAGTACATAAAAAAGATAGAAAATATATCAATACTTTTAAACATCTGCAACATCTTCAATATTGTTCCAGATAAAGGCAATTCCCTCAATCCTTTAACAATAATTGAAAAACGCTTTATTGAGCATCTGCTTCTTATTCACGCTAGTTAAAATAAATATTAAGTGAAAAAATGTTCAACGTATAGAAAAGCTTTGGGTTCATTTAAAAAAAAGTTAGGCACCAAAAAATATCCACAATAGTTGAATCATTAAAAAAAATCAGATGGATCTATATACCTTCCTGGAATTGATTTCTGGAAAAATCAATCTTGATTAAATCATTAAAAAAATAAAGTTAAATTGTACGATGAAATTTCGTGCATGCATATCTAAACTATGATTTCGTGTACTATAATGAGTACATACATATATACATTAATAATTACGACTTGATTATTTATTAATGTTTCTTAACCAATAAACCTAAATAAGTTAATTAATCCAACATTTTATTTATAATTAATATTTCTTTAAAATTTAATTACTATAGTAGGTAAATAAAAACCCCAGTAGAAGTATATACTTTCTGCCCTAGATTTAACTCTTTAATACTTAAGACATTAGAGTAATATTTTTTTTTTATTTTTTTATTGCATATACTTTTAATTGAAGCAACATAAAAGATTCCATTATGCATTAGTTCAATAATAGCTACCATGAGTGTGGTAGCGGAAATGGATTTTCAGTATTGCTAACAAATTTTTACCAGAGAATTTTATTCTCTAGCTATGAGTGAAAAAAAAATTACTTCCAGGAATAGTAGATAAATGGATTGAAGTTTTGTGATAATATGTAAAGTATAATAAAGAAGAACTTTGTACAATAATATCTAATGAAATACTTACCAACAGTAAGTTTTTCGACATTCGGATCCTTCCATCCAAATATATCAACAAATATCAACGAAAATGTCAATACGAGTCCTAAGCAAATTCCAAGAATAAATTTACCGGTCAGATCACGAAGTTGAGGTAGGAATGAGTATAATAGAAACGTTAATATGATACAGAGTATTGAAATTGCAAGACCAATTGGATAAAACACATCCTCAACGATTCTCTGAAAGGAATTTGAGTTATGATCAGATGATTGAACACAAAAATAAGCAAATTCCATTTTTTCTGAATCATTTCGCAGGATTTCATCTAGACAATATTCCCACAAATGAAAGAGCCTTTCTTTCCCAATGATACTACCGGATCTTGATAAACGATGAATCACAGATCCATTACTCAGAAGTTTGAACTCATCGATGGAATGTTCGTGATGCATAGCACTGACAAGTATGCTGTCATTACTACAGTCAGGAATTCCTTCCTCCAATGCATAGTTAGGTACTATCTCCAATGGAAATAAGGAATCGGCATCGAAAAATATTGGACTCCATATCGTCAAGCCTTCACTTGTTGATTTTTTCTTCACACAAACCCGTTCATATTCAAGTGTTTTTTGATATAGGATTGAGTCGAGAGGACAGCACTTATTTATTTTAATAGGAGTTGTACTCCAGCAAGGAAGATACATAAAATTAAGAATCCACAGCCTCACAAACCACTTCATATTATCAAAAAAAGAACTTGTTTTTACTTCAATGATGCATTTATACGAATTCACATTCTCAGTTTAAAAATGAAATTAAGTATGAGAAGGGATATATGATTCCAGATCTGGATATCGGATTTCCTTAAGTAGATATAGTCCAAAATAACTTATAAATTAATGTATATTCCATTCCATTATAGAGTACTAATAGTTCTTCGTCGATACTACAGTGGAAAATACCTACAATACTAATTTTTATTTTTTCCAGGTATAAACATTTAGTCTTTTTACATGCACGCATAGACTGTGGGCTGTAGTATCCCAGGTATTGAAGTAGTTTTTCTTCATTATATCATATATGTGACTCACAATTTACAAAGCCCCGTGCCACATGTATGCATACGTTATAGCGTGAAAATATGGAACATGGGATTGCACTAGTGATACATACACACATAGAATTAGATTTCCCTTTGAAATTATAACCTGATTATTCATGATTTTCAGTGTTCTAGTGAAAAAATGATAACCTGCATGCATATAAATAAATATTGAAATAATTACAATTGCAATAATATATTATGAAATTCACACATTTTAACCATTTAAATTTATAACATAAGTTTAAATTTTATTAAAAAAAGATACAAATATTGAATAGGAAGTCGTGGTTAAATAAAAGAAAGAAAAAAGAGGTTTTGTGTTTATGTACTTGAAATTCCGATATAATCTTTTATTTATAGTATTATTACAAGTACATACTATTAATATAATTGTGATTGATGTAAATTATGAACGTATTATGGAAATAGCGTACATACCAATGAGTACATTCCCAGAACTTGCTAAAATATTATTGAAAATATATATTAGGGATGCGTTTTACACGGGTAATAGAATTTGGTATCAGATACCTAATCTAATTTTCATGATAAATATAACCAAATCTGATTAAAAAAATAAATATTTGAGATATTTGAAATTGCAAATTTCATAGTGAATGTCATTGATTTAGCATGAAAAGCACATTAAGAAAAGTGAATTTAGGTCACTGATAAGAATTGTGTATTAGTTTGTATTAGTAATGAAATTAAAATCTTATTGTAAGTACCTGCATCATTATTAAAGACATGTCTTATTAATTAAATGATTATATTAATTAAATTGAAAGTGCCAAATCTTGTATTTAATCCCACTTTGATAATTTCAATGACAGTACTAAAATTATCACAGTATATTTTATTTATATGTTTATTAATTCATAATATGACAATCAAGTAGAAAATTAAATGAATAAATATTCATCAAACTTATAGACTATTATAGCACTTAAAAAATAAAATATTCAACATTTGTAATTTTACACTTAAGTTTGTAAGAATCTTACATACACCAAAAACCGCATGAGTCACCTACATTTGTGACATACCTACATAAAATAGGTCAATACCAATGAAATGGTATAGTTGCTTCAGAATCATTATATTATTGTAGCATACCAACATTGTTCGGGGAAGTTTACTTACCAATGAATAAGACTAACTACTAGTCAGTCTTAATTAGTAAGTATCTTCTTAGTAATCACAACGAACTTTTTTTGTAAAAAGAAAAATACTATGTATTCTCTCTTCAGCTGTTTTTGATCAGTTGGCTCTTTTGATTAAAAGCAGCTAAACGGTGTTATGGACTCAAAAAGGGTAGAGTTATCATTTATAATTTTGATTTATCTATAAAATATTAAATCAAGGATTGTTAACCCTTTTTTAGAATTTTTGAATATTTTACACATACACATAATATTGACTTTTATATTGGTAAAATTTATCAATATATAGCATATTTTATTTTAACTCTGCTCAAAATTAAAAAGTTGACAACAAGAAAAATACAGAAGGCTAGGTACCATATACTTTTTTCAAAAAATTTCTCTCTGTTTTGAGAGTAGAGATTGCTATTTTTCATAAAAAAAGCTTGAAATGAATGTATCTAACATTGCGCTCATTTATTATAAGTTAGTGGTGAGAAATGAGGTAATGGATAATTTTATGAAACGTAATCGTAGGTGTTTTTTACTAAGTTTATCAAGTCTCATAAAAAAATCTATTAACTATTTCGTTTTTCCATAAATATTGGATTAGGGGACCATATTTTGATTTCCAAAAGGAAGAAACGTGACCAAATCAGTGTCAATTTTAGGGGTGGAGGGCGGACTCGTCCATTTTTGAAATTAATAAAAATTAAGAATATTTATTTTATTTTGGTAAAGATGTTTTGGATCTTGTTTTTTAATAGTAAAAAAATTATTCTGTTCTTTCTTTATTTTTATACCACTTTGCTAATTTTTACAGAGCCTTGTATTTCAATGCTCTATCGATCACTCCGTGTGAATTTGTCTTATAAGAATAGAATTTATACAAAATGTCAAGTCAATACCTTTATTGACAACAAAGATATAAGTGTTAAATATTACAGTATTTGAATTCGAGATCAGAGTAAAAAATCCCCTCCTGAAAACGTACTCTCACTTCAAACTCGTATAAAATCCTTATTTTTTTTAACATTAAAGTAGAACATTCAACTTTGAAATAATTGGGTATTATTAAAGAAGAAATTTGTAAATAATAAAAAAATATCATATACAATCTTGTTAACAACCTTGATCCTTATTCTCGATATATATAAATTTAAAAAAAGCGTCACGTCATTTTTGTAATGCGAAATTTACAATGTTTTTTTGTTTTTAATTAAACATATAACACATCATTGCAAATAACCTACTTTACGCTATCAGAAAGTACAAGTTTGATTTTTGTATATGAAGGTCACCGGTAATATGGTACAATAAAATATAATATAAAGACGCAAAATAAAATGACCGTTTTTCATCACGCCCAATATACTAAATCTTAAATGATCAGAATTAAAAAAAATTTAAAACGAATGTGAAACAAAAATAACCATCATTTATCAATAGCGTATCTTGTGGAAGCGTGACGCTACTTCAACATTTCTTTTGAGCGATATTAGCGTTGTACTACGCTTATGAAATACTTATATGGAATCAACTAATGATTATATTAAATATTAAAATTACACACGAATTAAATATTGGTTATTTCAACAGATGTAAGTCTCAATACTATTTTTTGAAGATTGTGGTCTCAACTGCTCAAATTAATGGTTTTTCCTAGGCATTGGTCCTTTCAAGTCTTACCACCCTTGGCTTCATTTTCAATACCAAGGCATGTTGGGACATTTTAGGAGGAATAAAAATAGATAATGAAAATTTTATTCTTTTTCTGTAAGTAGTTTTATTGCTCATAATTTAGCTTCATTTCTATCACTAATTTTTATAGAAAAAAAAGATACAGAGGAGTCGAAGGGATTTGCATCGGTAGTTTGGCAATATAAAGCAGCAGTATATTCAAAATCTTATGTTTGATACTCTGGTTTACTTCATGAACCATGAATAATATACAGGGAATAGAATATGAATATAATTAAGTAATTAGTTCAATATCAGCTAAATCAAAGAAGTTGATTAGTCAACATCATCAAAGTTGAATATGACTTCTCTAATTGGGATTACCGATCATTAATGAAGTTTAAAAACTATTAATCTCAAGATGTATTCACTTACTTTTTTAGTGAATTTTTCATAAATAAATGTTATCAAATAAGATCAACGACTTTGTTATTAAATGTAACCAAACCTTATATAATAATTTTTTTAATGGATTAGCTATATGTCTGACATTAAATGAAAGTTTAGGTTCTAAATCTTGCACCTTAAGTACCATGTGCGTCTTTTAAGATTGGCTTGCTCAAGAACATGCATTATTCTATCAAAATACAAAACTTGAAACTTTTATGTTTTGACTTGGTTAAAAACACAACATGTAAATATATAGGTGGCTAGAGACTTAAAGAAACACAGAGAGACATGTACGACTATATCATATTACAAAATATACCTTTATATTCTACTACTACACTTACAAGTCATATAGCACGACTATATTCTATAGTTGAAATATAGAGAACACTTGGAATAAAATAAATTAAAATAAAAGAATTGAGAGGAAAGGAATCCTTTCAATATAAATATATAACAGAAACTTAAATTCAAAACGAATCACTTACAAAAAAAGCTCTATTCAAATCAATTTTTTTGATGAAGTGATTTTTGATTTGTACCAGGTATAATATCTCTCATTGAAAGTCTTAATAATTAATAAGAGAAAAATCTAATACCATATTTTAGAATGTAGTAAGAAATAAATAAATTTTTTCCTTCGGAACTCTTGTATTTAATTATTTCATAATATAAGCTTACTTTATGTAATTTATTAAAGGACTGGTTGAATATATATTAGAAATTCGCTTGGTATAATGTTTTTTATAATTTATACCGTGTGCAACGAAGCACCAGAATATTTTAAATGATTTGACTTCAAAAACAATCCTTTACATTCCTAGTTTCTTTATATATATATATATATATATATATATATATATATATATATATATATATATATATATATATATATGTATATATATATATTATGCAGTATGTATGTATACACAATTGGATTATAAAATGCACACGTGATATTTCAAGGTGAATTAAGTATTCCGGGGATACTTTTAATACTATTTTATAAGAGTAATATGGACTAGGAATCAATCCAAAAATACATTAAGTGTCACGTAAAGGATTTGTAAACTGTCTCATATTAGTATAAACGTATTTGGGACATAATTTATGTATCTGAAGCAGTATGAAATATCTAATTTGTATAAAATGAGTTGTTAGACTTGATATGCTTAGATCAGAGCCCTAAAGTTGTAACAAGAGCCTTAAGTCAGCTGATTTTTTGTTCTTGTCAAATATATTTTAAGCATTCCATTATAATTAATTAATCTTGAAGTATTTAATGGTGAACAAAAAATACTTAGATTTGTTAAAATTTTATTTATTTAAATATTTATAACTAGTATTAAATTTATGAGACAAATTGATTTATACAGCAATTACATACGAGTGTGGTATTATTTTTTTAAATAAAAACAAAGTTAAAAATAAATGAAAATTAGCATAATTTGTATAATTGTTTTAATGATGAAGGTTGTTGGCGATCGATACATCATTAAATGATTTTTTAAAGTTCTGATTGAATCTGATTCAATGTCGTAACAGAAATGTATATACTAGGCGTGTACCTACATAAAGTAAGTGTTCGACTTAAAGTCAAAAGGGGCTAATATCTTCACGTTTTATATTTGTAGGTATATCATAAACCTTTTTGTCCTCCTACTTTGAATTGTAAGGATCACTTGAAGGTTTTTCAAGCATTAAAGTAAAGTAATTGTCAACAATTTCCATTTTCCTCCTCTGTTATGAGATTTTTATTATTATAAAATAAAACAGGAGTTAATGATCTCATATCAAAGTCAACCATTTGATTCTTGTAATTAATTTCTTTGGCTTAACTCACCTTCGGAAGAATTATGTCAAGAAACTCTTTAATTATCACTTGGTACCACTTTAATAAAGTCTCAAATATAATTGAGCAATGACGTTGAAAAATACATTTTATTCTACAAGAAACAGCTAACTGTATTTTGTTTCCATTCCTTTTCTCAAGTAGACCTTGGCTCAAGTGAAAAAATAGTGGGAAAAATCAAAATCAAAAACGTACATACATTTTTGAAAAGAACCAGTAAAAATATGCTATTCTACTTTTGTTACTGAATTTAACTAACAACTATCATATATTTATACTGTTTTAAGGTGAAGTTATTCAAATTTATACATGCATCATTTTCATATTATATCATTCAAAAAGAAATGTGACTTTATCCCTTGAGCATACACCTTATACATACATCTTGTCGTCTCAATCTATATTTTTCTTTCTCTATGCATAAATCTACATCCCACTATTGATTATGAAATGAATACGAGTATGTCTATTTCTAGACGTGTGCAAACATTTTTTGAGGTACAGTAGACATAGAAAATGAATATTAGTATGAAGTGATAAAGTGTTTAAAAACCACAAATTGAAGGAAATAAGAGCATCACTAAGTAATAAATAATTTCATCTATTAAGGAGTAATCCTATTTGTATACAAGAGTTGTACTTGTGGTTTTGAATAGCTTCGTAATTAAATTCATACATTATATATTATCAATTGATTGAAAATCAATTGATTTTTTTAAAAACCGTCAATCATTTAAATCAAATTTTAATAATTATGCATTGACAAATTAAATGATAAAAAAACAAAAAAAACCGAAAAAGTACCTTTGATGTTGATCTATCTTCAAATCTGTGAGGTTGTTTCCCGATTTTGCTCATCCCTTATCTAAATACAGGGTTAAACAATCTACATACATGATATACTAGTTTTATGCTAATCAAACACTACATTTTATATTGGTTGCAGATTTAAATAGTTATAAGGATTGATATCAACAAAAGTTTGATTGTTTTTTAAGTAGTAGATATAATTCAATCTGTAACCCCTCGGACTGATTATTACAGTATACAACCCTTTTAATGCCATTATCTAAATTACATTAGAGAAATGTTTAGATAGAATCAATATTGCCCCTGAACTTTAATTTTTTTCAAATCATACAAATCACTAACTCTGATTGTGTGTATGTTATTTTTCTTTTCAGAGTTGAACTAAAATATTATAAACTTATCATTAATTATGCTATATTATAAACTTGCATTTTTTAAAGAACTGAGCAAATACAACTGGTTCAAATCATAAGTAGACAGAAATATCTGTAAATATTTTTTGTTTTTAGAGCTAGATTTCTTGCTCAAATAATTTTTGTTACCTAATTATATATGTATAATATGTACATCATGCCATTATGCTAAAAAACTTTATTTCATATCTTCATTGGATCAAATAATTATTTTTCTAAAATATATGTTTGTGTTTTGGAACATCTATTTATAGACCAAATTCATATACAAAAAATAATCATGAAAAGAAAGAGTCAAATAATAATATTATGTATTTTTGTATTTGACACATTATCCAACCTTCGTTTAATATGTATGTATGTATATTTTTAATAACATTAATAGAAAAAAAATGCAAACTCTTTTATCTATTTGATGACTATCCAAAAAATGATTAATACTTAAATGTAAGTTCAATATTTATGATTAAGTAATTCGTATCAAGTTCCTACAGATTAGTGCTTTATATGTGTTATATCAGTTGTTTTTAATAGACGCTATTAGTTATAATTTCTCCTATTCCAACAGGAAAACATATAAAATAGTTAAAGGATATGAATTCAGAGATGGAATATTCTTTCAAGTATTTGGACAATATAATTATTTCTTCTGTAGAGTGTGCAAAAAATTTTAGTTGTTGTTCTAGAAAGTCAATTTGATCAGTACACATACATGCAAAGGAAAAAAAATTTAAACTCTAGCACAACTAAAGTAATTTTCTGTTTAAAAGGCTAAAATGAATAGAAATACGTTTGTAAAACAACTTGAAGAAGGCTTTTCAGTAATAAATAGGCATTCATTGATATTATTATTCAATCACTGCTCATAAATATTACATACCTTATAATCATCATTCTAATGAATAAGTTTTTAAACATATGAGTGGACAAAAAATAAATAATAATTGACAGAATAAGTGATCTTAAGAATGTGTGAGAACTAATCAGAAAGCAGAATCCAATAGAAGGGTTTATATATGGGATATAGATAATGTTTCATTCAAAAATAGGATGTATCTTCTTGAGAAACAAAGATGTTGGGTGGTAGATTTGTTTCACGCCCAAGTGTCGGTCACATACACAAAGTTCAAGAAATTTTGGTTACTTTGCTTATACCTGAAATAAGGCAAAAAATTACAAACAAAAATCATTTCTTTTTCTCTCATTCTGTATGCATAATAAAACGTTTATTCACTTTAATGAAAATGTTTATATGCTCTAACTTTTTCACACTGAATTATTTTTTGCCTCATACTTCAATATAATAATTCACACTATGTAAACTGTTGTAACCTTTTTGTATATTCAAATACATCAACATGAAAATTACAGCACCTCAAAATGAGAATTTTACTCTGAAATAATCTGGGCATTTCTATTTAAATATGAAAGGCTAGTCAATGTCCTTTGAATGTTCTCAGATCTAATTACAAAGTCCGATATTTTTTTTTTTTCAAATGAAAGTTTTTGTGAAAATAGTTGATAATTGTTTATCTAATGGAACTATATGTATGCCTATACATAAAAAGAAGGAAATTACAGAGAAACACATATGTCATCTATGTGTTGTTATATTCTTTTTTCAAAAACAGTTCACGAAACCTTCTATATTATATAGTAAAAAAAAAAGATCTGATTTTGTAGATCTGCAAAAGTAAAGAATTTCCTTCAATATGTACAACACTACAACATGACGTTTAAATATCTGTACATGAGACATTCGATAAATTTATTACTGTTTTTTATATTTTACAAAAAAAAAATTGAGGATAACGTTACAATTATGTATTGTACATATATTATTGCATGATTACATGCTGTTTTCATCACATATCATATTAATATAAATAAATACATACTTACATTATGTATACGAAATAGACAAACATAATTATGTTTCTTGTGAAGAAAACAAGACAGAATATTCACTTCTTATCACTGCTTTTCTTAATTATGAGATGGAATTGATAAAAAGCTCATAATCAGATAGACCATATGCATATGCATATATATATATATATATTTATATTTATGTACATATTACCCTTTACATATATTATTGTCCGTTCATTATGATAGTTTCTAATGATGTGGGCAGTTATTACTGGGCTCTAATTATCTTTGAGAAATATGATGATGCTCAGTCATTAGTTCTATTAGAAATAGTGAGAATTTCGTTTTTCATTAATGTTGCCGACTGGACATTTTGTATAGTCTCTTCATCCTTACTGTATATCTAGGACTGAATAATATACCACTCTTCATAAGGTAAAAAATATATACTTCATTTTCATACTTAGAATATACAACCTTGTGTGCACTACGAACTAACAATATAAAAATCAATCTACAAAAAGAAAACGTATTTGATTTAGTTCTAGGGGTTTGAAATATGGGAGATGCTTTTGAAAACGTACAAAAATATAACTTGGTATCTTGACATATGAGTTCAATCTGTTCCATGACATGTGTTAAGTTGTATTTTTTATATAACTTGAATATCTGTTGACAATAATCAGTCGTAGTAGAAACAAATATCGTACACTCACATTATTTTTTTCTAAAAACGAAGATGACAAGATTTGTGCAAAGTAAATAGTATTTGCAGTAAGCTCCAATTGTTTGCTCTAGTTTAAAAATATTACAGCTGAAGTATATCACTCTTTTTGTTGAAGAGTGACATGCTCCATCAAAAACTACCTGTCTCAATTGATTTAAACACTTCAAAAATGGTGATTTCGATGCTGAGAAACAGTATAAGTCCGGAAGTCGAAAAGTAATTTAGGACGCTGATACAATATTAACTCGTGAAGACATTAAACGTGACTCAACAAATCATTTCTAAGCGTTTTTATTTTTCGTTGAATAAAAAAACTCTGTAAACTTAACTGCACGTTTACTCAAATAGAAGTTAAATAATTTATTTGATAATACAAGCCGAGTGCTCCATAAGACTAAAACTAATCAAAGTTACATTATTTACATTTTACAATCTCTTACTAAAGCTCCTAGCTCTTTATTTTTTTATATTTTCTGACAAAGTTTGATTTAAGGCAACACATATAGGTAGGTATGCAACTTTTGTAGATAAAAATAACAGTTTTATGATTAGAGAAAGAAAAATGGTTGGTACTTTTGATCTTTTTTGAATTTCTGTTCATTCTTCATTAAATCATTATGCTTAATAATGTCTATAATATTTTTTTTGTACCTTGTGCTATTTTTAAATATATGCAGTCCCTCTTGGGACAGCATACTATTATTAATTAATTAAAACACTTTGCCACACACACACACACCCGCCAAAAAAATAAAAAAACCATATAATAGTCAGTTGATACTAATAAAGATATTAATTCAAACGTACAAAAAGTACTTGCCTTCTCCTCACTCTCTACAAGAGTCCCATTCCCAAACATAGGTATATCTCATAATATTTTTATTACTTATTTTCTGTCCAAAAACTTATGAAAAGAAGTGCAATAAATTATTTAGCAATATTTGTGATGACACGGGGTACTTCTAACAAAATTTATATCTCTGAAGGTAAATTTTATACCTTTTGAAAATATTATGTAATGAAATAATTGTTAATTTTAACTATAAAATAGACCTACACACAACGACTATTTCATAAACGATGAAAAAATGTTTATCTAAAATTTATAAATATAAATACATAGATATATTATTTTCATATGATGGAGTTGGAACATATAAATGTAGTATAAGTAAATATCGATATTCGAAAGGGTTAAAATTTGCTTTATTCATGTATGGTTTAAGAGCTTGTTACTAAAACAAATAAAACTTTAGGTAAAAGGCACAAATTAAGTTAGAAGAAATAAAATAAAAAATGGTGGAAAATATGTATCCATAGATCTCAAACATATCCTTTAGTACCTCAGAATGTAAATACTAAGTTGTGATTTTTTAAGAAAACTTACTTTACAGTATAGCTCTTCTAAAATATACATACCTATATTTTTTCAAGTAATGTAATTAATATTGAGCACATCGTGGTCAAACAAAATAAAGAACACTCAGAAAAAAATGTGAAATGATTAAAGATAAACAATATAGGGAAACATGATGAAAATCATGAAAAAAAAATCCTTTTTCTCACAACAAATTCAAAGGCTTAGCAACTTAAATTTGTGTCTGTCCTAATTTAAGACCAAAAACTTGCAAGTACAATGAAAAGTAGTTTTTTTTCATCGTCATCAAAGTAAAAAATAAATAGATAACCATTAGACGACCTGAACTTAAATGTAATTATTTTAATTTATGATTTGAAAATAGTTTTTCTCCTGTGTTGTAATAAGGAAATATGTTACTCATTAAATGTATTAAGTAAATTCAATGCTGCAATATGATTGGTTTTAAACTATTTCACAATACATTTAGTATTTAATTATAAAAGCACCTTATATAATTGATAATATAATCGACAGACTCAATGGACTACTTGAACATAAATTCTACATACTTTTTACAATATTATAATTTCATAAGTAGTTCTTCTTTTTATTATTTACTTAGAATTGTCCTTGTCGATGATACCCGATGGGTAATTTTAAGTATTCATTTATTTAATATAGTTTGAAATTTTTCACTGAACATAGACACACTATGACACAACATCAATTATTTCTATTTTTTTTATTCAATCAAAAATTACAAAAAATCGTGAGAAATGCCTCTACTTATATAATTCTATACTCCAAAAATATGTTTATAATAATTGATTTCGATAAAATTCTTTAGTTTAATGAACTATGATAGTGAGCTACATAGTTCATGGGATATTATTGAAAGTTGAATTGCCAGAGGGTTTTAAATTCAATAAATTAAGTCTTTGTAATTTCAAAAAAATATTTCTTCCCAGGCAGTGCAAATGTTTTACCTACTAGGTTTGTAAAGATATTTTGTTTTCCGGTTTTTCAACAGATGGTGCACATATATAAATATAATTCAGCGATTTGACACATACGCCATTTTGTTGTGCTATCAACAAGCTTCAAAGCCACATGTATAATTACGACATAATTTTTTCTAGCGTCTAATAAGTCAAAATTTCTGCCAGATAACGAACATTACTTTTCTTATATACTCAAAAGAAAAAAGCAGCAAAAAGTCACCGATTGATGTTGAATGCTCATGATGAACATATTTCATCTCTTCAAACGTGCAAAAAATGGTTTCGGCAATTAAAAAGTGATAATTTTGATGTGAAAGACGGAAGGCCAAACTCGTTGGAAGACGCCGAATCGCATGCTTTGTTGGATGAGGACGACACACAAACTCAACAACAATTGGCTGAGTAACTGAATGTGACACGAGAAGCCATGAGCACCCGCCTTCATGCCATGGGAAAGATTCACAAGGCCGGAAAATGGGTGCCGCATGTATTGAACGTTCATTAAATGAAAAATGGGTCTCCAAGTGGTTTGCCTCAAAAGACAAACAGATATAGCGGGACAGAATTCATAAGTTGCCAAATAGATGTGGAAAATGTATAGCTCTCGATGGCCAATATTCTAATAAACCATTTGATTTTTTCACAATTTCATCAAAAAACCAGAAACGAATTATTTACATACCTAGTGTACATATATATGAAAAGAATCAATTATATATAGAAGAGAAAAATTGTTATAAGCCACTTTAAAGCAATTTATTTTATGTAACAACATCATATTAAATACCTACTAATTAGCGTTTAAAAAGGTTAAATCAATTATTATTACTATGAACTGATTTTTTATATAATTAATTTTGTTATTAAACGATGGGATTCGATAAAATAATAACATTCTTACAGTGAATGAATTGCTTTGTTCAAAATAAGATTTGAAAACGAAACTTAGTACTGTTGCTATTATGCTGGATTTTTTTTTCAATTTTGAATTAATGATTACACATGATATTGTCACAATTTATCGATCAGGATATACTAAGAGAGGCTCATTGTGGACGTAAGGGAAGTAAGATAAGAAAGAAAGAAGAATCTAATCAGAGTATGAGAAGCTGCAAAGGTGTTTAAAGCTAAGGTTAAAGAAGTTTAAGAATACTCATTATATTAAAAATAAACAACTATTCTATCTTTATAATGACTCCAAGTTGTCACTTGTTTAATTTTAGTAGAATATTATACCAGGACATAATTATGAATTTAAAAGCAAGACTTTTTTTTTAAAATAGTTAAATTGTACAAGTTTGTCTATCTACGAATGAACAACATATGTATTATAACATTTTGTTAAATCACTGGTAGGCTATGATGATTAATAACGTTGCTACAAACAGTTCAAAGACCCTATTTTTAAAATAATGCTTTGAATTTTGATAAGGTAGAGCGAATTACTATAAAAATTCCGACAAAAAAAGAAAGGCAATTTTTTTTATCTACTCCACTGATGATACCATTTTTTGAAAAGAAAAAAGGTAGAAGGATAAATAATCAAGAATTTAATTTAAAAAACCCTTATGAGATGTAAATTTAAGCTATACATGTAAGAGAAAAAAGTAAATTTACGAATTTGTTGAATTAAGCAAAACATTATAATGCAATAAAGATTATAATTTTTATTTATAATGAATAATTATGTCACAAATTGAGAAATATAGCTCTAACGAAAAAAAGAAGAGTAATAATACTAATAAAGTTGTCTTAGAAATAGGGGCAAGTCAGTAATGAAAACTCCCATGGATTAACTTAAAGTTAATTCAACATACAAAAGCATATATTATTTATTAAACTTCTTAATTAAAAAAATGAAATTGAAAGAAATTTTTTTTGTTTCTTTTCTTCTAAGTGCTTTAACATTGGAGGTGATTTTTTTCTCTAAATAGGATAATCTAAAGTTTTTTTTAGTGTTGTGTATGTAACAGTACTTGGTCTATTTATTAAACATACTCAACTTATGTTTGCATTAAGGTAGACCTACTTATAAATTACTAAATAGGTACATAGATAATAAAATATTTAGATAATCAATATAGAGATATTATCTCACTTTTTCTACACCACCATTGAAAAATAAAAATGAACACATGATAAGATTTACGAATACTCCATTTCAATTTAACAATATTTAATAGCAATTGTTATAAGTTATTGTAAAAACATTCGTTTCGATAAGAAACTATCTACATATTATATTTGATGTTTTTTTCTTGATGTTATTTTAAATAGTAGTAAGCCAGTAATATTTATTTCTTGAACTATATTGAACTAACGTTTGAGCGTACCAATGAGATTTATTCTTAGCTAATTATAAGAATCAAGCTTACTTGTATACTTATTGCTTACTTACTTTATAGAGATGTAATAAAATCTGTCAACAAACGCTTTGATTAATTGATCATTCCTATAAATTACAATATATGTACCTAAATACAGGTCCACACTTGAGAATAAAAGAGGTCTAAAGTACCATTTATAGTGTTTAGTATGAAATTTTAGTAATGTTGAATGCAAAATCTAGAAGAGACATGGATATTATAGAAAGTTGAGTTGTATGAGTACTAAAGTTATTGTCTACAGATGATATTTAGGATTCATATTTATACATTAAATACAATTAATAATATACAATTCATGTCCAATTGTAACTAAGCATGTTGTCTTTATTTAATACTTAAAAGAATGAGTAAAACTTAAATTAAGTATTTAAAAACATTTTTTAAATTGGCTTTCATTAAAAATTATATTGGTTTTTTAATGCTCCCAAACTTTTGTTATATGATCCCATAACATATATGTGCATTTAATAAATGAATTATAAAATAAAGAATGATGTTTTGTTTGTTTAAATAGACACTAAGAGAACAGGTAATATGAGCATTTGTTTCAAGCTAGCATTAAAAATAATTGTATTATCAAGCCTGAGCAGTGAGCTGGCACATTGTTTGTTTGTATCCAAAGATCTGATAGTTGGTTTTTTGTCTATATACTCCATTACAAACCTCATGACATCACAATGGAATAAATTAGAAAAAAGTGTTCCTCATCAAGTTTCCATATTACTTGAGATGAACTCTCCAAATATTCATATATAAATATAAATTTTTATGAACTACAATATAGCATATATACTATACTATTTATTAAATAATTATAATAACTAATCTAAACTCCCTATATAAACTATGAAATGATAATATTTTTTATTATAATCTCTTCATGGGCACAATACATAAATATTCATATAAAATTCAAACTTTAGTGTGAATAAATTTAATAATTATGGCTTTAAAAACGATTCATTTAGAGCAAATAAAAAAATAGTATACATAATAACCCAATTTCCCTATCATACTTATTGAGTGTAAAAAGTTCACTGTAATGTAACTGATATTTGAAATATGATAGTAATATAATAAATTGAAATCCCATGTAATCCATTTGAAATTCCATATGTATGCTTATTAATAAGCATAGCAATTAAATAAGCTCGGTATTAATTGTAATTTAGTATTTTTTTTAAAGGAAAAAAATGAGATAATCCCATAATTCGATCAATTGCAAAATATTATTGTATATTTATGAATTATAAAAGAGACAATTTGAGCAAGATATTTCTATTTTTTTTAAAATAATAAAAATTCCATTCAAAAATTTGTTGTAATGAGTATAATTTGAATGTATAGAGGTATTATGTAGATTAAGGTGGGCCAAAAACGTTTGGAATCAGTAAAAAAAAACAGACAAAAATGTTTAAATAAATACCTATTTATTAGATGCAATGTTACTCGACTTGAATTTTTATCAATACTCAATTTTTAGCAATTGTGTATTATGCGAATAAACGTTTGCAAACTCATTTATTTTGAACTAATTATGCAAACGTTGAGACATGTTACTAACACCATGTTAAATTTCAAATTGTTTTGTGATATATATATTCGTTTTATAATATACTTCGCTATAAACTTAGTTTTCAACCGGCTTCATACAGATTTAATTTCTGAATAAATCGATTCGAAACTGAATCATCGAAACCGGCTAACTGTTTTTACTCTGGCAAGTTAGAAATTTTTTTTCTTTTAATTAAAAGTTTATATTAATTATTATTAATTTTTGTTACTGATTTTGTAGATTTTCAATACTTTTATTACAAATTTTGGAGTGAATATTGCTCCTATTATGTTTAAAATGATATAATCAGTTGTACCTAACAGATTATTTCATTTAAAAAAACAAAGGATATACAAATTTAATACAAAAAAATGCGAAATATAAATATCTTTGCCAATTTAGTATTTGTTTGAAGTTATTTCAGAAGATGTAGTAAGTATAAAAACAAGAAATATATTTAAAATTGCACTATAAACTTTGAAAAATTCAACTAAATTTGAATTTGAATCTGTAAGTGAATCTTCTTGATGAACAAAACTCACACATAATGAAATAAATTATTTTCAAAAATAAATTAAATAAATTTTACCGTTGTTAAACATTATCAACATAATTTTCTTATGGCAAGAAAGATGGAAATTTTAGTACCAAAGTTGTGGATTCTAGAGACATGACTTGTACTCAAATTATTTATTTTATTGCTTGAAACTGAAATTGCTTAAGTTTTACTGGACTTAAGACTCAACTACCTTATCAGTGACATGAATTGGGGTTGAGCTCTTTGACTTGCATTGGTTAGCAAGATGAGCAATGTTGGGTCTGATATCGTTATTAATTACTTATAAGCAAAAGTAATAATAAAACTTTCCTTTATTCTTTTGTTTTCTTGAATTAATGATATAGTTAAAAAAATTTCACAAATTTGACAAATTATTCTAAGATTTGAATTATTCCTCTTTGTTAATGACTTCTTTTAAATTAAGTTCTTTCTTGGTAAAATTAATAATGTCATTACTTATTACTCTTTGGTATTGTAATATCTTTAAATTACTCGTTACAGGGTAAAGTAAAATATTAAAGTAATATATTTTTACCTAACACTGAGGATGAGTAATTCAAGCTATAAACTATATGCGTTCAATATTAGATGACTATTTATAAAGTAGAAGAACACTCGTTCTTTGCACGTGAATTTGAAGTTGACAACAAATGTTTTGGTTTTAAATTATGTTTTTTATATGGAATACACATTAGTAAATTTTCAATGGAAAGGAAAAGTGAAGACTTCATGTAAATGTAAAGTGTAAACGTTAGTGGAGCTGTGTATTATGATTGATGAGTTCAACAAAGGACAAATTCAAGCACATTTTGTTGGATACATTTTTTCTTGGGATCGATCATATCGTCATAAATTGGCATACAAAAAATGGCACACAAAAAGTGTCACAAAAATGGAAAATCAGGTTTAACTATTTTAATATTGGGTATTGTAAAATACTTTTATGTTTATAAGTAAAAGTTAGAAGAATACTCGTGTGGAAATTATTTTTCTACTGTTTTATATATACATATTTATGATATGTGTGTTATAGGCAGAGTAAAATTATTTATTTGTGGTTTGTTTGGGAGTCTTATCAGGCAAATTAAAGCAATATGCTAATAATAATGGAAATAAAAGGAAAATGACTCGTAAGTAGGTACTTGAAAAAATAAATTTTAGAACATTGAAACGAAATTAAAGGTACATAATATAAAATTGCAGTTGGTAAGTAAAATATCTGTTATAAAAATTAAATTAGGCATGATGAAACCTATAAATGGTCATTTGATCCAATAATATGTAGAACATATTAAGAGCACAAGGATAAGATCTATGGGTTCTCCTTGTAATATGAAAAACTAGAAAATAGATACATATATTTATATTTATGTTGATCAATATTTATTAGAGAATATTATTTCACCTTTCAAAGTTTAAAGAAAAAGAGCATTCTACATACATACACTGCATTTTTGTTTGTTTTTTGACTCAGCAATTCAGCAAAAAATCAAATTTTAGAGAAATTTTGCTTCGTACATTCTTTCTTGGGATCGACCATATTGTCAAAAAATGACGCAGAAATACAAAATACCAGATTGACCTAAAACAGGACAGCCTACTGGGCAGTGGTTCAATGTTGAATAAACAAACCTTTTATTGAGGACTTGGGAAGTTTTGCTTTAACATACGTAGAATATGGAAGAAAAAACCGATCCATAATTAATTGTGCAGGCATCCAAATTTGGATTCAAAATAGAAATAACCACACTTAAAAAACTATATATGTCACTTTTCGAATCTAAACATCAAAATACACTTTTTGTTCTATGTTTCACTTATATTTATTATCCTTACATAAATGAGGAAAAAAATACAAAAAACGCTGATGGAGTTACATTAAAATTAATCTCACTAAAGATTGTAGTTTATAATTAATCCTTCAGACATAAAAACCAACTCATCAATAAACGATCTTAAAATACTTCCAATTCTAAAAATCAAACATAAAAAAATAAAATATACTTTTTATATTGTCTGGCAGATAAATTTAATGAAATTACTATGGCATATTAGTCAATCATTTAAATCTATACCATAGTGACAAGTAAAATTTCACAAGGGATACGTTAGTTATAATCCAGTTTTTATAGCCTTGGATTCTTTTTTTGGTCGCTACTTTATCAAATTCTGGGTGCAGATTTTAAGTTAAGGACATCCATTCCTTTGTATCAAGTAAAAGATTCATCATTCTGACATTACATTATATGATGTTTTGTAATAATTCTTAGCTAATATGAAAAGCCTCTGAGTGGTTTGGTGTGTGAAGTTGAGGCTTTGTATCAGAAAAGGACACGGAACAGTGGAAAGTGTGTTGAAGTTACTGTATTATCTTTTGAATTCAGCTCATTAATACGTTTGAGTTCAATCTGTCTTTTTAAAAATTTTCGGAAGGATGACACGGTGATAATTCTACAAAAGATAACGTCATTAGTGTTAATTTTAATTATAGTTTGAAACCTCTAATATCAGCATGTAAGACCAATCATACAGCTAATGACATGAATCACTAATTGTTAAGATGGTAAAAATAAATAACTTATGTATATTTACATCTTAATCAATGTTTAATATTATACTCAAAAATGTTTTCTGACATGAAAAATAATTTAATAGGATACAATATATATCTATTAACAGAATATATTTCCAGATCGAAAAAATCAATGGTGCAGAAAATTATTAATGGGGAAACCAAAGACATTTGCACCAATTTTTATATTGTTGGCTCAAATTATAAGAATTGGTTTTGCTTAATGCGCCAAAATTTAACACAAGATACCTACAGTGGATTATAGATTATTATCTATTTAGAGATTATTCTACTAGGTGGTAGTTTTCTCAGAAAATGAATTTGAATACGAACCTTCAAATGTTGTAACTGCCTCATGCTTGAGACAATTGTAAAAAACGTTGGTTTTTTTGTTACCATTTAGATATGAAATAAATTTGAATTTGGAGTTAAGAAAATTAAGCTAAAATATTTTTTTTAATGATAAATATCTAAACTTTTCAAGATGTTGAACTATAACTTAAATTAAGATTTATCTAATATCAATAGCGATATTCATATTTTTAATCAACTATTCTCTAGATGGTTCAGATATTTGGAGATGCACTTCTCCAAAGTTTCACTTCAGTTTGAATATATTTCAAATCCACATCTGCAAAATCCAAAATTTAGGATCTTATCTTTAATAAAGACAAAATGTAGAATAATAAAGATGAATTCACAATGAGCAAACAATTGTAACAACTACTACGACTAATCTGTCCAATAATTTCTGTGAAAGTAAAGAAATTAAGAGTTCAAATCATATAAATTATATCAAAACAATGAAGAATTGACTCCATTATTACAATAATGTTGTTCTTTTAAAAAATTACCCTCACACTTTAAAATAAGTTTTTATCCAATATCTCACAGAAAAGGTAAGTAAAGTGTATGATTTTTTTTCAAATAATAAAACGGCTTCATATCAGACATTTTTTGAACGAATTTCAATACTATATTAATACTAAGGAAGTGTCTAGATTAAGCAACTTGTTCCATACACAAATTTAAGTTGAAGGATTAAAGAATAAAAAAATACATTTAAGTGCATCATTGAAGCTGATAGATATCATAGGGAATACTTAAGATTATTATTTTGTCAGAAAACTTGAAGGTTAACCCTTAGACTTAACAAAATATGTTTTATGAAGAAGGTAAATTGCATTACCATTCTGATTTTGTATATAATTTGACTAGGGTCAATCGTTCTTCTGATACCTACCTATATAAATGGGGTTACATATATTTATATATTTGTACTTTTCTTTCAACAACGCTGAAATACCAAAAATATAAGTTTATTTAATTTTTTTCAATAAATAAAAATTACTATTGTGAAATAATTAAATCTATGTTTAATCTTTATTCATGAATAGATTTAAAATGTAGGTATTTCAAATAATGACTGATATATAATATACAATAAAAAAGTGTGTATCACTTTCATTCGATATCATGGATCATGTCAAAGAAACTCTCTGCACGGTATCTTCAATGATTATGTTTTTTGATAGGTATAATATCAAAACGCTATTGCTATAGATAATCGTCAAGAGATTGTCCAATTCGATCCCCAGTTAAAGGAAGTATTTTAATTGATCTATGTATATTTGTACTGAATTAAATAATATATTTTTATGTGTCAGGAAAATTCGCCATAAGGATTTCAAAATAAGTTCATGCATGTATTTAAATAAATTTATTATTGATTATTTTTAGATCTAGATTTTTAGACTTTTTCTTATTAGGATAACATCAGTAACAAATTTTTATGTAAGTACAAAACTCATATTATCACCCTGATATCTATTTTTAACCCTGAAGTTGGTAACTTGTAGCCTATAGGAATTTTTCTAAAGTGTTAGGTAATAGTTATAGTAAATTAATTTGTTTACTAGTGTTATTTAATGAAATATTATCCCATGTTTCCAAATATTAGTGTATATTTTTTTATATATTCATTACAAGGAAGAACTAATTTGATTTAAAAATGCTCAATAATAATGTCCTTAAAAAGTATTATGTATTTTAAAATACATACAGCGAGTTTTCTTTTGTATGAATTTTCCAAGAATTTACCCGACGATAAAACCACTCCTGAAAACCACAGATATCCAAGTAAAATGTGATAACCCGTGTAACGTATAATGTTTTGGGATTCTATTTATTTTGGAATTATACATTTTTTCAAAAAAGAACCTATAAAATGAAATTATTAGGAAATAGGATTTCTGATGGCTTACGTATGAAATATATATATATATATATATATAGTGAAAGCTCTAATCTAATGCACAAACTTAAGGTTTATAAGATAATATAGGTTTCCATAAATATATTATATTTTTGTTAGTTATCGAGTCATATCACGTTTGAATGTGTGTATGTATATACATATAAGAAAAGTCATTGGAATCTTTCTTTCCATATTTCATTCTAAGCAAGGATGTCAATCTCATTTGAGGCATAGGAGCTTTTTCTTTCTTTTTTTAAATCTATTTTAATTGAGATGGATCATAAAAATATGACTTAGTTCATACATGGGCAACCTACGGCCTGCGGGCTAAATCTGGCCCACAGAAGCTTTTCATCCCACCCGTGGAGACCTTTGAAATCTATAATTATCATATAATTAAAAAAATATTATAAAATAAGTATAACTATGCATGATTACATATTTTGCAAATATATAATTAGGGCTCTTGGTCCGCAGTCAATCTTGGAAAACATAATTTGGCCCACAAGTGAACAAAGGTTGCCCATCCATGACTTAGGTAATAAAAACATTTATAAAAATGCAATATGTAATACTCTTTTAAAAACGAAATATCCGTTGTTTATCCATGATAAGAATACATATAAACAAAATAACATAAAAAATTTATCACAGGCATGTACGAAATATAATTTAACTAAATCCTTGTAAATATTTTTCATGGACAGGCAAGTCTTTAACTTTTTACACCCATATTTTGGCACTTGTCTTGTTGACTCCATATAGATTGGTTGACAATCTTAATTGATTACTATTTCATTGTTTAACTTACTCATCGTCTCCCTAAGATTTTTCAATATTTTAATTCAACAAAACTGTGATCCACAAACATAAGCATTGTTTGTATTTTTCAACATATATAGATACCTATATAATTTTGATTTAAATATTACAAGTCTATGATTTTTTTTTTTTTTGAGGTTTGACATCAAATTCTATTCATATTTAATACGTTTATCACACATTATTCACCCCTGAACCAAATTATTAATACATAAGTATTTTTGTATCTTTATATTACATTTTCTCGTAATTAGAGAATTTTTATTAAATATAAGTACATAATTTCTGAAATTTGCATTAAATTAAGTAGAAAGCATATTTATTTTCAGATGGATTAATGATTTTTTTCTTACACAATAGTTAGCTCAAACTTAAAAGAAGTGCAAAAATAATCAAAAAATTGTAATTAAAAATGCTCAAAAACCAGATTTGATATTATAGTATCATTGGATTTACAACTTATACATTCATTGATTATGACCTTTCTACTAATTAGATATGTTGACGATATGTGTATTTATTTTGTTATAGGATATTATGTGCAGAAATTGTATTCAATTATACATTTGTATGTATAAATATGTATAATTTAGGATGTAAGGGGGCTGTTTGGACGCTAATCTTAAGGTCATATTATCATGTGATTCATCATATTATTAGAAAAATTTAGAAGGAATAAGTAGACTACGCTCGATCCAAACTGTATAAATATCAAGAACACGAAAAATCTTAATTGATCTTCAATGGGTACTACAATTGTAAGAAACACCTTTACGTAAATATACGTGTTTAAATGTATAATACACCTCGAGTTTTATTTACCCGATCCGAGTACAACTTAATCATTTACAAAAACTTGCATAAGACACCTTCCTCGTAATTATATCCTTAGAAAGAATACTCTTTTATATATAACCTTACAGAATCGCCTTTGAAACTTTATAAATTAACTTTCCAGTGGCTTTCCACACTTGCATTCGCTTGAATGAAGGGATACTACAATTAAAAAAAATTAATTGAAATTAGTAATCAGGGCTTCATGTATTATTAAAATTAGAAATGAAGAATAAAAGATTCTTGAAAAAGTAATATTTTTTTGACTTTCGTAATAATTATTCAATTCTTTTATCAACATTATACGAACTTTGTGTAATGAAGAAATGTAAAACATTTATAAAAAGTATTTTGCTTACTTTTTATCATGAAAGTTAGAGAAATACGCCATTCAATATGTCATCTTTTTAATATAAACTTTAACACGATGTAACATACATATTACAAATTAAAATGTCCCGTTTTTGGGATAAAATTTTATTTTGACTACACTATCGTTCTTTCTCTTAAAAGGCATCAATAAAATGTTATGTGCAAAATGTTAGTTCCCTCATGTTATTTATAGTATGGTATTGGTAATTTAAATATAAAAGAATTGAGAAGAGTTCAAAGTATATGTTGTCTCAAATGATGTCAAATATGATATCTATTGCCGTTTTCTCCCTTTTTTATTTTGATCGAATTAGAAGTTTTTTTAAAAATTCTAATCAATAAAAGTGCAAAATTGTTTGTATTGAACACTTCTCAGGCATCTTAGATTTTGAAGTCAAGGTGCACCATAGTTAATTTAAAATATTAATACCCATGCTAAAATAATACCGCAATTTTTGGCTACTAACTTTTAAAATTGGGAGGGTTTAATGTGTCAGAAAACGGTCAATCTTGAACTGCCCATTTTTTAATCTTTAAGTGTCAATATCATTGCAAAAATGGCAAAAGGGACCTAAAATTTTAAGAATAGCGTATTTTGAATGACTTAGAGCAAAAAAAAAAAAAACATGCGAAAGATTGCCCAAAAATGGGCATTATCATATGCATATGGTATACTCATAATACTTTTAAAAAGTATAAGCTTCAAAAAAAAAAACTTCAAATAAAAATCAAAAAAGGAGGACAGATTTTCTCAGTTATTTTTTTCATAATGTATATACATATCCCTTAAAAATTTACAAAGTTTCAATATATACTTGAAATTGGTGTTTTTTAAGAAATAATAAATTATATCTTCAATCAGAAAATACTTTTATTCTGAAATAGAGTTAAAAATGGAAACCAGGCTTAATAGTATTCCTAATGTAAATTATTTATAGTTTGCTTTATAATTGCAATAGAACTTATTCATGTGACCTGATCATTCTAAAAATCGGTCATTTTAGAGGAATACACAATTAAATTTTACAAGAATTAAATCCTTGCTACTATACTTAAAAAAGTTTTGTTTAGTTTATAAAATTTTGTCCATTTTGTTTAAAATCTATATGTATGTTTTTATTTTTAAAGTGATTTTTTGGATGATCAACTAAATATACTTTTTTTTTTTTTTTTTGAATAATTAGATAAATATAATTGTAATCACTCTAAATTTATTAAATTTTTTAATACTTTTAAAGAAATTCAATCTTTTTTAATTAATGGTTTCTTTCAAAAAAATCTTCAAAAATTAATGTCTAATAAAAAATCTGGATATTTCACATTAAATAATGAAAAATAATGTATATTCTGTAAAATTTCATTTTAGCTTAACAATATTTTTAAGTATATATTACAAATAAGTAGGTACAAGGGTTTTGTAGAAAAAAGTGCGAATGTATTCATATTTTCTTTAGGTGTAATCCAATTATTAAGATTCAAAATTGAGTAAAAACATTGATTAGAATTGGATATTTGATAGAATTAGTTAATTAAATAATTATTTATGTAGGCAAAATGCCCATGAAATTTGGTTACAATTACGTTATTTTTTATAGGGCAAAAGTTCAAGACTTTGTTTCCACTTTTAAAGATTTAACATTTATTACGACTCTTAGAAAGTAGTCATCATGTTTCCAACGAGCTAGTAAAAATGTTTTTTGCACATCTCACTCTTTCATCATTATGAGTTTGAATAAGCAGTCTAGAGATCTGTCTTGCACATTCACTATAGCTCGTCTCTCAAGATCTTATTGACCACCAACTTTGATAGTTCTATAACCAAACATATTTTCATGTTATTTACTAAACAGTCAACCTTTAACTAGTCTCGGATGGCCCTGATAAACTCTGGTGCTCTTTCACTTTCTTGGTCTCCATCATGACAGTCTTTCGACTCTCCTCCAGTCCAAACCCTCACAATAATACGGTATAATTTTCTATCAGTTATTCCCTTAAGATTTAAACAACTATTAGTAAGCTTTTTGATCTCCCTGAAAGATATTTCGCCCTGTGTTAGAATGGAAATGAAATTGTTAACTTTATTGGGGTAAAAAATCTTTCAAGGAGATCATAAAGCTCCCTAATAATTGTTTTATCTAGCTGATTTTAATGCATATTTTAACAGTTAAAAACTTGTCTGATCCAGTTTTATCTGAATTAAAGTATTTATTCAAGTTTGAATTTTACTATTCAGTCTGCAAATAAAGGACATATGAATGCATTCGTATTTTGCTCTAGACAATCCTCGTATATGATCATAAAGTACTTTATTTTAAAATATAATATTCATTTAGCTTCTTAAATAGTGTCAAATATCCTCCTGTAGCCCTTTTACTAAGATAGAACTATCAAACATAGAAGTTGTTTCATGAATGTTTTTCTATATAAATTTTTGTTTTAACGTTGTTTTTTTTTTAAATTTAACTATAACATAGTTGAAATATACTGTTTCATTTTGTTCTGCTGTGTACATACAAACCCAAATTTAGTCCAAAAATATCCACATATGAAAAAAATTAATATGTATTTATCAATTTATCAGAAGAATTTATCGTAAAACAGAGTTTCCTTAAGGCAATTCTCCCTAAAAAAAAAAGTTGTAAATCTGTAAATCAAGAAAGATAGTACAAAATGTAACTACAAATACAATACGTCTATAAAATAGCATATTCAACATATTTAAATAAAACTAGCTTTGAATAAATTATCTAATAAAGTTACCTAACATCGCACTTCGTAGAAGTATATACCTTGAAGAGAGAATAAAAAAAAAACATTGGCACAACGGTTTAATTGTTCAAATAATTCATCTACTTGACCAAATTTATTGATCTTGGCTTGCCAAAATAAATGCATTACTATTAAGAGATTTAGATTCATTTTTTATGAGTAATTAATAAAAACTATGAAGTATTTATACTAATATCTTTTACTGAAGGAAATAAAAGGCAATGCAAAAAAGATAACTACATTTATGTATCCGAAAGATCAAGTTTTAATTAGTGCTTCACATATGGATAGAGTCGATATTAACATACAAGCATATTTCCTCAATAACTTAGAAACAAGTTAATGTGATGCAATAACACCAATAATTCTAAATCACTTATCAGTTTTTTGTCCAAACAGTTGAAAATAGATTTTGAAATAAGTCTTTTTGAAATTTTACCCACTCTTTAAAAGAAGATGTGATTTATTCCAGATGAAGTACCCTTATTGGGCAAGATATTTGTGCATATTATATAAATATTGAATATACTGGCAATAAAACACTGATTTGCATGTTATGTTACCTGGGTAACTTAACTGAACTTATAACAAAATCACTCAATTTCAAACAAAATGCAATCACAAGAGTTGATATTGAACGAATTGATAACTCAAATGAACTTGCAAAAATCAATATACAAGCAAATCGGCAAGATAGTACTGTCAATCAAAATGAATCTCATAATTTCGTTGGGATAGTAATAGTTATTATAAGAAGAATTAAAGTAATCAAGGTAACCGAATTAATGATAATAAAAATTATCTGGATGCCATAGATGTGAGAGTAGGAAGTATTTAGCTAATGATTGTATTCATTGTAATTATAGTACAAAAATTGGTCATTTAGAGCACTAGTGTCTAAAGAAAAGGAGGATCAAAATAGTCAGAATAATCAAATTTCAAATAAGATACAGAGTCAAAAAGGTAGTATATTCATGTAGAAAATTATTAGAAATATTGTGATGCAAATCATTTTTAAATCTATTCTTTGAGCCGAAGTAATAGTTTGTCTGGACAAAACTAGTTTCTCATTTAAAGTCTTAACTGATACAGGAACAACTGTTTGTCTCATTTCAGCAGGTATAGTCAAAGCTCACAAAATTAATGTCAATAGTTATAAAGTTCCCACAGTTGAGAATAACAGTGATGAACGAATATCCTGTTCTGGTATGGCTAAACTCAAAGTGAAGTAAAACAGAATATTTTATTATATTTAGTAGTAAGACCGTTGATATTGAAAATGCATTGATCCTCAACTGGTTGGTACTCAAATATAATTAATAATTATCCTAGATAATTTTTCCAAGAGTTCCTAGAAAAGTTAATAAAGTTACAAGTCAGTATAATTTTTCTTGTTTATTAACGAATATGCTTCTGTATTTGATAGTGCCGATGATTTAAAACCTCTAAAAGGCAACCCTAATAATATTTTAAGTCGAATAATAAAGTAAATCCAACTAAAGTCTTAATTACAAGACCACCACCGATTCATCTGCGAGAAGAATCCACTAAAAGAATTTGATCGTATAATCGGAATAATTGCAATCGAGCTGCAAAATAAAGCCAATTAATGGATACATAGTACTTCCATATTTTTATACCGAAGCTTAATGGAAATGTCTTCGTTTAGTAACTGATTTACGAATTCTAAATAAATATTTTGAATGTTTAAATTTTCAAGAATCTATTCTTATTATTCTATTCTTAATTGCAAGTTACTTACGTGGGAAATGGGCAAAAATCGATATTACTGTCATGAAATGTCGAAGGAAATTAAACAATTTATCAAATTTTGCGTTGAGTGTTTTAAATTTAGACCTTTGAAACTATAGTGCTCAGCACTATACTTGAAAATTACCCAATGAAAATTATATACACTGATCTACTTCATTAGTAGTCGATCATTACTCGAATTTCCCGTTTGTCACTCAATTTACAAGTCTGTCAACTAATAGTCCTACTGTGTGTTTGGAGTATTTATTCATATCATTTTTATGCCCGACAATTATTCGAAGTTATGGGAAATTAAAAAAAAACCACATACAGTGTAAATTTTTCCTAAAATATGGGAATATTATGATAGTGAATGTAAAAGTAAGAAGTAAGACACATCATCAGAATGGGTGAGAAAACTCGAGAGAAACGGCTCCAATAGAGAAAAAAATCATTTATTTGCGTCTTTCCCTTTTGCTTTTGCGATAATGGCTTTTTTTCTCTTCATTGGAGAATAGTAGATGGTACGCTGTTCTATGTGTATTAAAGTGTGTACGCATTGAATTTTTGTGTTTATTATCCATTTATTAATCATTACATTATATCTATCTATATATTTATATCTGACCATAAGGTAAGAATAATTTTTTCAGCATCATTTTTTACTAATATCAATTGCAAAGTGCAAACCCATTAAGAGCCATATGGTATACGTACTAAAATTTTAACAAATTACCTATCGTATGATATCTTTAAAAATAGATTACTAACTGTGGTAAAGTCAAATACCTATGTAACTATATTTTATAATAAATAGAGAATAAAACCAGACTTACTATAAACAAACTTTTATAATATGTTACTTTCATTGACTTGATTTGAGTCATAAAAAAACCATCTTACATTTGTTCCTTCTTCTTTTACCAAAAGCATTAAAATGAGTTATAATACAACATACCATTTTTTAGGAAAAATATTTTTTAGATGGTGTTGAAGTAATATATTCACATATTGATTACAGTTTTAAATAAAAATTATATGGAATGTTCTGTTTAGAAGAAAAAAAAACTCCTTTAATCATATCAAATTTTGTGTGATTTTTTATATACTTTTAATAAAGGAATAAAAGTGGCAGGAACTGCTAAAAGATTAATATCATAATGTCTAAAAGGGCGGAACTTTTTATATTAATTCTTAAAAAGCATTGTCTTTGGTGTTTAAACTCTTGTATGGGCTTGAATTTTGTAAATTTATATTTAATTGTAAAGTATTCAGCTAACTTTTACCCATAATTGAGGAATATATCTATGTCTAACAATACTTTTTCTGTGTGTTCTTTCATCGCACATTTTTGTCAAAGATAACACATTTAATCTGCAGAATGATTAATCAAAAATTGTAAAAAATAAAAGTATGAATTTTGTACATGGGTTTATGTCTGTATATATTTAACTTTTAACGCTCATGTTCTTATATCTAGATAAATTATTTGTATGCAATAAACAAATAATTTAAATAGAAATTGATTACTTTGGTATTTAACTTAAGCTTTGTCAAAATATTTTTTAAATTATCTAACAAAATTCAGAATTATCTCAAAATTTAATTGTAAAAATAAATAACATCCTCATATTTTTAGTACTAAACTTAATTTATTCATAGTTTTATTGTGGATGAGAAGGAGAATTGATTGTTTCATCAAATTACAAATTTTTCATCCCCATATAATATAATATATCAATAATTTTTTTTAACTATAAAAAAATGTTTTTTTGAATTTTCTATCTATGATTTTGATTGTATCTATACTTTATGAATTGTTTTATGTTTTAACAGTAAAATCATATGTATATAAGTAACTTGACAAATTAAATAATACCTTGCAATGTGATTGCAAAAACTTTTCAAATAAGGCAAACTTTTCATTGATAACTTCATCTAAAGAAAGAATTTATCATTTTTTCATATTTTCATGCAACCACCAAATTTAATAATATTTTAATGATAAAATTGTGAATTGTGACAAAGAAAGAGAATGACAGTTTTTTTAAGGTATTTTTTATAGTTGTTCTATTCCTTCAGTCACTTTAAAAAAATTATAGATAATATCTTTAATGTAATTTCTTTAAATGAAATTTTACAAAGCAGAAATTAAAGAAGGTTTATTTCTGATCTATCATTTTCCAATGGGTCAAGGTACATTTTGTCAGCTTACGTATTAAATTTATCCATAAGATTATTTGATTGTGCGAAAATGAAGACATGCTAAAAATAACACTGGTCAACAATCAAAAATCCTAAGGGATATAAGCATAATAAAAGTTATTCAGTTTTGCACACTGATTTTAAATCAGTAATTTTTTTTCCCAAGAGTTTGACGGTTTTAGAGAAATCAAACCCTACTATTTGATCTTTTTTGGTCAATTTTCTAACTTCAATTTCAATTGAGCCTAGAAGAATACTCATTTTGTGCATTAAAAAATAATGATTCACTAGTGTATTTAATGCACACCCTATTTCACGTCTTTATTTTGACCTACACAGACTCCTGGGAGTGTAAGCGGCGAGAATAGGCCCAAATGTCGGCCAAAACGTTTGTACTTAAATAACTCATTGAATATTACATGAAATGTATTAAAAAAGTAAAGCATTCAAGGGAACTGCATTGAGGAACGCTGAATCCTTCTCCTTTATTTAAAGAAGATCGGACTTAGAAAAATTAGAGTGATCCAGCGTTTCTCAATGCAGTTTCCTTCATATTCATGATAATGAAATATAAGAGACTCCGATTGCTGATGTACTCTTAACAAAGTCCCTATGATGACTCAACAAAGAACACTA
Organism: Lepeophtheirus nordmannii; assembly: GCA_963680855.1. NCBI lineage: Eukaryota > Metazoa > Arthropoda > Copepoda > Siphonostomatoida > Caligidae > Lepeophtheirus > Lepeophtheirus nordmannii. The sequence goes on along the minus strand of OY804523.1, from coordinate 36,176,473 downwards.
TTCCATTCATTGTCCATAGCCATGCAATTTCACTCTTTCTTCGGAGTTGCATTGTAATTAAATAGGAGCTCAATGTTTTTGAATTTTTTTTAATTTCAACTGATTTCACAATTCTTCTGCGTGCTACTTCAGCCTATTGCACTTGTTTTTTTTAGTAGCTTTACCGTAAGTCATAGATTTCTAGTGAACTTTTGGTCGAAATTGAATGAAAATTACACATTTAGATAGGCAATTTCTTCTTATTTAAGGATTCTTATCGGGAGCTTGACATCTCGTTTGATAGCTATGAGTCTCAGCTCTTTAATGCATTCCTTATTAATACATTTTATGTAATATTCAACGAGTTAGTTAAGTACAAACGTTTTGGCCAACTTTTGGCCCTACTCCCGTCGCCTACGCCCCCAGGAGTCTTTCTCTATCAAAAAAAGATGGAAATGGAATTTGCATTAAAAACACTAGCGGATAATTGTCTATTAATGTACAAAATGAGTATCCTTCTAGGCGTAAATTGAAGTTGAAGTTGGAAAATGGGCCAAAAAAGATCCAAAAAATAGGGTTCAATTTCTCCAAAACCGTCAGACTCTCAGGAAAAAAATGTAGATGGTACGCTGTTCTATGTGTATTAAAGTGTGTACGCATTGAATTTTTGTGTTTATTATCCATTTATTAATCATTACATTATATCTATCTATATATTTATATCTGACCATAAGGTAAGAATAATTTTTTCAGCATCATTTTTTACTAATATCAATTGCAAAGTGCAAACCCATTAAGAGCCATATGGTATACGTACTAAAATTTTAACAAATTACCTATCGTATGATATCTTTAAAAATAGATTACTAACTGTGGTAAAGTCAAATACCTATGTAACTATATTTTATAATAAATAGAGAATAAAACCAGACTTACTATAAACAAACTTTTATAATATGTTACTTTCATTGACTTGATTTGAGTCATAAAAAAACCATCTTACATTTGTTCCTTCTTCTTTTACCAAAAGCATTAAAATGAGTTATAATACAACATACCATTTTTTAGGAAAAATATTTTTTAGATGGTGTTGAAGTAATATATTCACATATTGATTACAGTTTTAAATAAAAATTATATGGAATGTTCTGTTTAGAAGAAAAAAAAACTCCTTTAATCATATCAAATTTTGTGTGATTTTTTATATACTTTTAATAAAGGAATAAAAGTGGCAGGAACTGCTAAAAGATTAATATCATAATGTCTAAAAGGGCGGAACTTTTTATATTAATTCTTAAAAAGCATTGTCTTTGGTGTTTAAACTCTTGTATGGGCTTGAATTTTGTAAATTTATATTTAATTGTAAAGTATTCAGCTAACTTTTACCCATAATTGAGGAATATATCTATGTCTAACAATACTTTTTCTGTGTGTTCTTTCATCGCACATTTTTGTCAAAGATAACACATTTAATCTGCAGAATGATTAATCAAAAATTGTAAAAAATAAAAGTATGAATTTTGTACATGGGTTTATGTCTGTATATATTTAACTTTTAACGCTCATGTTCTTATATCTAGATAAATTATTTGTATGCAATAAACAAATAATTTAAATAGAAATTGATTACTTTGGTATTTAACTTAAGCTTTGTCAAAATATTTTTTAAATTATCTAACAAAATTCAGAATTATCTCAAAATTTAATTGTAAAAATAAATAACATCCTCATATTTTTAGTACTAAACTTAATTTATTCATAGTTTTATTGTGGATGAGAAGGAGAATTGATTGTTTCATCAAATTACAAATTTTTCATCCCCATATAATATAATATATCAATAATTTTTTTTAACTATAAAAAAATGTTTTTTTGAACTTTCTATCTATGATTTTGATTGTATCTATACTTTATGAATTGTTTTATGTTTTAACAGTAAAATCATATGTATATAAGTAACTTGACAAATTAAATAATACCTTGCAATGTGATTGCAAAAACTTTTCAAATAAGGCAAACTTTTCATTGATAACTTCATCTAAAGAAAGAATTTATCATTTTTTCATATTTTCATGCAACCACCAAATTTAATAATATTTTAATGATAAAATTGTGAATTGTGACAAAGAAAGAGAATGACAGTTTTTTTAAGGTATTTTTTATAGTTGTTCTATTCCTTCAGTCACTTTAAAAAAATTATAGATAATATCTTTAATGTAATTTCTTTAAATGAAATTTTACAAAGCAGAAATTAAAGAAGGTTTATTTCTGATCTATCATTTTCCAATGGGTCAAGGTACATTTTGTCAGCTTACGTATTAAATTTATCCATAAGATTATTTGATTGTGCGAAAATGAAGACATGCTAAAAATAACACTGGTCAACAATCAAAAATCCTAAGGGATATAAGCATAATAAAAGTTATTCAGTTTTGCACACTGATTTTAAATCAGTAATTTTTTTTCCCAAGAGTTTGACGGTTTTAGAGAAATCAAACCCTACTATTTGATCTTTTTTGGTCAATTTTCTAACTTCAATTTCAATTGAGCCTAGAAGAATACTCATTTTGTGCATTAAAAAATAATGATTCACTAGTGTATTTAATGCACACCCTATTTCACGTCTTTATTTTGACCTACACAGACTCCTGGGAGTGTAAGCGGCGAGAATAGGCCCAAATGTCGGCCAAAACGTTTGTACTTAAATAACTCATTGAATATTACATGAAATGTATTAAAAAAGTAAAGCATTCAAGGGAACTGCATTGAGGAACGCTGAATCCTTCTCCTTTATTTAAAGAAGATCGGACTTAGAAAAATTAGAGTGATCCAGCGTTTCTCAATGCAGTTTCCTTCATATTCATGATAATGAAATATAAGAGACTCCGATTGCTGATGTACTCTTAACAAAGTCCCTATGATGACTCAACAAAGAACACTATTCCATTCATTGTCCATAGCCATGCAATTTCACTCTTTCTTCGGAGTTGCATTGTAATTAAATAGGAGCTCAATGTTTTTGAATTTTTTTTAATTTCAACTGATTTCACAATTCTTCTGCGTGCTACTTCAGCCTATTGCACTTGTTTTTTTTAGTAGCTTTACCGTAAGTCATAGATTTCTAGTGAACTTTTGGTCGAAATTGAATGAAAATTACACATTTAGATAGGCAATTTCTTCTTATTTAAGGATTCTTATCGGGAGCTTGACATCTCGTTTGATAGCTATGAGTCTCAGCTCTTTAATGCATTCCTTATTAATACATTTTATGTAATATTCAACGAGTTAGTTAAGTACAAACGTTTTGGCCAACTTTTGGCCCTACTCCCGTCGCCTACGCCCCCAGGAGTCTTTCTCTATCAAAAAAAGATGGAAATGGAATTTGCATTAAAAACACTAGCGGATAATTGTCTATTAATGTACAAAATGAGTATCCTTCTAGGCGTAAATTGAAGTTGAAGTTGGAAAATGGGCCAAAAAAGATCCAAAAAATAGGGTTCAATTTCTCCAAAACCGTCAGACTCTCAGGAAAAAAAATTATAGACTTGAAATCAGTGTGCAAAACTGAATAACTTTTATTATACTTATACCCCTTAGGATTTTTGATATTTCAAATTTGTTGGAACTTTGTGAAAGTCTATTTGGCCCCCCTCCCTCCAAAAAGACAAAAAAAATATATATATACAAAAACTAAACGACCACTAAACATTATATTAAATCATATATTTAACTTGATTCAATCTAATTTTTAATAAACTCTTTTTTATGTTCCCACTTTTTACCTATACTAACTATAATTTCAAAAGTTGTATAATATACAATTTATACTATAAAGTATAGGTAGTATATAAAAAAACTTAACATTTTAAATAGAAATGCATTAAAAATAAGTACAAAATGGTTGATAGGATTTTTCAAACTTTTTTATACATTACAAGTAAACACATAGTTTGTAATTTAATTTCTTTTTTGTATGATAGTACTGTTAGATCTCTTTGTATTTGAAAAAATATATACTCAGTTATATAATGTTTGTATTATACTTTTTCTAAAAGTATAATCATAGCTACTTATAGAATCATCAAACCAAGTTCTATGAGTTCCTAATTGACCAGATTTGAATCCTTTTAAATTTATTTATATAGTCAATAATCGTTTTAACGATACTCCAATAACATATTCTTTTAATGTTTATTCATTATCGAATACAATTTGAATAAAAAGCCGCATCGTGTTTTCTTATTTTTATATATCTCTAAAAAAAAATACAAATGACCTATTTTGTAATTTTGTAGAATGATTCCAAATTATGGTTTCCATAATTCCTATGTTTTATTCTTAGTTATGTATTAGAAATATCAATGGACTTAAACTTTTTTTTGGCTAAATATCTTATTCTCTTCGAGTCATCTCCAGGCTTAGCCTAATTTTTGTTTGTTTTTAGATACATGTATTTAATTACATTTGGAGTATTTAAGAAAACCCTTTTTAGATACCCAATTTTTGATACCCTTGACATCATGTACAGTTTTTCCTTTATGTGTTTTATCCCTTCTTTTTAGAATAGTAAATTAATAATTGTAAGAATAAAAAAAAATATGATAGAAGTATTATTTTATATGTGATGTAACTTGTTTGTGATAAATATTTTATCATTATTTTTTATGTTAAATCATGTTTAATAAAATAATCAAATATTAAATAATAATAAGTATACGAATTTTGATGCTTCAATAAAAAAGGCAAATAACAACATAGGGTGGATAAATAACCAAAGGTTGTCATTATTATTAATGATTATCCTTGCTTTATGGTATTATCGAGACATAATGCATACTCATTTCATACCAAAATACTTTTATTATTAAATGTATCAATCTCTCAATATTATAATTAAATATTGTTGGTACAATATACCTATAAGAGTAGTAAAGTTATTCATCTCGTACAAAATTGGTCTGTACAAACAAATAAAAAATTAATTTTAAAACTCCAAATACTTTATATATAAATGTCTAGTTTAATGATTTTTAATTTAAAAAAGGAATTAAGACTCGTTTTTTTTAAATCGGGTTGTAATTTTTAAGAAATAAGTATTTGAAGAAATCTATATATATTCTGAGCTACAAATTGATTTAACATTCCTTCCTTCAAAAGGGAAAAAATGGTTTTTAGAGGAGAAAAGTTAATTCTTAATGAAAAAAATGATAGGTTCTTCAAAATATAACTTTAGAGTTCTTATTGCTATATATTACTATGCGCAAAAATATCGAGAATAAATAAATCTTTATTCAATCATCAAAATTAATTTTCATCCTTCTTAAAGTAGTCCCTCTCTCCCCCCCCCAATGCAACACACATGTGCCAACGTTTTTTTTACACTTTCAAAACAGTTACACAATTTTTATTAAGTCAATAAAAACAGAACAATAACTGTAGTGTTTATATATGCTATTAAAATTAAAGATCGGATGGTCGGTTTCTTGATTAATGGGATATGTATCTCGAAAAAAAAAACACGAGTTCTCACAAATTAAAAAAAATATAGTCCAAAAATGTTTATCTAAACTTTTTTGGCTTCAGCAACAGTTCTCTAAATTACATTTAAGTTATCATCTTTCAGACATTTTAAAAAACAAAATAAAATCGATTTTAGCTGTTCACAAAAGGACGCGTATCACAAACACTGATAAAAATTTTGACGCACAGATGTCAATGACATATTCAAATTCAAATTTATCAGTATTTAATAGTTTAAAGAAACTTACTCTGTAACGCACAACTGGGTGTAAACAAGCCTTTATTCTGATGCCAACTTTATTTGATTTAAAATGATTCTTGATTTAGTAAGATTGTCTCCTTCTGTAATTGAATCTTGAATGAGGCGTACTCTTTTCCAATAATAATTTCATAGCAATCTAGTTTATCTAGGGTGCCAATCCCCTTGTAATGAACATTAAATGTCATTTTTGGTTTTCATGTCTTACCCTTTTATAGTTTTTCATTTTGTCATGTAAATCAGTATATTATTTGAAAAGTTGAAAAAAGGAAATTAACATTTAGAGGTTACACTTTCAGAAATGAAAATTACAATTTAAAAAAAATTTCATATTATTATTGCATTATCATTGAAATACATTTAAATATACTGTTTATTATTTCATAACTTTTTTAGTTGAACAAACAATCTTAAAAATTTCTCTGTTCATTTTCTTTAAATGTATTTTTAGTAACATAAAGGAAGGAGAAATAAAGGGGGCAAAATAAACCACGCATGACTTTCTTCTTATTTATTTTATTTGATATAATAAATTCAGGATTAGTTACAATATAATAGTATACAATGTTATTAAAATGATTTTGATCGTACATTTAAGACTTGAATATAACTTTATAATCAAAATTTATCTTGTAATTTGAACTTATTACATAATTGTCAAAGAAAAAAATATATATCTTGAATCAATAGATATTCACTCAAGCACTCAGATATATAAATATATGTGAAGATTTTTACGACATCTCCTCGTCGTACATGACAAAAATATAAGAAAAAGTTAAACTAGAGGACATTGTAAGTAATCCATTTCCTAGATTTTCTTCAATATGGGAATTATTAAAATATGATTCCTTTAAAAAATTTATAAGAGACACCGATAAATCTTGATAAATAGAGCCTGTAAATTTAACGAAACTTCCAATAGATACTATTTTCAAGATGGTCATAAAGTGTTCACTTGTTTAGCTTCTATTCTTAAGTGACAACTCATTTTGGAAAAAGATGCGTGCTTTGTGACTATGCAATATGTACTATAGATGACACAGTTTATTTACTACTTTTTAATGTATTTGTTCAGAAATTTATCCTGGTCTACAAAAAGAAAACTTCAACAGTTGAACTTCTTTGTTTTTTCTATATATTTGAAAACATATTTTATTTGTATATCATCAATAATTGCTCGAAGACAAAATTTTGAATTGTTGTGTTGTATAGCTCCATCTAAAAAAGTAAATGAATGAGTACCCTGCTTTATTATTAATGGTTACAGTACCTTAATGAATATAATATTGGATTTTCATTTTTTGATGATGAAATACTGATTAAAATAAAAATCACAAATCGTTGCGACTTTTTAGGAAAGTTATTCGAATAAACGATTTTAGTTTAATATTTACTGACATTTCTAATTTCATTATTAGCATTATTTCGGAATTTTTGTTATTTTTAAAGGATTTTAATTTCACAAATATTAGAATGATCATAAAATAATCGCTGTTATATGAAACAAAATCATTATTTTTTTTGAAAGACAAGAATGATGAATCTAAAAATTGAATTGATTTGATTACGAGTACAACTTGTAGTTATACTATGTTGAACAAAAGGTAAAGCCATGAACAATTTTTCTAGTAAGGAGCTGAACAACATAGAAAAAAGCTTCCCACTTCCAAATTTTTATAAATAATTTAGTAATCATATTATTGAAAATGTTATGGTAACAAAATGCTTCATAAAGATAAGAAACAATCCTTCCAGACAATTCGCAAAATATAAAATCCTTGACAAAATGTAAAATACTCGATGTTAAAAATATTTTTTGTATAAACTTTTGATTAAAAAGTAACAGAACAATTTTTAAATTAAAGATCAAAATCGTTATTATGACATTGTATAACGTTTTTATAGCTAATTCGGAATTTATTATATCAAGTAACAAAAAATAAAAATAAGAAGAAATGAACGTTTGTTATATTTCGGTACATTTCTTTTTCTATTTTATTTCTTCTTCCTTTTTGACGTTAAAATTAAACTCTTTGAAAATTAGTAGAAATTTTGGATGATAATGAAAGAAGAAGATGAAATTTAAAAAAAATTGTAAACTTTATGAACTTTGAAGGCGTTGAGGGACCTCTAAATGTTAATTTTTTTCAATTTTTCAATTATGTACAGATTTACATGACAAAATAAAAAAAAATTGGTGATAAGACTTACATAAATTTTAAAAGTTAATGTTAACTACATACAAATTGGCATCCTAAAGTAAATATAAACATTACACTGTAATAAGTTGATAGAATTTGGTCTAAAAAAAGTTGTAGTATATAAATATAATAAATGTCTAACCAAGGGGATATTGAGTATGAATGACATAACTCTAAGTAGGTAACTAAATTATCTCATAAATATTTTTATGTCATATCAAATTATTATTTGTAGGCACATAAATGATAAATTTGCTTTTAATACATTATCTTTGTAGGGTAAAATATGTAAGTGTTAAAAAATATTTGTGTTAAAAAAATTACTTGTCATCATATTTTTAAATGAAGGTAATTCATCTATCGTTTGTTTTTAATTTCAGCTATTTTTACGCCCAATCATTAGGGGCCTCTAATATACTTTCTTTTTTTTCTTTTTTTTGCTTTAATTCTGATTTTGTAAAACCTAATCTCTTTAAACTATTTCTGTTCTTCTTGTTAATATTCCAAACTCCCTGATTTATTTCCTTTTCTTTTGAGATATCAAACTGAATTATATATATATGAACATTCTAAATAGCATAACAATATTCATTTTTGAAAAAAAAAAAAACTTTATTTGCTAACAGATTGAGATTCAGACAATGATATAATATTTTATATTTTTTTATTAAACTATTTTGAGGTGACATATATATACTAGGAATGTAGATAAACAAACAAAAATAGAACTACTCAAAATACTTACTCGTATTTACGCCCAGTATAAAAAATGGAAAGACTTTTCCAGAAAAATATTCAAAAATTAGAAAAAGAAAATACATAATACTTTTTTCTTTAAGAGATCATAACACAACTAGGTACTCATATCTAAATGGACATCAATTTTTCTTAACTGGTGACTCGAGACCTTAAGCTCGTAACTGATACAAAATGAATTTAGTTATCTTCAATTTTTATCTCTATATAACAATATCTCAGTCTCAATAAAAGATAAAGATTAAAATGAAAAAAGTAAGCCTTTTACTGTTGAAAATCACACTAAATAAATTCTATGATTCAGAGATACTGATAGTCATACAAATACCAGATTTCAGGACCTATTGAAAGTCGCTTATCTTGAAATGAAATAGTTTACAATTCATTGGTTTGAAGATCAATAAAAAGGGGTCACGGCAAAATTACCATCGGAAAATGTGGATGTCAATCTGAGACCAACTGTGAACCATTGGGCTATTGTACATATTTATAACCTCAAAACATAGAGCTACACCAAAATAGAGCGACTATTAGTGCTTTATCACCAATATATTGCACTGAAAATTGTCACAAAATCAGTGAGGGCATCCTTTTATGCTTAACATTAAAGGGTAAATAAGAAGGAGGGTCTGAGTATTTTCTAGAAAAATAAAATATATAAATTATCAATTTTCTTATCTCCAGAAATTGTATTTTGTTGAATAAATTAACTCCAGAATATACATATGCTTATTTTAAAATAATTGTATATTGTAAATAAATTTAAGCATGCATGATTAGAAAAAAATATTAATAAATTTGAATAAAGTATTTTACTGTATCTTATCAAGAAAAAATATTTAAATAATAATGATGCAACAATTTGTATTCAAACTTCATATTAAACATTCTAATATCAGTGAATACATAGATACGTATACTGATTTATAACAATAGCAAATATATCTTAAGATTTTGTAATGGTTGATGAACGTTCTGTTTTTGACAATTTATTAACAAAATTAGAAAACGTCTTATATTTATTATATGAATACGTATATATATATATATACATATAAAGTTATAAACGAGTAGAAGAGGTAATTTCATGTCCTACTTAATATGTATCCATGTAAGTAAGTATGCATATATGTATATTATTTAAGTAACAATTTCTATGAAAAATAATATTCATAGAGTGAATTGTATATATGTATATATAGTTACATACGTAACTGTTCCTATCATTATTCATTCTATTTATTCCTACATCCATAGGTACATTCAATTTCTTTCCTTATATCTCTTGAAAAAAAAGACTGTGTCGACATGACGTAGTTTATGTATGTATTACGCTCTTTTTACAATAGTTCTTATAAAATAAAACAATGTGGCTACCTACCTTTTAAGTCTAAATCATCAATCATAATATGCCCACTAACTTTTAAACTTATCCATTCACATGATGTCTTCACTGTTGCTTTACATTCAAAAGTTATTCAAGTGTTTTTTCTCAAAAAACAAATCTGGACTTTTGTTGTCAACTTCAAATTCATATGTAAAGAACAGATATTCTTCTAGTTTTTGTATATTTTCCTTCATTTTTACTATAATGTTAAAATTATCTTTCACTAATGTTGAAAGATATACTTCTATTCTATAATATTTAATTTTATGAAAATCTTGTATCTCGATTCATCTCCATAATTTTAATGAAGCAGTAACAAAAATTATTATTTTTCGATAATTTATAGATTTTTAAATCAAAATGCGTCCGGAAACAACCTTTTATTCGGAAATTTAATTGCTATTTTCATGTTTAAGTGACTAAAATATAAAATGAAAAATATTTTGTGATACCTTATTCTAAACTTTTGTCAATTTATTACACCCTAATGTACCATATTATTAAATATAATTATTATTCCTATGATTTATAAACTTTTAAAGTAATAAATATTAGCACGAACATAAACAAGATCAACTTTGCAACTCATTTTCATTGTCAAACATTCTTGAACATTAAAAAAAAATTATGTGTGTAAAAAACCAATCAAATAAAAATTCAATTTTAAATTTCTTGGATTATACATATATCATGTTTTTACCCCTTTTCTAACCTTATCAACACAAATTAATATTATTAAGTTTTAAGAAACTATTTTTTTATCCTAAGATTATATATGTATATGATGCATCCAATTTAATTTTTAAGACTTGTAGGAAAATACGTATTAGATGTAATATTTCAAAAACAATGATCCCTTTGCTGTTTCTAAATTTTCCAATAACTTAATAGTTATATGTAATATCCAAATATTATTCTAATTGATAGTATTCAAACTCACTTAAAACGCTTATTTTAATTTGATTATTTATAATTATTGTTATAAGCGAATATTTATATTAGTCAATATATACCAAGTGTAGAATACTGTTTAACCAATAGGTGCAGCTACACATCATTTCCCACTCGCTTCATTTATTGGTTGTTAAGGCTTAGTTTACTCTCAATATCTATACATTTATTAAAAATTGATGACACAATCATTTTTTTCTTATCCTACGACCCTCTTTTCGACATTCATCTTCGAACAAAGAAAAAAATAATATAAAAGGATCACCATATTAAGTATACAAATACATATATAATTACATATCACCATTATGTCATATTACATTCTACAAAAGAAATATCTTTCCCATTAATTATTGCGTTTGTTCCTTGAATACTAATGATAAATATGTACAACACATTAATATCATTCTTCTAACCACCAACAGAGTATGACTTTCTTAAAGAAAAGGAAAAAAAAGGGATTCTAATAATTAGTACTAAAATTCGATAAAAGTTTTAGAAATTGAAGCCTGGATTTTCTTCATCTTTCATTACCTCTATTCAGAAGAAGAAGCAAAATCTTAAATAAAAGTTTTTGTTTTTGATAAATATCAAGAACAAAAGGAATTATTTGGTTTTTTTATTTGCTTTAAATGTACAAAGTTAAGTATGGAATTAAAAAAGTTGAAGAATGAAAAGCTTGACTTGAGGAGGATTATGTCGTTTCTCAATTACAAAATATTTTTTTCCCAACTTTTTTAAGTTACTACTTATTTTTTTATTCTTTTGTATTCTTATTAAACATTGATAAATTATTTTGGTATATAATATATATATATATATATATATATATATATATACAGGAAGAGGGAGAGAGAAAGAAAGAAAAATGCTCGATTCAAAATTTTTTATCTTAAGCTTTTTAAAAAATATATTGTTTGATAGTTTGGTCCTACTTATTATTATGTGGATGTAATAGAAAAATAAAACATCAAAGCATTTTTAGTAATAAATGGGCATATCAAGTCTAAAACGATAATAGATTTCTGTTTTGAGTGCTAGTTCATTTAACTTACATCTGGAATTTTAATGCTTTCATTCAGACACTAAATAATGAAGCTATTTTCGGAAAGGGCTTGCTTGATACTTTGATACATTTTTTAATTATTAGAAAGGCTAATTTTTTTATACAAATAGGTTATGTGTAAAATTATGCAGTTAAAAAAAGTTGTGCTATAGAGCAAAAATAAATTTATAGAGTAAATTATCTTTAAACTGCTTTAGTAAGTTCATAATGCATAAGTCATTTCACATTAGATCGACAAAGGTGTTTAAGCAAACATCATATAATGAAATAATTTTTTTATGTACAAGAGAAATTAATTATTATGAGTAAATAACGTGAGTCAAATTTTTACACCATAAATCAAGTAAAAAAAAGTTAAAAAAATTTTTCTTTCATTTTTATAAAACTAATTAGGAGTAAAAAGCACATAATTAGGTTTTTTTAATTGATTTGATCAACCATTAAAAGTTTACCAAAATCTTACAGTCAAAAATTTTAACATTTATATATGTTAAAGTACCACATGATTTTTGGATATTCATAACAATATAAAGTTGCATAATATACTTGTTAACAGAATTTTTTTTACAATAGTATCCTTTTTTAAGCGCAATGGTATCTTTAATATTGTATACATGAAGAAAATTTACAATTTTCTTTTTTTAATTTTAGTGAAAGGATTTTATTGATGTCTAACAATTAACTAATTCAATGCAAGAAACAAATTACAAGTCAAACATCATCAAATTTTTTTCTAAATTTATGCTAATTTATTTAATTTTCATTCTAGCTATTTTATTAATATATGTAAATGAAATAATATGTATGTACATCTGAAAGAATTTCAAAATCATCTTTTTTATATCAGTTTGAAAATACCAAATCTATATAAAACAAACACACACTCCAAACTTGAGTTTTATTAAAAGGTTAAAATGAGTCACAATTAATATATGTGGGTATGTATATTTGTTGAGGTCCATCTGTTTGTCTGTATTGGAGGATATACTCCAAAACTGCTTAATGGGTTGAACTGATTTTTGACATATGATCTCTTTAAAACACTTCAAATGCTACTTTTTTTTACCCTCAATTTCCGAGGCGTCTAAATATTCAGTTTATGTTCCTCCTTTTATTATACAAAAATATTGGTCATATAGGTATACAATGTACAGGGTGTCCATAAAGTCCGTGTGCACTTTAGAAAATTTATAACTTTATTTGTGCTTGTGATAGAAAGGATCTGTAAACAGGATTTAAAAGTGACATATACCTGTTTTTATTATAGCTATTGAATAATTCTTCATTACAGAATTTATAAGTAAAACTATCGTTTTTTATTTTTCACAATTAATTTAATTAATTTGAATCCCATGGCTTCAACTGAAGAAAAAGTAAACTGCGTCCTTTGGTTAGCTGAACTGAAATCTACTGTTGCTGTACAAAGAAGGTTTAGAATTGAATACACTAAAGAACCGCCTCATAGGAACACCATTGCTAAATGGATGAAAAAATTTAAAGAGACAGGTTCTGTTCATGATAAACCACGATCAGGAAGACCGTGTGTCAGTGACGAAACTGTTGCATCCATAGAAAATTCCTTTAAAGCAAGTCCAAGAAAGTCTGTAAGACGAGCATCATTAGAGCTCGGGGTCCCAAAGTCTAGTATGCATAAGATTCTGCGAGTAAAACTTCACATGAAAGCGTACAAAATCCAATTACATCAAAAGTTGTTAGAAGAGGATTATTATACACGACTAACTTTCTGCCATCAGTTCAATGAAAAACTTTGCAATGATGATGCATTTTTACCTAGTTTATTGTTTTCTGATGAAGCAACGTTTCACATTAGTGACTAAAATAGCTAATGTGATTTCAGGTATTACTATAAATCAATTGACAAATGTTTTTCGTGAAATGCAAAATCGTATTACTCTTTGTATTTCTAATGATGGTGGACATGTGGAAACTTAAATAAAATTTCAATAAAACATTACAAAATATCAATTTATTTCTTTTAAATCCTGTTTACAGATCCTTTCTATCACAAGCACAAGTAAAGTTATAAATTTTCTAAAGTGCACACGGACTTTATGGACACCCTGTATGTATAATAAAATTCGAGTTGTCTACTTAAAGAAACTTTATCTTTATATTTTGATAAGTAATTACTAAAACCATCAATATATAATTATCTATCTTAATTTTTTGTACTAGGATTCACACTAAATCAGAGCAAGAATGAGGGTTATATCAACAATTAAATATTCTTAAATAAATTGTCCCAATAAAGTATTTTGCCAACAGAAGTACCAGGAGCATGTAATATAATTTTTGCTCAAATTTTACAAAGTCTTAGTTCCAAATGAATGATAAGATATACAATAAACAATACCAAATATGTATTTACGAATACAATACAAATTTTTTTATTTTCATCTCATTTTTCACATTGGGTTTCCTTATTTTTAACCAAAAGGATCAAACAATTTACATTTTTATTATAATTATAAACTTTTAATTCCAATGGCACATTACTTTCATGTTAAAGTTCTAGTAAGTACAACATTTATTATTCGATACATAAAAAATACAATCAAGGATCCATTTGATATTTGGTCTACAAAGATATATAACTAAATTTATTTATCTATTAAGAAACAAAAACGTTAAAATTCAATTCGGAATCAAGATAAAGAGTTGAATGTATACTTTGTACATTTGTATATAGAAATTGACCACCAAAAAGTAGGAGCTAATACATTACGTGAATATCTTCCAATGATAGTTTTATTTAATTTACAAAAGAGACTTTTATTGTTTATCTTAACAATGTTCTTTTTTCTTTTTTTAAAAAGTATTAACAAAACTGGAAATAACGGAACGTTGTAACAAACATGGCATATTGCAATATGTGTATATTTTAAATAGATTATACGTGGCTCTTTTTACATAGTTTATGCACAAAAAATGTAAATGATACCTCTTTTGAATTTAGGTACATATTCCAACCAGATACGCAATAAGCTACTGAGTACTTAATAGGAGTTATTCTACTATTAAATCTTGATATATTCTGTTCCAAAAAACATTATTCTTGATAATGTTATGCTTTCGCAAAATAAAATAATATTCATTTCAATGGTATTGAAATGAGTCAAAAATATAATATAACTTTATGGAAAAATTCGATAAATAAATTTGCCAGTAAAAAAAGTTGAATTGTATGTTATAAAAATATAATTGTTGTGTCACAACGTAAAGAATGAACTACTTTATGTGTTGTATGTAACTTACAAAGTTTCGCGTTTGAAGGATAAAGTTATAATGAGATATTATTCAAACGTATTATTCATATTTGATCTTATTTTCATTTTCTCACCTTACCATGTCATTAAATAATTACTTTTATGAATAAATTATGAGATAATCTCTAATATGTCTTTTTCAAACTTTTAAGGCCCATGAGGTAGGCTTTCCGAAAACTTTGAACCAATTTTTTATTTTTTCTTACTCTGCGTATTTAAATACATGGGAATATGTACAAAAACACAACAATATAAACAAAAATGTTTCTTTGGACAGGTTTATCCTGCTAATGTAGAAGAAAATGCTATTCTACTGTTTTTTGTATCAACACCTTTTGGATTTACTGTGGGATAAATTAACTGGGTGTTTTTTTGATATTAAACGATTTAGTTTTTTCTATTGAGCAATAATGTGAATGTACCTCATTCAGTACTTTATTTTTAATATTTATGCTACCACAGGCATTATTCTAATTAAAAAGCATGATCTAAAAGTTTGTAATCCTTCCTACTTTACACAGTCGACAATATTTATTTTATCAATGTTGACTTTATTTACAATGTATTTATACTGTTTATATAGTATTTAATATTTTTGCATTATTTTGCCCCAATAATTAACATGGTATATACAGTTATAAAAATATATTGATACCAGAATAATCATTTTTCAAATTTCTATTTTTTTTTTCTTTAAGCTTCTTCATCTGGGTATCCCAAAAATACAACTCAAGCTTTCACTACCATTTTTCCATTTGAAATGTAGCTGAAATTATAAATAAATAGTTAGATGTACCAACAAATATATAAGAGAAAAATATATATACATTTTCATGTTACAAATTTGAACTACTGATTTCATTAAATGAAATCTTAATTTTGAGTCAAATTACACATAAGACTTGATGTTTACCTAAAATGAGTGGTGCTTTTTTATTAACAAAAATAGATAGATTTGATCTTGTAAAAACTATCATCCAGTAGGTATCTACTATAATTACATTTAGTTATATTCATAGTAGGTAATTCCAAGAAAGAATAAAGAAAATATCTAAATCCATACGCACATCAATTCAATTTTATTAAAAATATGGATATTCTTAGAGTTGAAAGGATATAATTATTTTTTTGATGTATTTATTTATGATTAATGTAATACGATATGTTGGTCATAAATAGTTTTGATAGTACTCTTTTTGCTCAGGTGTTGAAAAAAGAAATAAATAATTGCTCCTAGTTATTAATTTCTTTTCCTCAATATTTCATTATTTAGGATAATTTTTTTCTCATTTTTGTATTACCATTTATCATTAAAGCTTCCTCATTCATGTTTCAATTCATTTTCTTTGATATTTACACAAATATTGGATGTACAAAAATAGCAATAAAAAATATGATAAAAGCCAAGTACATAAATTATGAAGGATTATTTTCCCCCCTTTTTATTTTTATCATTAGAAAAAACTTGTCAGTATGTACACATTGTAATTTTGGCCGAGAGAACATGGCTGTTTTTTCCTCTCTAATGAGCTTAATCCAAGAAAAATAAATAAATCCTACAAATGAAAAGATATATTCAACCTTTTAGTAACTTCATCATGTTAAATAAAAAAAATGTTTTTATTAAAATATAAGTAATCTTAGAACCTTAGAGCACTTCTTCAAAAAAAATAAATGTATATGTTTATTAATATCTAATAAAGTGTTGTGAAATTACATATCGATCTATTAGCGACGCCTTTTTGGAGGCAGAGATATTAATATAAGAATATTAAGGAGCAAATCCATATGTTGTGAACATTAAATTTTAAATTTTCTGAATGTCTTGCCCCTAATTTTTGTAATTTTTGTCGTGTACATTAATGAACTTATTTAAAAATTTTAACATTTAGAGATCGTTTTACACATAAAAAAACTAAAAAATAGGTAATTTTTTTTGAAAATGTCATTTTCTTCTTTCATTATCATCCTAACACCTTGAAATATAATGTTTGTAATTTTATAACTATTTTTAGTCTTCAATAACAATACTTTTGAAAAGTTGCATTGTACTGCTTGTAATGAAATCAGAAAGATCTTTATTTATTAAACTAGAATCACTTATTAAAATACATTTCCAGTATTCAAACGTACAACGATTTGTCATTCTCACTCTTACGTCAATCGGTGTTTTACCATCAAAAAATAAAAATCCAATATTAACTTTATTAAAGCAACAAATTAACTGAGCCATCAAACATGTTCTGTGACTCTGCAAGCATTTTTGTCCCAACTGAGATGTCACTTAAGAATATAAAAACTACACAAATGAAACCTCTATACCCATATAACCATCATAAAAATAATATCAACAGGAAGTTTTAAGAACTTTAAAAGCTGTATTTAACAAGTCATATTGGTTTATTTTATACAACTGGGAGAAAGGACCATTTACAAAATCTTCTAGTTTAACCATTTCTTTAAATCTCTCGTATATTTAGATCTACAATAAGGCATACAAGCCTGAGTAAATCTGTGTCAAACTGAGTATAGGAGTGCATTATAATTAATGACTTTAACTCTTCAAATTAAAAGGTAATCTTTGATAATTTTTTTGATTATAAAGTTATGTGCAAGTCTTAAATGAAAGATGAACATCGTTTTAACGACATTGTATACTATTATATTGTAATTAATCCTGACTTTATTATATCAGATAAAATAATGCGCATTATGCGCGGACCATTTTTTCCTCCTCCCTTCATGTTGCTAAAAATATATTCAAAGAAAATTTGTTAAAATACTTTTCAAGATTGTTTGTTCAACTTAACAAAGTTATAAAATAGGAAATATTATTTATCAATGTTCTTGGATAAGAATAAAAGAATATGAATTTTTTTTAAATTGTCAATTATCTGAACTTAAAAAGCGTAGAGAGGCCTCTAAATGTTAAGTTTTTTCAATAATACATTGACCTACACGACAAATTGAAAAAAATTAGGGGAGGTTCTTAAATAAAAACGCTCCATATCATAAAATAAAAATTAATTTTCTATATTTGAAATGAAAACCATTTGTTTGCTTTAAAAAGACCCTAATATCCGTATCCATACATCTAAACTATCATTCTTTGTACCTACATTTATAAATATCTTACATAACTTTCAAATACTATCTTAGTTCTCAAATGATAACCATAAAAAAAGTTATTTCCAAGTAACAAGGAAAGCTAAAAATATTATAATTAAATCATATTTATTATTACAATGTATTTTATGTTTTTAAAAGCTTGTATTTTTTGTTGTTTTGAATATTTTTAATGTTTTGTAATTTATTTATGGCTTTATACTAATTCAATATTAATTTTTAGTAACAGAAAAATAGCTACAACTTATTCCTCCATCTGTTTCTCAGAAAAATCATAGTTGTAATAAAATGTATCAAGAAATGTACAACCTCTCAGAAGAATATAATCAGCTTATCACAGAAATACTCCCTAAACTTTTTATATTATTATTGTATAATAAATATTTATTCAGTTAACTTCTAACCCAACACGACTTTTTCATTTAGAATATTAATAATATAATATTCATGCTTTATTGACTTATCATAGATACACCTTTGAAGATTTGGAAGACATTTTTGTATGTATGATTTTATATGTATATGAGATCCAAATTAATCTCATATATGCGGTGTTTTAGAATTCTAGCCAAATAATCAATGTTTTGTATACACAAACTTAGGTAATTAATGGTGTAATTTAAATCAATATTTTTCATACTATACTTATTTTTAGAAGTAGCAAGAAAAAAACAACATGTCCTGAGTTGGAAAAATATCAGTATATATAAAAAAATATTTTGTCTAGGAAAATTTTATTGTGCATTCACAAGACTGGATATAAATAGGAATACAATATGCTTTTAAAAGTTGTAAAAAATAAGGTATACTCAATATTCATCTTTTTGATAAATAAACATTTGTATAAATAATAATTAATCAATCAAAACTAAAGTATAAGTAAATAAATAATATCCCCAAAATTAGTTATAAGCCATTAATGAAGTGATTTTTAAACAGTGTTTAATGATTGAATCTATTAATTATTGGGTGCTACTAAATATAGGGAAGATAAATGCTAGTTTGCATGCAGGTTAGTTGGTACACTTCAATTTCCTATCAAGTTTCTACAAGTTGTAATTTTGATAGTTTTGTGTAATAACCAGCTAATAGTGATACATAAGTAACAGCTTTTTAAGAGTGGTCGAACCACCCAACTGAGACCTTTGATACATTTATTAAATTCACAACATCCATGTAATTTTTTTCATGTTCATTATTTTTCTTCTGAAATTCAGGTATTAAGCTTACGTTCTTAAGCACTTTTTATTTTATGAAAACATAAATATTTGTAGTTAATTAAGAATTAAATATTGATAATCTAGTAAATATTCAGTAGGATATTAGTGCTTGAAGTCAAAGAATTTCTTAAGGGCAAGTAGGTGAACGCTTGATGGGACAAATTGTTCCTCAGAAAAGGTAGAATATTATCCTCTTATAATGTGTTATTGTTACAAGTAATCAATAAAAGGATCACAAATCGGGGCATACATCTTCATACATTATGCAAAAGGCTGTGTTGGAAGTGATTGATTTTTTATGTAGTGTCAAGAGTGAATATATATTTTTGGTTAAAATAAATTTTGTTTCAGTTATATCAATAATATAATTATTATAACTTTCTTAGGATATTTATCGATAGTCACTACTTAACATATTGCTGACTTTACACCTAAAATACAATTTACTATGATATGAATTTGGTATTAAATGTTACATACTGTTTTGAACTTTGGAATAAAAAGATGCACGTCTCAATTTCACTTCTACAAACTTAGTTATTACTCTATATTTCGATTTTCTTCTCTAAAAACCCTCTCTTTCCTACAAACATTTTTTGAATAGGAAAATGTTGTCAAACAAAACTTGAGACGCACATAAATAGGTATATATAATATTTACTTTACAATGTTATATTCAATAATATACTCGTAACACGACTTTTTAAGATTCTGATTACCACATAAAACTATATTTACTATATACCAATCATTTTTTTCTTGATTATGTATATATTTATGTATAAAAATTTATACCACGGAACAAAAAACCTCATTTCCTTTTTTTTTCTCTATCTTTCTTATAGGAAAATTCAATATGTACTATGAATAGTACGATGTTTCTTACAATTGGACACCTGAATGTAATTTATTGATTAGTTGTGTACATAAATACGGTACAAAATTATTTACATTGTGGATGAAAACCAATGAATCATTAAGTCATGTATTTAATTAATAATATCATTTAACAAACAAGAAGATTTTTCGTGAATCAAACCAAACAATTTATTAAATATTTTGTATGAAAGATTTGGACTACTTGCATAGTTGATTTATTGATCAAAGACTTCAACCAGAAAATATATATTTTCTATAAAAAAGTCTTCTAACTTTAAAAGTCATTATTACTTAGATAATTTTAAAGTTATAATTATAAATACATTTTTAAGTTTATGTTTTAATGTAAGATGTAGCTAAGACCTCCATTTTTGATTATATAGGATTTGTTGATATTTAGTAGAACATCACAATGAGGCAATACCTTGCTTCCCATAGAACTGATACAAAAATATTTATTTAAGTTTTTTCAATGGTTATATTCATAAAAACATATTAAAGAATCATTCAATATGTCAAGTCATTAATCTTGTGATTTATGTTACTGCAACTGGATCACATATTCTCTTTAGCGATATTTGCAACTGTTTGTAAGAATTATTTCTTTGCTCTGTTATATAATCAATATAATTCAAAACAGCAATGAGATGTTAAGTTATTTATAACAAATCAATTTGAGCTTTATAACAAAATTATTCAGTATATACTTGTATTTGAATCCAAATTCGATCATTTTGGGTTTGGTTATAGTACCGTTTTTATTTCATTGCCCTTATAATAAAATTTATGATTGTAAGAGAGTAAAAGTTATTTTATAATACCTAAAGTCTCGAACACACTAATATACCCGAGGAACCGGTTACCCGGACTGTTTGGGTACATTTATGTATAAGAAATCTATATTTCTTCAAAAACAATATTTCACTGGTTCTAGTTAACTTTGTGAGTATATCATTTTTTTAAATATTTACCCTATTTATACATAAATTAGTTGCATTTTAAATAAAATCCATATGCATAAAGTGTTTCTAAAGATATATGAAATTTTACCTAATATTTTAAAGAGAAAGCGTGATTTTAAAGTATGATATTAAAACGGAATAAGTTGTAAAGTTTTCGTATAAACTTAAGAATCATAAACTTGCGTCTTCATAGAATGTAATTTGCATAAATCCTGTCTATATAAATTATTCAGAAAAAAACAATTGGTTATCATATTTTCCTGAAATTTATTCAGATTTTCTTCGTACTTAACAAAAAAACAAAATACTATCTGTACAATTGTTCTTGTGTCTTGTAATAAATCTTTTTTTTAAAAGAAGAAATATATATATATATATATAAGCCCACGATACTGAAATTTTTGATCTAACAATACATTTCTTCATGCTAAGAAAAAAAAAATATTGAAGAATGAGTAACAAGTAATTTTGATTTATATTTATTTATGGAAAATATTTGATATGTGTAGAATTATTCCATTGGAGATATATCTTATATTTTGATATTTCTATTATATGTAATAAATGTTGTTTTTTGAAATTTTAAGGGTAATTACACGTTTCCTTCACAGAAACGCGTACTGTATACAATATAGGTATACAATGTTTACATATACATTAGAATGTGTGCTATGAAGTCAAATTAAGCCAATTCAAAATCTGAACTGATCACTTGTTGAGATTTGGTAATAGTAGGAATACCTGAAATATTTTTTTTGTGGAGTAAAGGTTAAAGCCTTCAGTCAGTAATGAAGTCCCTTCAAAAATGTTTAAAACTTGATGAATTTCTTTTAAATTATATAAATAGGGTATGTCAAGAAAACGTTATTTTATAGAAAAAAATCTTGTTTATTTAGTAATTGAATATCTGGGCTGCACCAACAATAGTAACTTATGTATACAACCCGCATTGTACGCAAATCCTTCTTATTGACATAAAATAACAATTAAAATGAGTATAAGTATAGGTTTGACACATAAATGATATATGGTAAGTATGTATATTATACATACCTACAGGTAATATAGGTACATATTGTTAGAACGTTTAGTCAAGATATGGTAGGGTATATCAATTTTCGGATAGTCATCGTACTTAAATTTTACTTATGTTTCACATTTTGAGATTACAGTATACATAAAAGCGTGTTAATAAGTCCAATGTTTTCACATAAGCTAGTTTTAAAGGAAATAATTGCTTTATTTGCTTTATTGAAACTTTTAATTGTTTGATCATCTTTTTCAACAACATCTTAGAGTTTCATAAGGTTCCAGAACTCTTTGCTATTACCTATAAAATCGTCCACGGTTATTTTAAATTACATTTTCTCGTTTCGATAATACTTAATATTGCAATCAAACAATTTCAAAGTAAATGATCAAAATGTTCTAATTAATCAAATACAAAATCTAAGGTTAACAAAAATATTTTTTTCCAAGTAATTAAAAAGGCTTACAATGAATAATTAAATTTGTGTTAACTCTGGTGTAGAGATTAAAGTTGCTCTTCGTAAACTTATTTATTGTCACAATTACTAGTACACAACTCATTGAAATTAAGAACAACCAGAAATAAGCACATACATCTTACAAAGGACCATTCAACATCATTGTTATAATTTATACTTTTATATAACATCATAATATACAAGAGTAAAAAAATAGTATAAAATTAGAAAATAAATTGGAAAGTTTAATAAGAACTTTATACATTTTTCCCTTCTACTGATCTAGAAATTTGAATATTTAATTTCATCTTATTAAAAATAACTCAAATTTTTACTTTTATTTTTTCTAAGCTTTGATGTATCTTGAAGTTCTTATATATTTATATATATCACAATACTTTCTTGTACCAAAGAATTCTGAAGCTTTTTTTATTCAGAGATTCAGATATTTATTACAAAGATGAAATACATAAATCCTTCAATGGAAATAGACATCGAAATAAACTGATCTAATCTACATATTTATATCATATACATTATTGTAAGTTGATCCATGAATCAATAGTTATAGATAATTGCATTGATAAAAAAGAAAAATTTAAAGTAATATCCGCCAATGTCAATTCAATAGTAGATGCAAATAAAAGAAAACAGGTCATAAGTAATCTGCTACAGGACAGACCTGACATTATTTCTTTATGTGGCACGTGAATGATCAATATTGACCTTAAAAGTTGTTTTGCAACTGCCTATAAAACGTTCTTGGTTCCAGCAAGGAAAAAAAAAGTCTAACCATCCCTCATGGGGCATTTTAATGGCCATAAAAAAAACGCTTCTAACCAGAATTGATTAAAATGGATACAAAAGGAAACTTTTCTTTTGTAAACATAAGACGGAATAGTAGAAATACAAAAATCAAATCTATATATGAGCCAAACCAAGATGATACCGAGTTCTTCGAGTCAATAGACAACAAATTTTTGTAGAATGTTAGTGAAGCAAATGGAGATATAATTTTACTGGGGGATATGAATATAGCTATTAATCAAGAAAGAGATACGTCGGGATACAAGAATGAAAATAATAAAAATGCTCTGATTGTGCTGAAAGGCATAACGGAAAAGAGGGGCTTGATGGACGTGGCGGCTAGAATATATTATTATCTTGAACATAAATTATTTGTTAAAAGAGAAAACATTGTTATAAAGACCTCTAGATTGGACTATTTTTTTGTTACTTCAGGACTAATCTCAAATATTGTCGAGTATAAAGCAATTTCTGGGGTAAGATCGGATCATTGTCCTATTTTAGCTACTTTTAAATCACAAAGCGAACATGGGAAGAAACGCTGGAAATTAAACGTGAGTCTACTTGAAGATGAGGAGACACATTCAAAGGTTTCCAAAATTATTTTTGATGTCCTGGAGAAATTAGAAACACAAATAATAAAAACAGCTTTGCATGGACTGAGAATAATTCTTGATTGTGCTCGAAGGGAATACATAAAACTAGGAATGAGAAAGAGTGCAGATCGGACGCATAGGTTTGAAGAACTGGAACGATCAAGGCTGGGCGGAAATATGGAAATGATTGATGATAAGGAATGGAGGGATATTGCTATTTACTCGGGTAAAGGTTGTCTAGTGAGAACGGGCCTCAGCAAGATTGGCAGAGAAAACATAGTCCTGCAACTCAAAAATATTGAATATATTAATAGTTTAATAAAGTTGTACTTGGGTTAAAAAAAAATAGTTAAAGGTAATCTCATTGGTACTAAGAGAGAATCTAGATATTGAAATAAATAAAAGCTTACTAATATATAAAGTGAGCTACAAATTATGTACGAAGCTTACCAATTACTTAATACATCAATTAATATCTTAATAATGCCGTTATTGTGACTGTGATATGTATCAATATATAAGAACATCTTAAGAACTTCAGGAATAAAAAGAGTTTGCTCAGGTATTGAAGTGTGCCAAAAGTTCAGTCAACTGTAAAAAAATTAGTTTTAACTTTATTTATTGAAATCTAAATAAAATTTACTTTCTTTAAGATATGAGTAAAAAAATATTCTTACATCATATTCATAAATTTTAACAGTAATTAATAGAATAATTGCATATAAAAACGTTTTTTTATAATAGTTCTTAAAAAGTATATTTGTTGAGACAGCTGGTAATCTTAATACTAAAAATAAAAAATTTGGTTTTAATTTTTTTTAAATTTATAAACAGTTTTTTAAAAAATATACAACCAATAACAAAATAACAAATATTTTTATCAGAGATAAAAAAAATAAAATAAACTAATCGTAAACATCTATTCAATAAAGTAGTTTCTTTTCTCTCTACAAAATCTTTTTTAACATCAGGAAAACAAACATAAATTACTTAATTTAGATACTGAATATTTTATGTACTCCTACAATTTATTTATAAGTTTCATTGCTTCATGCAATTTAATTTATTTATAGATGCATTTATAGTTGCCGATTTGTCATTTATACGATGTAAATTCCCTACTTATCAGTTGTTGTTTCTCTGTTTTAGTCTGCAATTTCTCTATTTTTATAAAGTTATATCGTTATTATTACAAAATAAAAGTTTTAACATAGCGGAGTTGCTTTTATATTTTTAAAGTCCTTAATTATTTTTAATTAATAATTCTTGTATATAAAATTATCAATTTATAAAATACTTATGCCCCCTCTGATCTTTATTGTATCTTTATTTCCTCCGAAAAAAAATAAGGGTTCAAAATTATTAGTTAATTACAGTTAACCAACTTTTTCCAACTGAAGAACTATACTTCATTCAATAGTAAAGCAATTGTTCATAGCTCAATCAATCAACGTTCAGAAAACTAATAATAAACAAGAATAGTAAACAACTCGACAAAATGTATATAGTTTAAACTTTCCAATCAGTGGGTTGATATTGTGATGTATATTTTAAATACTATGTATATATAATCAATATTCTACTTCTATTTTTTAACATTCAAAATAACTAATTTCTTTATAATTATTAATAAAATATACTATTCCTACAATTGTTCTTTGTTTGAGTTAATAACCATTAGAGCAGAAAATGCCCTCATAAATATTTATAAGAAACCAAGATCATGAATTAAATAAATAAATTTATCTTTAAAAAAAATTAAAAGTCTGTTCACATTAACCTTATAGCGAGATTAGCAGTAATTTTTTACATATGTATTTTACGATAAAGACGCCTGTACTTATTAACTATGTCTGTTTTTACTTATCTTTCAACAAATTTCTCCTTATCATCGAAATATGTAAATTGTACATAGTATAATTAATTGTATGAATATATTTCATTTTATAACTTGAAACTTAATCAAGTTTATAAACAAAAACCAGATTGTTTTTCGAAATATATGCATGTAGAGCTACTGTTTGTGTTTTTGGCACAACACATATACATATAAAACGTACTTTTAAAACATACATATATTTTCACTAGCCAAATTTTACGTTTATTCTTATTTGGCTGTTGGTAAACATAAAGAAATCAATAAATTGAAACAAAAGGTGAATTACGAGTATCATTGTTTTCTAATAGAATGGAATATCATTTGCATTGGCAGAGCTTAATTTATGTGCATAAAAAATACTCATTCAATAGAATTAAGAAAAATAATTATAATTGTAATGTAATGATTACCACTTCGTTTATAATCCTACAAAAAAAAACAATGAATAGGTAAATATGTGTAACTATAATATACAATTTAATCTTTGATTAATGGTCATGTAATGCAACTTTAACCATCATATACCAGTAATGCCGATTATAAAATTTGCAATTGTTTGTCGATAATATCAATTGTAATATGAGATAAGTATTTAATTTGAAAACAAGAAAAAACTTATTAGCTCATCAAAATAATTTTATAAAATCTCAATCAGGAAATGAATATCAAATATTTGAAACTTTTTGATTAATCAATAAAATACATAATAAATATATGTACTACTATGATAGAAAAATAAGAAAAAAAATTTTTTTTTAAATGTCTGAAAGATGATAACTAAAATGTAATTTAGATAAATTTTCTTGAAACCAAAAAAGTTTAAATGAATATTCCAGACTGTATTCTTCTGAAATATTAAGAATCTGTAGGGTTTTTTTCGAGATACATAATCTATTACTCAAAAAAACCGATCTTCCGATTTTAAATTTAATAGCATATCTAAACTCAGCAATTATTATTTTGTAATTATGGACTTGATGAAAATTTTGTAATTGTTTTGAAAATTTGAAAAACATATTAACATA
Source organism: Lepeophtheirus nordmannii (assembly GCA_963680855.1). Classification (NCBI taxonomy): domain Eukaryota; kingdom Metazoa; phylum Arthropoda; class Copepoda; order Siphonostomatoida; family Caligidae; genus Lepeophtheirus; species Lepeophtheirus nordmannii. Next base: position 36,149,083 of record OY804523.1, on the reverse strand, counting down.
TGGGCATTGTATCGGAGGGGAGAGGAGTATTTTTGAGGGGAATCAAATGAATTTTTGATGATTAAATAATGATTTTTTTGATTCCCAATATTTTTTGCCCATAGTAGTATGTACTCGTAGGTATAATTAAAATAAAACCACGGGAGTTCCTTCTTTACATTTGTTTGTTACAAACATGCATTGAAGAGTAAATACAACTTTTTGAAGCACAATAAGTTGATAAATTTTTTATAATTGTTATATAATCAATGAAAAATGACTATAAATGTGAAACTATGAATCCCCCCCCCTCTCCCAAAAAAGCAATGTTCAAATTGAGTACTTTTAAGATTAATTTTACCAGTACCTTATTACATATCTATTTTGTAAAATCTTCTTGAGTTATAAAACAATAATTGTTCTAAGCAAAAATCTGATCCCCCTAATTCTTAAATGGATATCAAAGTATACATTTTAACTTCGTTGAATCACTATTTTCATCATAAATTTTATTAAACTGCTACCAATTCAGTTCTTATTAAATTTCATTGCCCGACTTCTTTTATTACGGTCTTAAAACTTCCAGTCAGAATAAATGTAATTATTTTAAAGCAGTGATAATGCTTTTTAAGGAATCTTCGTTTATTTTTCAAATTTTAATGGAGATATGGTGGTTATAATTTTTTTTTTACCTTATAAGTAATTATTTTCTTCTTTTTTTTTTTATAAAAAAAGTTACTTATTGAATTCTTGTTTTTTTTTTTTTTTTTCAATGTGAGGGTTCGCATTGCTACTAATTTAATACAAGCTGTTATTATATATATTACATACAACAATTTTATAAAAAGTGATGAGAAGATATTTGGTACCTAAAATTCGTTGAAAGTCATGAATATTTTATAGAAGTTCTTATTAAAAATAAAAATTTATTTTTTACTCTACTACTAATAAATTATATTTTATTGAAACCCCAAACTAATTTTGGGAAGACCAATTTAAAAAAGGATGTAACTTTTCTTTCCATTTCTTTTCTTAAATTGATATAAGTATCTTGAATTTCAATTGATATTTTGGAGTGCAAAATGAATGAAATACTAAAAATTTTTACAAATTTTAAATAGTGTAATTATTAGTATCTTTCAACTGTGTGTTTGATTTTTTTTAAAAAAAGGATATTCAAAACGGTGAGCTAAATACATTGTTTTTCAATTGACAATCTCACTTTGATATGACAATTGATAAAACAAAATTATAATTATTCGTAAATTATTTACACTCTAAAAATAGATCAGTCACATCTATTAATCAAAATGCCCTGTATATTTATTGACTTATCCAATCCAATTAATATTTAGAACATCATCAATAAATACATAATTAAATACTATTTAAATGTGTTCAGCTTTTCATTCTTGTGACTTAAGGAAAATATTAAATTACCAGAAAATTTCGAGACATAATAATAAAAAAATCATTCATAGATTGATTTGACGATTTACTGACAAAATTAATACACCCGAACCTTATGAAAATAATTTGATTTTGAATATTTCTAATTTAATGTGTTATCAAGGAAAATAAAATGGGTGTATTTCAAATCAAAGGAATAATCAGTTTAGTTACAATAACTTTTATTCTGTTGATTTAAAAAAAACTTTACGTAAAAGAAATTTGGTCGTAGATTTGATATTTGTTTTTCATAGATAGGGAAATTAGGAATATATTTTAATGATGTCACTAAATTTAATTTTCCAAAGTATAAAATTAATTACTATTTTGATTAGTCACAATAATAAAATATTCGGTATAGTTTAGAAATGTAAATAAAATTTACTATACATGATTTATTTAAAGTACTTTGAACATTTCATCAAGTTTTTATAATTCTTTCACATGAAAACCTTTTTTTTACCTAAAAACGTATCATAACACCTTAGCATATGTTATTAATAATAAATACGAACAAAAGTTATTTATTACAATTTTAATTATGAATAATAAGGAATCATTTTTTTTTACAAAAACGAATATAATCTTATTTAAATGAGTGTTAACAACAATAAATAAATCATCAATCAAGTTTGTCATTATGCTGTCTATAAATGCACTTAATAATGTGAATAATAATAATATATTGTTTCAAACCTCATTAACTAATTTTAATCAATTTTATGAACATAGAAAAAAAAACTTTTTTACAATTTTTAAGTTTAAAATAACGTGAACAAATAATTACTCTTATCTTACGAGAGGTGGTGTTAATATATGATTAATTAAAAAAAGCAAATATCTAGATTTTAAATCATTTCAATTTTCTAACACAAAGTAATGTACATTTAAAAAATAATAATATTATATTTATCAAAACAAATAATTTATCATACATAATTATAATTGTATTAATGACCTTTTTACAAGAAAATATTGTTTTAATTTCATATAAAATCATTAATTAGTTGAACTCTTAATTAATTCCTTCTATAAATTGAAACAACAAAAAATACGGTTTATTGAATAATGCATAATACTCTTGGGTTCTTAATACCTTGAGGAGTTTTAACAAGGACGTAGCTAAGGGAACGTATAGGGGGGCAAATGTCTCCCTCCCCCCAAAAATATGTGAGTAATTTGAATTATGATCCAACATTTTCTATACTTTCTTTACTCATTTAATGTTTTAGTTAATCATCAATTTAAAGATCAGAAAATTTTAGTTTCTTAAAAATTTTGTAACACCGGAAAATCAACTAACACATGTTATTTCAGTTACGCCCTTGCGTCTTAATTCTCATAAGGAAGTCTTTTTTTATAATATTTAGAAATTTATTATGAAGAAAAGGAAAATAATTCTAAACTTTATTTTAGTAAATGTCAGTCTTTTATATATTTAAAATTGAAATAATTACACTATATTAGTATCTTAATGCTGACGTCTAATATTGGCATGCACATTATTATAAGTAATGAATTGCTTCTTTCCTCTAAAAATATATTACTAATTAATATTAACACAATCTCTCATTTCATGTTGAAATTTATTAATTAAATATTAATTTGATCTTGCAGGTGATGATAGTTTTAATTTTTGACTCTGGTGAGCTTATGTTTTGAATAGATGCAATTTTTTTAAGGATCAATAGCGTACAATTAGATTTGGCGCAACCGAGCCAATGCCTAAGTGGCAAATATGAAGACGCATCCTTCGACAAAAACCTATCAAATTGCACAAATAGCATGGATCTCTCAACTCCTGAAGAAGATAAAACAGTACATAAATGTTTCTATGATTTTTGCCGTCAAACCATTCTTCACGGTTGGCATTACCTTGCCGTCGACGAGAAGAGCGAGATTGAGTTCGAGGAAAATGAAGTTGAGGATATTGAGAACTCTAGAGAAGAGGATGGTCGAAACGTAGAATTCCCACCCAGAATTCTGATAGAGAGTGAGAAGTCCACAAATACACCTTCTGATTTTCCAGCTCTTGAGAAAAAGAAACGGAAGAGGAGAAGGAAAAAGAGAAAAAAGAGGACTCACTTTAGTTATCAGGCATTTCGTTCTGCATTTTGGACCCTTATTGTAAGTGCATCCGTCATTTCAGGTGGATTCTTTCTATACAATAACACGAGGGAATTTTTGAATGCAACAGTTCAAACAACTTTGGACGGAAGTGTTTCACTCTCTGAAGTTTTCTTTCCCTCAGTTGTAGTCTGTAACATCAATCAAATAAGAAAATCATTTTTCTCGGAGTTAGGGTTCTATGAAAATGACACTTTAGTCAGAATTATGTATGAAGACTTTATTAAAGGAACTGTCGAACGAGATCGGCAGTACACAAAACTCTTTGATGAATATGTTGTCGACAACGACGAAGATTTAAAAAGAGCGGCTTTCTATGACGTAAGTAAAAAATACACATTAAAAATTTAAAACAATCTTACTTTTACATTTTTGTTCTTTGAAATTTAATTGAGAATAAAATCTAGTGGTTAAAATAACTATAAAATTGTTCGAGATTTGGTAAGGATAAATATGCACCCTATAGGCGGTTATATCACCCCTTATAGAATATATCAAAATGTTATTTAGTTAACTTAATCACATCTAAATAATTATTTGATTTTTTTAAAGCTGTTGACATTTTCTCATAATTATCTCAATGGATGTATTTAGTAAAATAGATACACTAGATTTGTTGTGAAATTTAAAATGACTTAAAAAGCTAGCAAGCTGGCTGAATTTTTCCAATATAATAAAAACTTCAAAAATTGATTCATTATTTTGTATCTTTTTTCTTCGCTTAAGCTGAAATGTGTTTAAATGCTTCTTTAAAAAACTAATTTGAAATATTGAAGCAAAATAATGACAGCTTCTTTCTTTCCTCCCTTATTTAAGAAGCAAATATATTCGATTTCTGTACTGTCTCATCAAAAGAGGGATTTTCTTCTAGTTCCCCTAACAATTTAAAAAATGATTGCAGAAAAGTTCATCGCACTCCTTTCATTTGAGGAAAGTTCTACTCTCTTCACAATGAGGAGAGTTCACCCAGAGAAAATTCTCCATGCGTATAATCAACATTGGAAAAAGTTATTTAAATGAATTAAATGTGATTCAGCATTTTATTTTATTTTTTAATACAAAATAATTATTATTCTCTATGTTGATTCTCAATAATTTATATGAATTGCACTATAATGATAGAAATTATGCCTCAAATTGATAGATTAGATTGCTGACTAGGTTTAGGAACACTCAACTTAAATTTTATTTATTAACAATTGTGATGGACGAATAATCTGATAATATCTATGTATCTAATTACCGAGAAAATAGTATTTTTTTATAAATTTTAATTTCAATCAGTTCAAATATTTCAATATCAACAAATCATTTTGAAAGATGGCCTACCGTTATTAAGAAAATGCACAAAGGAATATTAAAAATCTTTTGATACGTTGTGCTGAAGATCTGGGAAAAAACTGAGTACCTTAAAACTCCCGGGTGGAGAGATCTCCGAGGACCCGGAAAAAGTTTCGAAGGAGGCCTGCAGATTTTATAGAAACCTCTACGAATGTGCAAACTGCTCGCCAGAAAACGTATGCGAATTTTGCCTCAAATGGAGGATAATTAAAGATCCGGCCGAGTGGAAGCCTCTTCTGTCCTATGAGTGCAAAGTAACTGGTACAGAAGGAAACAGGTATTCCCCAAAGAAAAGTGAGTATATGAAAGATATCGACTCACCGATCACTGAAAGGGAAATCCTGGATTTTATTCTTGCATATCGAAAAGCGCTGAAATCCCCGGGTCCTTCCGGGCTCCCGTTCGAGTTCTACAAAGTCTTCTACCCACAATTGGCCCCAATTCTTGCAAGGGTTTTTCAAGACATCTTTAAGCGTGGATTTGTCCCAGAGTTCATGAACACCTGCTCCTTAGCTCTTATTCTAAAAAAGAACAAAAATGGAGAAAATATTAAAAACTACAGGCCAATATCACTTTTGAACACGTCTTACAAGATTCTGACAGGGATTCTTAATAAGAGACTGGCAAAGGTGCTTCCATACATTGTCTCCCAAGAGCAAAAGGGCTTCATGGCTTCGCAGCGTTTGGAGGACATCCCTCGTAGCCTTCAGGACGCAATAGACGATTGCGTGAGTCGAAATACTCACTTTGCAGCTCTACTGGTGGATTTCGAGAAGGCTTTTGATAGCCTCTCTCACAAATCCATTGTCCAGCAACTGCTGAGAAAAGGATTCCCAGACCCCTTTAAAGAGATGATCTCTGCTGTTCTGTTTAGCGCGGTCTCAACAATTGAAGCATCAGGGCGGGATTCGAAGTTCTGGATCCAGCAGGGGACTAGACAAGGGGATTTACTCTCGCCGTCTCTCTTCGTACTCTGTATAAATCAATTATATAAGGATATTAGTGCATAAAAGGCATAGAGATGGACAAGAAATACCTCAAGGGAATGCTATATGCAGACGATCTTACCCTTATCGTGGAAAGCTCTGAGAAGTCTCTATCTCATTCTATTAAAGCAGCGTTAGCTGTGTTGAAATTTTTTGAAGGAGTCCGGCCTAGCAATCAACATCATGAAAACGGAAGTCATCTCCGACTGTAAAAAGGGTCTTTGGCGACTCTTCCCTCAGCTTAAGTCAATTGACTCGGCCGCTCTCCTGGGAATAGAGGTCTCACGAGATGCTTCGCTCGCAGGCTGCAAGAGTTAATGAGGAAAGAATTATTAACACTCTGGAGGCTAAGTGTGGGCTATATAGAATATTTCCCCTTTCAAAACTCGAATTTCTCACGGCTAGGAAAATTAATGTGCTACCATAAGTGTTCCACCTTCTAAGGGATGTCCCTTACACGGATAGGTTGTGTCAGAAAATATACTCGATTATGGAAGGGCTTGTATGGAAGAACTCTCGACCATACATAAACCGGATCCATATGGAAACGGCCATCCAGTACGAGGGACTTGATGCTTCAAACATCAAAGCTGTGTGGCATACACTGAATATCTTCTGGTTGAAAAGGATCCTATATAATGATGATTTCTGGTCATGGAAAATTAAAAATGATTTTTTCAAAAAAACGGGCTGCTTTTTCGCTCAGAGACAGTGTATGGGTCCCTCAGAGATATTCGACATCGTCAAATTACGCGGGCGTTAGTGGAGGCACATGTGCGCATCATGGGCCGAAATAATCCACGGGCTCCTCCCCTTGATGGGTATTCATGAGCCCTTGAATTATAACCCCAGGCTCGGGAGTTCGGACGAATTCATCAAGGAAGCTGGACTCACCTCTATAGGCCAACTTCAACTTTATAAGGAGGCAGGTCTCAAAAACTTTATCCTGATGCACAGGGCAAGGCGTACGGCGACTAATGATCCGGGACACGTCGGTCTCGTTGGGCCCCACATCCCGTTCTTTGCATGTTTAAGTAGCCTGGAAAACAAAAAAATCAGAAGCACGACCAAGATCAGTAATAAAGAAATCGGTGGCCCTGCCCTTCGTATAGAGAAAAGGCTGAAGAGACTGGGGGTGGAGCCGATCAACAAAAGAAAGAACCCTCTTGTCATATTAAAAAATCCCTTTACCGACCTTTAAGTGGTTTCGTTATAGGCTCGTGACGTCGTCCATCTTCACAGACTGTACTCGGATCTCGCCACTCATACGAGCTGTGGAGGAAAGGACTCAGGAAAACTTCGGGGAGGTTCTCAACCCGACGGACTGGCTTGTCGCGATCGATCCTGACTATGTGAGTGCTTTCAAGGATTTACGCTTCGACCATCTGTGGCGGGACGGTTCCAAGTGGAGTCATGTGCCTTATCGATAGACAAATAGGGATCCTAAATGGCTTCACTAACGACATGTCTAATTATTAATTAGTAATTAACGAGTAAGTCTTAAGTACACGAGTGGGGAGGAAGTAGAAAAAAAAAGAAAGAGGAATGAGTCATCTTTCAAATAGCACGAAAAGGTCTTCAGAATACGCGATCATAACTCTTTCTAATAGTTATTTTTTATTGTATACTTACGGGAATCTATTTTTGTAGTAACACTATCAGAGGAAACAAGTCACATATTTGCTCGTGTAATCGAGGGTATGAAAATAATTTTCTTATATGGAACTAGCAAAATGTTAGAAATAATGTAAAATTAATAATTGTTAACATGTTTTACTAACTTTCCACTGTTTTGTATTTATTCTTCTCATAAACACGATGATGATAATATCATATGATTGGATGAAGACAATCGGAATTATAAAAACATACATCTATAATCTATATACATACATTATAACCAATATTATCTGTTACCTTTATAGTCTAATAAAATCATAAGTAAAAAAAAAAAAAGAAAAAAAAAAAAAGACAAACATAGTTACCAGTTTCTAAAGAACAAAAAAATATTTTCTTCGAAGATAGTTTTTTGTTATATAAAACGTAAGTTCATAGAGATTTGTACTTAAATACACATATACTTTTAAGAAATGCATACAAATCATTTAAAATTAGTTATAAATAGTAGATTTAAAAATTATTTATTTGTATATATAGGTTTGATTTGAGGTCTCCATTTTCAAACTCTCTATATTCTAGATTTTACAGTTCCAGATGGGCAACTATTTTTGAAAAAACATTTTTGAGATAATTAGAGTTTTATCTTGATTCGTCGTATTTTTTTATTAACGTTAAGAAAAAGTTCAAGAATACATTACGGTATCAAATAAGGACTTAACTATTTACTTCATTGCAACAATATATCAGTTATAGGTCGCAGCTATTTAGTTGTGAAAGTTTTATTGAAAAATATTAAAAATTAAAATAGTGACAATAAATTTTGTGACTTTTCCCGAGGGAAAAGTGGAAAATGTAGTCAAAAAAGTATGCTTTTTATAAGAAGTCAAAAAACAATTTCAAATTATTTTGAAATACAGTATAAATGCAATAGGGTAATTCCTGCAAAAAATGTTTTATAGACTTTCCGTAAAAATAATACCTCATCGTTACAAATGGAAATAAATATACTAGAAGGGAGGAAATGTACTGCGTATAACGTGTATAAAACACTTATTTATTTTCCAGTTTGCTTTAAAAATTGATGTCTTAAGCTTTATAACGCATTATTCAACAATCGATAACAAATATATTTTAACAAAAAATTAGATCATCTTAATTTATACTTTTTTGAGAAATCCAATTACTTGAATTTACTAAATTAGCTGACAAAATTAAACTCAATACCCTGTTTTACATCAATTAAAGTTTGCATTTTTCTTTTAAAGATCTAAATTTTTCTTTTAAAGATCTAAATTTTTCTTTTAAAGATCTAAATTTTTCTTTTAAAGATCTAAATTTTTATTTCTGAAGTATGAAGTATTTACCTAATATTACTAAAAAAATATTTATAAATGACTTGCAATATACATATTTAAAGATCTTAAAAGATGCTGCTGCATCCTCAATTTGAATTTGTTTTCTCCTATTGATGTGTCAAATGTTATGGATCAATTGTTTAAAGGGTTTCCTTTTAATTATTTCTTCAGTTAACCAAAAATAAAAGAGATTTAAAAAGAAAAAAGGATTATCTGTGAGTATCAATCACCTCAAAGACATGTCAGTTTGCTATCTATTTACAGTTTTCAAGCATGAAATAACTGTATTTTTATTTCCCTTTAGAAATTAACACATTATAGATTGGTTAATATCATCTTTTAACATATGAAGGATATGATTAAAAAAAACTTTATACACTCTCAGAACAAGATTTTAAATAATTTTTTAATTTATAAAACAATAAAACACACAATGTGAAATATTGCATTTTTTTTCAATTTTTTGTCCTTATTATAATTAAACATTTCATGGATGTTCAATTCATTTCAAGTAAGTTAACACATTACCATGAAAATCAGCATATTCACTAACTATTCTATTCCATATTAAAAAATAAAATAAAATTCGGAATTACATTTAATTCAGTTTAATGGAACTATTTTCCTATTGTTCTTTCTGATGAATTTTGCTCAAAGCAAACATTCCTCAAGTTAAAGTCATGTTATGGTGAACTTAGTTAGTATTTGCACACGTCAAAAAGGCATGTCTGTTGGCAAACTTTATTAGATATATTTGCATGGCGACCACACGACTTTCAACACTAATACAAAAATATCAAACCATATTCACTTATATTCCAACGCCAGTATATCATAACTAAACCAATGCATGTATTTTTTTTTTGCAATGGTAATATGTCAATCATTAACATTTATGAAGGAGGTGGTAGATTCAATTATTGCTTTGATTAACTTTTAGTTAATTTGTTCCAACTACAATGTTCTTTTAGATTTAAAATATTTTTGAATTAAAAATGAAAAAAAATATGAAAGGAAAAGACCTAACATTTCTCTATACGATTAAGATGATCAGTTTTTTTGATGATCCCACAGTTTATCTTCATTAACGGTTTGACCTAGTTCGTATGTATGCTCCAATTCCAACTTCTTAATTCCCCTTGAGTTTAAGGACATTTGGACTTTAATGCAAGTTACTATTTCAAGCCTAACATGGACAATATTCGATTTATAGTCTCAAGGGAAGTAATATATTTAAGTAACAAAAAATATTGGAACTTTAAAATGTATTTGTTTGGATATGGTATTAAGGGTAACCATCTCAATGACACAAGTATTGTAAATTATATCTATAAATTTTGCGAATTACCCTGGTAGTTGCCCTAAATATCGTTTTTTTATTAGTGAAATACAAATAAGTATTCACAAATAATACATTGGATAAAAAAGACCTTCAATATACCAAATTAAGACTGATACATATAAAAGCAATACCGTTTAATATTGTTATATTTTATGTGCTCTTTTAACCTTTTTTGAATAATTTTCTGCTTCAATAGATTTTTCTTTGAAATTTCTTTGTTCTTTAATATCTATTAAATATGTACATCAATTAAGAATAAATTTAGAAAAGAATGCACTACATATAATTCACTTTTAAATTTAAATGTAACTATGATTTAAATTATAGGTACTCAAAGTCTTTTTAGAGAAACGAAACCTATCAGTTGAAGGCTCTATAACTTGGCTTAGCCATCAAAAGTGTGATGATATGTTCATTCTTTCAAAGTGGAATTCAACAATTACATACAATTTTGGAGCAAATAAAAGAGATTTTGGAACAGACTATGGAATCTGTTGTTGGTATACTCCTCAACTTAATTTTTCAGATATACCAACAGGTCCAGATACTGATTGGGCCTATTGGTTTAACTCTGTACCAAAAGGCGCTAAAACCGGCAAAGACAATGGATTCTCCGTCCTTTTTGATATCGAATCCTTTGATTATGGATACTATGATGAAGGCTCAGAAGGACTTAAAGTGGCAGTTGTACATCACTTGGACATGCCCATTATTAGGCAAAGAGCTTTTCATGTGGCTCCTGGTACGGAAAACCAGATTCCAGTTACTCCTACTCTTTATACTGCAACAGAACAGGTAATTTTAATATGTATAGATTTAATAACTATTCTTAAAAATTGACAATCCTTAGTTGTATTTACATTGCAAAACATTTGTAGTATTGTTTTTTTTTTGTTTTTTTTTGCAAGTTCAATTGCTCATATGCAATGCATAAACATATAAAGAAGGAAAAATAACTAAAATTATTGCAAAAAAAACAATATACATAAGTGAGTACATAGTCAATGTATATATAGCTTTTCTTTATTTCAAACTATCGATGCAAAAAGTTTCATATTTCTTAACATTGATAATTTGAGAAATATGTACATTTTGATATATTTTATTTTTGACCAAAAACCAATTATTAGAAAGGTAATCAACATTTCATATTTCATACTTAATCCTTCAGACAATTTAAACTCTTTATCTTCTCTGAATTAAGAGAACATTTCAACTTTTTTCCTCAAATTGAATTTATGACCTGATTGAACATTAAAAAGTTATGTTTGGGTAAATTCAACATATTTCATCTTTTTTTATAAAATGTCTTATATGGTAAAAAATAATTTCAAAATAATTGTAAGAATTAACAATTAAAATAGTTCATTTTTTTACTCATGTAAAATATGTATTTTGAAGGTTAATATTTAGACACTTTTTTACCTAAAATTTTATATTTCTAATTGGTCTTTGAAATTAGTTTAAATGATTAGTCATACAATTAGTAACTTTCAAGGAATTTATTAATTAATAAATTAATTAAATTCCCTTTGTTTCAATAAGTGGCATGTAAAAATATGTAACTAAATGAATATTTAAAAATTTATTTTCTATTTTTATAAAATCTAGGATAAAATGAATTAAACTACATTTTCCAGCTTTCTACGGTACTTTTTAAATTAAATTTGTTGAAGTAATCCATGCCTAGTATAGAATAATAACTGACCAAATTTACATCACAAAAATTATAAAATATAAACATATCATTTTCGTGGGATATCCCTCTTATATACAAAAAATGTAAGTGGTCAGAAAACCTCTTCAGTTTTTTAATAAAAAATTGTTGAATTTTATAGATCATATAATATATTGTTGATTGGTTCACTTTAAACTTGATGCGTGCACGGCTTTTGTTGTGTGAGATCACTTTTATTCTAATATACACGTGGATGTGACCTTAACAAACTTTTTATGAGTACATACTGTATTTTTCTATATTGCATTCTTTAATGTAAGAGTAAAAATTAGAAACAGGTAACAGGTGATTTGAATACTTTTTGATGTTGTTCAATTTGATGGAGGTTATATTACATTGCTTCCATTTTTTTTTACTCCTTTCGGTTTCATTATTTTGTTTTTCCTACTATAATTAATTATAAAAATATTCGTTCATTAATCATTGCTTGTTATATTAATTATATACAACTACCTTAATTAATAATTAGTCATAGAATATTGTTGTTCTTTCAAAAGACTTAATTAATGATATTCATGAAAAAAATGTTATGTAAACTTAGGTGTTATAAAGAAACTCTCAATTAATTTTTGATGATACTTTTTTTTAATGTATGTATGTGCACTAGGGTGTTCAAAAAATCACTTTTTTACTCAAATCTATCCAAATGAAATGTATGTCTTATATTTGGGTCTAATTCTAATATATTCAAAATTTCAAATCTCTATGTCAAAACTATTTTTGATTTATAAAATGACCTCACACAGCCATGGTTTTTGACATAGAGATTTGAAACTTTATAAAGATCTTAATTAGATCTAAATATAACGCAAATATTTTATTAGAAAATATTCAAGAAAAAGGTTGTGGTATAAAAATATGCTAATACTCAATTAGAATAGTTTTTTATTTATTAAATGATCTCGAGTAGGCAGATTTTTTGACATACAAATTTCAAACTTTAAGTATATCATAACTAGATCCAAATACAACACATAATATTTAGAAACATCAAATGTTCACATTAATGTTAATGAAGGAAATTTTTGTTGTACCTAAATAATGATAGATTTGTTTTTGTTCATGATAATGAATACTGTAGATTAATGTTTTGAAAGCAAAGTATATTTTTTAGTCATGGGGAGATGTTGTGCCATGGTAAAACCCGTATTTTTTCTGCTTCGGTACACCATGACACATGATAATTAGAGATGTGAAAATTTATGGAATCCCGGCGAGTGTAAATTTTTCATCGATCATGTCAGTTATCGACCTGTGAATTGCTTGTATTTTTATTAACTATTTCTTCCTATTTTGAAGATTCAAATACCCTAGTCAGTCTTTCAGTGTTGCCATACTTTTTATAAAATTATCTAAGGCGTAGTTTTGACGCCCAACAGAATAATACATTTGATTTTTTTAAAACAATATTAGTATTATGCTTTTTAAATGTTAGTACAAAATTATGTTTTTTTATAGCTACAAGGTATTTTCTTTTAAAAAAAATCCTTGATAGGAAATAATATCAAAAAAGGAAAAAACAAATTGAAAAACAATTTTTTTACATTTTTTGTTATTCCAATCATTCAAAAAAGTTTTGTTTTTTAGTTCTTTACTTTCTATAAATAAGGACTCTCTCTGTTTTTAAATCCATCTGTTTGAATATTTCTATATCACACTATAAAATATGTATGGCTATATATATATACATATATTTAGAAATATACAACTTTATATTGTAGTTGAATAATTTTGATTAAATCTTTAATATTGCTATTTGAGACATTCCTTATCCTATTCGTTTATACTTTTTTACAATATACTTTTAAAAAATATTTATAAAAAGTAACAATTATTTGTATGAAAAGAATAAATAAAAATTATTTTGATCCATTCATAAGTAGTATAATCCTTTCAAAAATAAATTAATAGGTCTTAAATCCCTTTATATACATTTAATAATATATTTTTAAGTTCTAGTACATATAAAATATGTATTCAGGGTGAGTGCGCTCTTTGACAGCAAACTTCGGAAGGGAGGGGGCAAAAAATATTGAATGCACGAACTTTATTATAATTAGGAATGAAAATCATATGCAATTCGGGCGTGTGATAAAAAAGTGGAGTTGGCTCTTCAAACAGGTGTTTTTGTTTTCCGAAGCTGTTATCATTATTTTTTTTCCCTTAAGAAGGTAACATCAACTTCACCTCAACATAATGTTTTACAAGTAAAGAACAGTCTGCAAAGATTATATCATGGTGAGGAACAAAGGAAAAATTAAAAAAGGGTTATCATTCATTGGGGAGAATGAAGTTAATGATATATATTTGTGAATATAATAATGAATCTGGAGTAACGTATTGTAATGTTTGTGGTTTGATGTTTTCATTTGTATACATATATAAAGGAAAATAGCAGCTTGTAGCTCAGTAAAACGTCATGACAGCTCAAGCTGCTTCCCCCCTTGACATTCATTGAATTGTCAGGGTTGCCAGGTTGATTTTCTCTTTCTTTTTTTATAACACGCCCGAATTGCATATGATTTACATTCCTAATTATAATTTACAAATAAGAGGGATAAATCGTAATATTGTATTTTACCCTTTACAAAAGTCACTTGTATATTCATAGACCTTATAACTTATAAGTAACTAGCCTAAAACGTCGGCCTGTACTCCACCATTTTACTGCATCATTATTATTTTTTTTTTTGAAAGGGTGGAAGAAAATAGTAAAAGATTAATCAAAACAGCCTCCATCGACCTTGAATAACCATGTAAAGGTCGTTTGACCTCACCCAAACCCCCTAAATCAAACATTGTCTAAATTTTTAAATCGCATTTTAGTCGTAAAATCTGCCTCCAATGACCTAAGGTAGTCTCGGAGGCCAAAGGTACATAGCCTTTGTCCTTTTTAGGTCAATTACTCTTAGATTACTTTGTCCCCATAGTTGTCCTGGATGACCGTGATGTTCAGTGAAACAAACGAAGGAACAAAGGGACTCACACAATATATGTATAGATATAAGAGTCTTAAAAATATTAAAAGTTATTGCTTTTGAAGTAATTAATCAATAAAATAAATAAAAACTAAGGAAGTGAATGATTTTGTTGTTGTTTTCTATGTATACTCAATTTAACTATAAAAGTTAAATAAACTTATAAACAGCAAAAACTATTATTAATATAATCTTCTTTTTAAAAATTACATTAGTCCTATAATGAAGTTATTTTTTTTCAACGGTTAGGATGTCTAAGAAAAAAACTAAAACAAATTTAAGTTAAAAACAAAAAACAAAGATCTCCAAACTATTAAAATTAAGTTAGCTAAAAGGAAACATTTCTTTTTTGCTTTTCCTGTGCAAAAACTACCAATAAATCACAGGGACAGATATTTTATATGCTTAGAAATTATACCCAGATTCTAAGGAGGATCTTGGTGGCATAGGCGGCGGGAGTAGGCCCAAAAGTTGGTCAAAACTTTTGTACTTAAATAATTCCTTGAACATTACATGAAATGGATTAATAAGGAATGTATTAAAGAGGTGAGACTCACAGCTTCCAAATGAGATGTCAAGCGCTCGATAAGACTTCTAGGTCAAGAAGAAATTATCCATTTAAATGAGTAAATTTTCCTTCAAGAAAGATTTCAGCTTAATAGCTTCACCTTCGTAATCCTTCTGCATGCTACTAATTTAGTAGCTCTAACGTGAGTTTTTGATTTCCATCAAATTATTGCTTGAAATTGGATGAAAATTTACACACTTAGATGGACGATTTCTTTTTAGTTAAGGATTCATATGGGGCTGATCCTACCACCTATCTCCATAGGAGTCCCTTTAGGTCAAAACAAAGACTAGAAATGGAATTTGCATTAAATACATATGCGTATCATTATTTTTGAATGCACAAAATGAGTATTCTTCTTAGCTTAAATTGAAGTTGAAGTTGGAAAGTTGGCCTCATTAGCTCAAAATTATTTGATCCAATTTCTCGATAACAGTCGAACTCTAAAAAAAACTTTTTACAGATTTGAAATTAGCGAGCAAAACTGAATAATTTTTGTGCGTGAATTTTCACGTACTTTTTATATTTTTTTGAATATGTGCATATTGTGGGACTGACAAGTTAATTTATGTGAAAAAAAAGAAGATATTTGTATCTCACATTGAATTGCTATTTATTTACAGTCTTTACATTACTTATACCATATAGGATTTATGACATTTCAAATTTGTTGACCTGTGTTATTAAAAGATTATAATAAAAAATGATCAAAAATTTAACCTGATATCAAAAAACTTTAAATTAAATTAATTTATCAACAATTGATGTAGTATTGTTATTGTACGAAAAAAATATCTTAGTACAAAATATTTTTTTTAGAATTAAGTATTACTAAGAATATTTCTTAAAAAATAAAGTTTAGAACACCTTTTTTCCATTTATTCAAAACTCAGGCTTTACAAATTTTCATATTGGCAAAATGTTAAAAAGGAATAATATATTTTAGAGGAAAGTAAAGAGGGAACAGAAGAGTAAAAATCATACAAATTTAATACCATTTACTAGTTCCTTTATAATAATACAAAAAGTAATAATGTATATTGATATTGGTCTGTCATAGGTGCTCAAAAAAATATTCAAGCATTACTGACAAGGTTATATAACATATTCGGATATTATATTTATATTTTTGTGTGCAAGTATTATCTTAAATAAAGAAATAACAAAACAAATAACAAGTTAGACTGTTAATGAAAAACCTTATCAGCTATAATGAGACCAAAAAGTAAGTATGATTAAAAACCATACTTACTTTTTAAAAACATTAAAATACAAAGAAATTACTCGAAGGTCGTAAAGTAAGTTACTGTAAAATAAGTTTTACATTATACATTTTGGATGCCTTTTCTTTCAGATGATCACTCTTTAATAAAGTATGAAATCATTTGTGTTTATCACTTAT
Source organism: Lepeophtheirus nordmannii (assembly GCA_963680855.1). Lineage (NCBI taxonomy): Eukaryota > Metazoa > Arthropoda > Copepoda > Siphonostomatoida > Caligidae > Lepeophtheirus > Lepeophtheirus nordmannii. The sequence goes on along the minus strand of OY804523.1, from coordinate 36,132,198 downwards.
TACTTTTTAACAATAAAGGACTCTACATAAGCTGAAAGAAACTAAGTTCAAAGTTGAAATGTAATTCCATTTTATTTGTAGTTTACTACTGGCTATAATATTTGAAATAGATAAACCTGGTTTTATAATCATTTAAGCTGGGAAAAATACTTTCGTACTTCAAAGTATATTATTTTTTTGTATTTGCCCCCCCCCCCCCCTATTTTTTCTTAATTTTTCCATCATGGATGCAATAAATTACTTGTTTTTTAAATAATGATAAATCATTATGCATAGGTATTTCTACATGAAAACTTTGAATATTATGCATATATATAGGAAGTTTTAAAATTATATTTTAAATCAATTTTGATTTATTTCCTTAAGAATTCATAGACGAAGAAGTCATGTACATTTCATGTGAATGAAATATTGAGTATTATTTAAATATTTCTATTCATTTGACAGTTTTAACTATTTTATTATTTTTCTCTAATGGATTAAATATATTATATTTAATAAAAAATTTCCAATAATAAGGAATAATAATAAAAAGATCTTTTTATACCAAACCAATTTTTTATTGAATTTTGTTATACATCCAGATTGCAAAACACCTCTTTTTGGATCCAAGGTTAAAAAAACAACAATATAGTATAGTAAAAAAATAAAAGAGGTTTTGGCAGATTGAGGACCAATGACTTCTTCAAATTTATTTGATATATAATTTATATTTTTAGTCAGAAACTTCTGAAAGGGCTATAGATAATTAGATATCTTATTTTAACAACAAAGACAAAAACGTATAAATTTTGGTTATAATGAAAATTAAACAATTGATATAACGACTATAAAAAGGCATAAAATATTTATTTACATATATTGATAATAAGAAGCTCATCAAAAATAAGTTTATAATAGATCAAGTGACTCATTTTTGCAAAGATTCAATACAGGTGTTAGCTTATTTGAAATTTTATATTACTTTCTTAAACAAAGAAATTTAGTCTATTATTAAAATTCCTCCCTATTCAACCATTGATATATTTTGTAAATATTTTATTATTAAGGAAAAACATTTTTTATTTTTTTTAATACTGCAAAATTAGGTAATTTAATGATTATAAAACAATGTGTGACATTATAAAAGGTGTATTATTATTTTTTTTAAAATACTCTAATCATTGGAAATATTTTGAATTAAACATACATGTACCTATTTAGGTATCTACAATCATTTTATGTGACTACAGGCTGTAAAACTTTAGAGAAATTTGGAAAATGCGTGTACCATGCATAATCAAGATTTTAATAATATAATCTTCCATAAGAATCCTGATTGTCTTCAAAATTAGTTTGATCAGGATACCGATGTTAAGTATATACTTAAATACGCATGTGAATCCTTAGATTATAACAATTTAAAAGTTTGATAAGAAGGATATTGTTGGTGGTATTAAAGAGGAAAGAAAAATTGTTTGGAGGTTGCCGTAATGGCAGTAAATTTTAAATGAGCTTTTGATAGTATATCACACGAATTGATATTAAAATGTATAATGCCACATGACTTCAGAGATCAATTTATTCGAATAGTGGCAGGGTGTTTAAACAACAGTTATCACATTGTGAAGTTGAAAAAAATAATTTCGTGATTAACTTATGGTTTATAAAAGGAGACCCAATTTGCCCAAACCTATTTATTTTTACTTTGAATGCACTGATCTAAGAAATAGACTCACATAAAACGTTGTACTCTGGAAGTATAGAGAATATTGAGGAATCTATTATCGATACGCAGAAAGTTCTTGAGAAGTTCAATTAGTCCTCAGACTTGAAGGTTAATTCTCAAAAATCTAAAATTATGGCAAGTTGTGGGAGAGAAGGAAATATTTGAGAGTGTTCCGGTCCTAAAAATATTGGGCACCGTGATTTCATTGGATGAAAGTAATAGAAATAGAACATAGAACTCGGAGAGAAGTAGCGAAGTATGGAGTTCTTATAGGAAGAAATGTCCCTGCTAGGAACTACGTATGGAACGCTCTTATTATACCTAAAGTTATTCATAATCTAAAGCTGACGTCATTCAAAAAACATCTTGCTATACAAATGGAACAGATCTTCCGTGGATTTTTTATTTCCAAGTGGACCATCCAGGTTAGTTACTTGGAAGAGAGCAATAGCCCCCAAAAAATTTGATTTCATTCCAAGACTTTTGGAACGTCATGACATTCAATTGGTGCAAGAGATTGATAAAAAAGGACACGGTGTGGGGTAAGATCTTGGAAAAAAATCTAGAAAATGTATCTGGTCTTACGATAGATGAGATCAAGACAAAAACCGGTCAAAGACAATGTAAGGCTTATATGCCTCGCTAAAACATCAATCAAGAAGAAAATGGATTTTGTGAGAGAAGTCTTAATGACATATTGAATTGTAATATTAGTGAAAAACTTGAGAAGATAATATTAGAAGAAGTAAATTTAAAAAAACGAGAATATGAACCTAGAAACTGTTTCTATAATTCTATCAGTGTAATTGAAAATAGATGCTTGCGACAAGTTTTAATGGATAATTCTAGTAAGACAATCTTATTATGTCAGATGAATAGGAAAATTGAAAGGGAAAAACGAAAGACCACAGAGACTCAATTGATAAAGAGCCTCAAAAATGTTTTGATGATTTTTTCTCAATATTGCCTCAAATATAGGGTCATTACCAGTACTCTTCCTCTTCAAAGTATACACAGGAAAACAAATGAAGGGCTATTTCTGTGGAATGGAACTAGAGACCTCAAAACATTTTTTATATGGATGCAGCGAAACAAAAATAATGTGGAATCATTTAACCCAAGAAGCTATAAGCAAAACATAAGATGTTTTTTATATTGAAAAAATTACTGTTTTATCTATACCAGTCCCAAAAATGACTAAGTCATTTTTTTTATTACCAAAATAGAGTATATTTTATACAAATTTAGATGTACAAAAATTGTATTGTCAGTTAATTTGATTTTATCTCTTAAAAAAATTGATTAGTAAATTGTTGAATTATAAGTAAGATGCTTATATATGGTTAAATATATGTAGTTGTATGTTCGTACAAAAGAACAAAAAATCGAAAACATTTTAAAACTTAATGTCAGTATATTTTTACCTTCTTTGCTCAAATAAATTTCAAATTTCTTTAAATATTAACTCATAAATAATGAGTTAATTATGATTTATGCAAATATTCTTTTCCAACAAAGTTAAGTTTAATAAATGATCAGTTACCATCTTATAGAGGTTTCACTGTGTCTTTTTTTTTTGTAATGATTCGTATTTAATAACGACCTAATCTAAATTACAAATGATTTTCATAGAATTCAATACCAATCAGACACTAAAAAGCAAAATATAAATCATATATTATTGCTGACAAATGTATAATGAACTCACTTGAACATAACAAATAAAAATTGGCCTTAAAATGGAAATACATAACATCAAATTACTGTTAAAATTTATATTTATGTATATTTTTAAAATGCAATATCTACGATTGAATACTTTTAAAATTCTGATGTTGTATTTATATATCAAATTTATAATATATTTCCCCTAAACAATAGTAATTTTTTTAATCTATTAAAATAATTTAGATTATTCATACATTTTCCTTAAGTTATGAACACCTAAACACCTACTTGCTTCTATGAGCAAAAAATACCAAGAAAATTTCTTCTTATTATTCTTTAAATAAATGAATGTACAGGAAATAATGATAATAATCTATATTCATCTAAATCTTTATATTTACTTCGATTAATTTTATTAATAAGATACATGTACCTCGAGTCCGGTTATCTTAGATCAAGAATATCCTTTATATATATATATGTTTATTAGAGTGCCAATCCAATTGTAGTGAACATTAAGTTTTTTTAATGTCTCACCCCTTAATTTTTTTTATTTTGTTGTGTAGATTAATGTACCATTTAAAAAGTTGAAAAGTTTTATCATTTAGGGAGACCTTAAAAAAAATTAAAATTTAATGTTCACATCAGATAGACTGATACCCTAACGTTAGAGTTTATCAAACGCCCAAAGGGTTATCAATTTTGTTACATATTATCTCAAATGTGAAATTTGGTCCCCCTATGTCTCTATAAAACATAAAAACATTGCAAAATCAAATTGCAGGTGGTCTACAAGGGCCACTTAGCACTTATATACTTTACTGAGCCATTTAATACATTAAAAAAATCTCAATTTTCTTGTTTTTTACTCAAGACTAGTCATGTAAATTTAAAGCTCTTGACCATACTAATCAAATAAGCTTTAACTTTAATTGATTGCATTTTCGTTTATTAAAAAATTCAAGTATGGGTTCAGAAATAATTTCACCTGATGAGTGACTTCTTCCAGGATTATATCTTTCAACCCGAAGTATGTAATTTTACATCGGTTACATTCTCTAAAAAGCACTGACAATCTTACTTCTAGAATATTGCTTTGGGGAGTGCAGTTTGCAGAACAAGTATAATGTTTAGCCTGGTTGCAACTGATACTATTGATGCCCTTTTTGATATATCCTAAGGAAATTAATACAAACACATCTATGTTTGTTGATCTGTGGTGACTTCGCTTTTTTTTACAGTTGCATCTTGTGTCTTTTCCAAGTTTTCTGGAAAATCACTATCAGGAGAGCTAGCAAAACCTTGAAGATCTAGGGAGCTAGATTTTTGATGACGTTTCATTTTTTTAGCCTCTTTTTCAAGTCATTTTTCTTTCCTTAGATCCTTACTTAACTTTTTCTTGTCAACAGCACCAAATGATGCTGATCTGTCAGAATTCATGGATAATAAAAATATTCTATCTTTGTTATTCTACATCCTCTCCATTACATATTGTGTCCATATTTCGAATGTTTTGTCGAGCAGCTTATGCTTTAATTTCAATTTTTCCAATACATTTTGAGTTGATTGACTAGACACTAATATTTGAAGTAATTTGTGATTCAACAGGACTTTACAAGTTAATCCTAAAACGTTAAGTATTATTTATAATATTTATAAAAAAAAATGGTATATGGAATGTATGGTAAAATATTTTCAGTAATTTTTTAAAGACTTCAACGTTATGTATATTTTTGCATTATTCGTGTCAAGAACATTAATTGGATACCAAACATGACTAGTTTTGAGTAAAAAAAATGGAAAATTGAGATTTTTTATGTATCAAATGGCTCAATAAAATATATAAGTGCATTGTGGGCCTCATAGACTACCTCCAATTTGGCTCTTTTTTCCACAAACGCATTTGAGAGCAGCAACAACAAAATCCAAGACGAATGTATTTATATTAGGATGTATTGAAATAACAAAAGTTTTGAAATTGATATTACAGGATACTTTTTAATTTGCATTTTAGTCACTTAAACATGAAAATAATTTTAAATGTCTGAAAAAAGGTTCTTCATTTACATTGACATTTTAGTGTATCAAAAAATATGAATTTTAGTTGTTATTCTCTAAAAATTATGAAGTTGAATCAAGATACAAAATTTTTATGAATTTAAATGTTGCAGATTAGAAGTTTCTAGATTATTCTCACTGTATTTCTTTAATTTGCCTAAAAAGATTCCTAAACAAGCAATAATTGAGTAAGTTTACATCTTTTGTTACTGAGTATAACACACATATATTTGTAATTTTTCTTCGTTTCCTTCACTCATTTTTAACATTTTGATACCATGTGTATAATATAATATTATTATTCAGTATACTTTCATTATTCATTTAAGCCAAATAATAAACTTAATGATGACTATTCAATATTTTGGACAGTAAAAACTGTATATTAAACACTTGAAAACATGTATCATAAATTTGTTGAAAATTTTAATTTAAACAATTTTACCATTGAAAAGTAGTTTTGAAAATAATTATATTATTATATTTATATGTTGTCAAAACTTTTGTTAAGAGTAAGGCTTAAACCAGTCAAGATTCCAATATTTACGTAATCCTGCTGGATGAAATAAGAAAAATAATTTTTTTTATTCATAGTTGAAAATGATGTCCAAAAACACCATACATCCGCCATCGCTTAATTCTTTTTCTGAATTACTTAAATTGGATTAGCTAGCTCTTTGAAACATTTCGAAATACTGTTACATGTATTACATGCAATACATGGAAATGAGCAAATTTTAAACCAATCCCTATCTGCAAAATAGATATCTCCGTTATAGGAAATGTAAGATAAAATGAGATATCCTTAAAAAAAATCACATATAAAACAAAACGTTATCATCGAACGTTTTGGACAATTTTGTTCATGAACTTGACAAACTATTTAATATTATCACGTGTAACTGTATTTACATTGATAGCCTACGCAAATGTTAATTGCAATGTCGAAAAAAAATTCCAACCGTTCATATCTCGTGTCATTGTCTCGTAGAAAAAAGGAATCCAAAGGTTAGCCTTCATATAAAAATCAGAAATAACATTTTGGAACAAAAGAAATCGTAATACGAAATGCTTGATAAAAAACTAGACTACAACAATTAAAAAAATTGGAGATTATCTTGAGTTGGTGTATAGGTGAACAAAATCTCTGTCTTATTACCATTCCAATGTATATTTAGGGAAAGGTAATTTCCGTTTGTTATCCACTGATATTAATTTTGGTCTGAATAATTTCTTTATAACTACCAATATTCCTCTCGAGGGATGGTTTGCCTTTTTTTTTTTTGCAGGAACCAAAAATACTTCATGATCAACAAAATATTTATCGTCAAACCTGTATCACAGATAGACTTTGTATCTGGTTTATATGACATTAGCATATTAATAGCTAGTTTTCCCTTTTTTTCACCGGAAATGGAGTTAGCATTAGCAGATATAACTTTTATGTACATTGATTATAGTCAAACAAACACAAAATATAGGATTTGTGGATCACGTTCTTTCTCAGTTTTCATTGCAGGGATTCTTATATAATATCACAGCTAGAAGGAATAAAAGCTGATCTTGTCTTGCTTAGTTTTATTAATTCTCCTCAAAATTTTGATTTCTTCTTTCTGATTGATTTTCCTTGGAGAACAGTCCCTTTCACTGTGTTTTATCATTCTTTCTTTTATGGTGCCATCAATTTTCAAGATTAAAGTTTCATAGTCGTGATCGCCTTCGGTACTTTGTTCTCGTCTCCTTTATTCATTTTTTCTATTGGCCTCAAATTCTTGTTCTGCAGATAATGGATTTTCCTTCATTATTATTACTACTTGATCTGTTTTTTTATTACTATTGCCATTTGCTTTAATTTGCTTGTCCAAGCTTTCTTTATTGTTATCATTATCATCCATATCATTCCTTGAACTTAATTATTCGTCCCTAACTTCCATTGTTTCCATATATTCATCGCAATCTTCTTTATTGATTTGTTTAGGGTTATTGGAAATAAAATACAAAATAAAATTACTGTTAAATAAGACAATATTAAGTTTTTATAATAAAATTTTATTAGTCCAGTTTGAATATAATCAAGTATATACAAATCAGCCCAACAAATGAAGGTGAATCAATATAAATTGTATTTTAAGAGTAAAATATACAATTTTGATAGTTCAGAATGATAAATAGGCATGATAGAGTTTATTATTAGGTTTAAATAAATAATGTAAGTATATTGATTTAAATTATATTATTCACATAGTATCAAAAAATGAGAAATGAGTAGTGAAAATAAAGGAAAATTACAAATACATATATGTGTGTTATACGTAGTACAAAAAAGTATAAACTTATTTAGTTGTGGCCTGCTTGAGTGTCTGATCAAGGAAGGTAAAGCAATATGGCAAGAATATTTTTTCATGATATACTTCGAATTTACAATATTTAATTTGATAAAAACCTTTTATCTCGATTCAACTCTTTAATTATAAGAGAAGAACAATAGAAATTCATATTTTTCGATATTTTACAGATTTTCAAATCAAAATATGTCCATGAAGAACCTTTCTTTCAGACATTGAATGGTTATTTTCATGTTTAAGTGACTTAAATGCAAAACAAAATGTCTATTTTACCAAATTCCAAACTTTTGTTATTTCGGCACCCCCTAATATAAACATATCAGTTTCTGTTTTTTGCTTTGATAATACTTATTTAAAATCTGATGAGGAAAAGCAAGTTGAGACAACTAATATATAAACTACATAATTGATTTGTAATCGCATAAAGTAATTTGTCTACAACACTATTTTATATTTATCCAATTTCTGGATACATTCATTAAATATGGTTTTCTTATGTGCACATAAATGGATTTATAGCTTCCGCAAAGCGGAAGTAGTGTTTACATAGAATTTGTAATATACTATTTTTATCCCTACATGTACATATAATGTGTTGTTTCTTTGTTACTCAATATATGTCTCTTCATTCATACTTCTTCTATATATCACGGTGATAAAAACTGGGATATAGATTTGATTTGAAATCCGAAAACTTTTTAAACCACTTTCTTACTCCTTGGAGTCTAGATTTTTAGATTATATTTGGAAAATAAAAATTTACATATATAAAGGAAAAACTAAATCTTTAATTGGTGTAAAACAGGGTATTGAGTCGAATTTTATTTGGTAATTTAGTAATTTCAAGTAATTTTTTTCTTGGATTTTTCAAAAAAGTATAAATAAAGATCATCTAATTTTAGGTAAAATATGTGTTATTTATCCTAAATATTTGTTATAAATTGTAGAGTAATGTGTTATGAGCCTTAAAATTTTTGAAGGAAATTGGCAAATAAATAGTTTTATGCACGTTGTACGCAGGTGTCCCTTCCAATATATTTATTTCCATTTTTAATGATGAGATGTTTATTTTTACGGATATTCTATAAAACATTTTTTGTAAATATTACTCTATGACATTTTAGTGTATAAGAAAATATTTTGTGTTTGTTTTTTGATTTCTTATAAAAATATACATTTTTCAATTTTTCCTCGGGAGAAGTCACAAATTTACTGTCAGTATTTTAATTTTTATTATTTTTCAATAAAACTTTCACAAATAAATAGTTGAGACCTATATCTGATATATTTTTGCAATAAAATAATTCCTAAATATCCCTATTTAATACCATAATTCATCCTTGAACTTTTTATTTATATTACCAAAAAACACGATGAATCAAGGTAAAACCCTAATTACCAGGAAAAATGTACATTAAAAAAAGTTTTCCCTCACAAAAAGTAAAATCTAGACTATAGGGAGTATTAAAATAGTTTCAAAAGTTTTGGGATTACAAATCAAACCTAGATCCCAGTTTTTATTACCGTGTGTATGTTCATATATAAGAGAAAAACATTTAACTAAAACTTAATCAAAAGTAAATAATGAGTCACATTTCCTTCTACAAAATTAAAATAAGTAAGAACAGCTTTTTGTATTACCCATATCATTAACAAAGTTTGTCAATATGAAGTGAGTGACCAAATTAAACAGTTGTATGAGATTATTAAATCATCACAAGTTCAACTCCTATCTTCTTTTTATTACTTGTATATTTATCCATATACAAACAGAGGAAGAACATGTGTTACATAAAGAGTAGTCCTTTATATATGTAGAGTAAAACGTCCATAAAATTATTTCATTCTATTTAAGTCTATTTTTTTCACTGTCCTGGTTGTAGTTTATACGTTGGACTTTTTTTCTAAAACAAAAGTACAGATGAATTAATATATGTATATACATATATGAAGAAAAAAACTCTCTTTTTTTCGTTGATAGTGAGATAATTATACTAATGTTATTGATAAAATATGAGACCAAAAGCTGCATTACCTATGTGTTTCAATAAATTATTCTTTGAAAGTTTATTTAAATTTTTCCGATTCTTTACTTCTCCGTTCTTTTCTTTATATAAAATATGTAAATAAATTTCAAATTGATATTCCTTCTTAGTTTTGAATTTTCCCTCATTTTTTTAAGCCACTTTCATTTTACAAAATAAAAGCTTCAAATTGCTCAGGAAAAAATGAAATTTTTGAATCATAAAAAAGTTTGACATTTAGACAGCTAATTCTCAAATTTAACATAAAAAATCGAGTATTCCCTTCATGTAAATATCTACTAATGACATTTTATTCAAAAGAAAAAAAAAGTCCCAGTGAAGTTAATGTATTCAAAGGAAATGAAGTTGAATTGCTCACAAAAATTCATACATATGTATGTATAATACATCTTGTAAATTTAAAGCACTTCAGTAGTTAAGGAGATAAACTTTACTTAGTTTTTCAAACTTTTTTCTACAATCAATACCTATTTGTAGCATATGTGTTTAAGCACTATAGTTAACAAGATATCAAATGGAAAGTCTGATGACAACATTAGTTTATTTGCATTCAATAGCTCAAGGCCTAGGATTGGATTCTGCTAAGAATAAAAAAATTAATTATTTTTTTTTTTGAAACTATCATAAATGTATCTATGGTTCATCACATGATCTTTTATTATTACTTTTTAGGTTTTGGAACGTTTTAGACCCCGTGAGAGAGATTGCTACGATGAATCCGAAATTGATTTGATGTATCTACCTAAATCTCACGGCTATCGCTACGAAATGTCCAATTGTTTGTTTGAAGCAGCCTATGAAAAAATATTGGAGCGGTGTCATTGTGCTCCGGGGTAGGTGTCTTATATTATTTTATCTTTAATTTAAGTTGAAATTAATTGTTATTCTATATTTTATATTAGTTCTCTTTGTTAATTAAAGCAATCATTTCTTTAAAATATATTCAGTTTTTTATTATTAAAAATATAATAGCCATTAAATAACAATGATTGTAATTATAGTTATGTTTTTTAAGCTAAAAAATTTTCTTAAGACTGTATTAAAAAAAAATTCCCATTGAAAAAAATAAGGAATTTGTGAAAATTTATAAATATGTATCTCATTGCTAGAGTCAAAAAGTAGTTGTACATTATTAAAATTGATAAGACTATATCTAAAAAAAATTATTTTTAAATCCATTTTAATTTCAATATTTCATAATCAACGTGATTTGATTATCACTCTTGAGAATAGTAGGGTTTAAAATTTTACCTTCAAAGATTTAAAAAAAAGTTTATATATATATAATAATAATAATTACTATTATTATTAAAAATATATTTAGATGTGTAAGTATTTAGGTTGGAAGGTGACTTTTATTAAAGTGGATATCACTAGAATTGCTTATATTTATAAATTAAATTGACATGTTACTTTTGTTTTTTATCAATAAGGTCTCTTTTGTTGTTAAAATTATAATTTTTATTGAACCATCACAAAATGTGATTGTTGGTTAATATTTTGTCTTATTTCTTCGATTTGATATGAGCCTAAAGTAAATTTATTCAGTTCAAGGATAACCAAATCGGATTTTAAAACAGCAAATAAATAAAATTGTATTACTTCATATTTACCATTCTCATATTCCATGAAAAATAAAAGAAATTCAAAACTTTATATTATAAGTACATATGCTCCTACTCGTATTTGGAAAACAGTAAAATTTTCATATAGTTTAGTATAGTCTAGTACAGGGAAATTTGTGTACATATTTCTTAAAAGAAAGTTCAGCAAACAATACTCTGATGCTGATAATTGGGAACGTAAAAGATATGCACTTTCGGCTTGTAAAGAAATAGAAAGAAAAAACAAACCTGGTAACTCTGACAATTTGATGAATGTTGAGAGGGAAGCAACTTGAATTGTCACGACGTTTAACTTGTTAACAGTGTATTTGCCTTATAAACCTAAAAGCTTGTATTCCTTTTGACTGCAAGCCTTAAGAATAGGTAGTATATGAAAGAAGTTCAATCCAAATAAATCCTTGAGCCATTTTTCTCTGGTAAATTTGACTCTAAAATTACCCCAGTATGCATAAGCGCATTAAATCAATATATATTTTTTATTCGGTACTAGATTGAAACAAAATAGTAGAATGTGATTAAGAAACATGTCTTTCATTTAAGACTTTTAATGATTTCGAAACTAAATCTACGCTTAAATTTTATATAAATAAATAACATATATATAAATTAGCACAAAATAACTTCAACTCAAAGTAAGATCAAGCCTCAAATGTATATGTTGTGAGGAGTACCAAAACATGTATGTGATAATTTAATGAGTAAAGGAAAAATCTTATATATAATATTGAAAACGTACAATGACAATTACGAAATTAATAAACGATTGACAGTTTCATAAATTAATACATATAGGAAGAGTCAATAAATTATATAATCTCTAAGTGTAAAATCCTTGATCGCTGATTATGGAGATGAAAATTTGTAAAGTTATAACGAGGATCCCAGGTCAATAAAATGCTATCTAAATGAATTTGGGACAGAAGCTTTGAAAAAGTTAAACATTATACAACACGTTCAAAGTCGTAATCAAGAGATAAAAATATAGGGATTTATTCAAGGAACATAAATGAAGACAATTCTGATATTTTTAATTTCATTACTAATAAGACAAAGACGCTTGTTTCCTTCAATGACCAACTCAAAATTGTTATTCATCACTGTTTTGTATGTTCAAGATCAATACTGAAAGTCCAAAAAAATATCGTACCCCAAAATTGCATGAAATTTACATTCCAACTAATAATACATTAAGTTTTCAATAATGTAGCATTGATGTATTTTTACATAAAGTATAATTGTTCGTATATACATATATGTACATATATATATTTGATGAGGTCAATCATAAGATTACATAAAAATATTGATTTTTTTAAATATAAAATTCAATCCACAGTATGATTTCTATCCGTTAATTGGGACTCCTAAAATTAGACTTGCTTAATAAATTTATAATTCAATCCCATAAATATAGTTTCAAATTTTATTAAAAATTCCTTATGTCTAGAACAAGGCGGATCAAACTATTGGATGCAGCCTATAAAGAGGATGTTTAGTAACTCTAATAGAGGAGAAGTGTAAAAATATTTTTCAACAAGTATTGTATAATTCTATTTTCTTGAAAGTTTCCTCTGCTATAATGAGGAAAAAACGGGAGGTACAGATGTTCGAATATAATTTGAGAGGGAAGTAAATCAAAAAGTTTGAGAAGCACTAGTATAGAGTATGATTGAGTATCAAAAACACAAATCTCCAAATTTATTACTAGCAGTACCTTGATCAGTTTGCAATACATTCAGAAGACAAATTGATATATTTATATACTCATCTCTTATAATATTAATATACTATACGCTGTATACTAGGTGTGAAAACATCAGATGGAACTTTACAAATAGAAATGAAATATTGAGTGCCTCTCTTAATATGAATTTTGTTCTTTTTTAATTGACTCAAATATTTGGTTTACGGCCAGAGCTAAACTATGTATAGGTAGAGTAATGTGTTTATTAAATTGATTGTTCTACTGAAAAATATAAATGTGTCCATCAATTTTTCAAGGTGCCTTTTTTTATGACCCTTGGTTTAATATACGAGTACATTATATCCTTTTAGGAATATCACACAAAATAGTACTTAAAAACAACTAATATACTTGTTATTATTCATTATCCTTTTACTACCAACATTTGTAGAGCAAAAGAACAATAACAGAGAGATGCACTAAAAAGAAAATTGAAAAACATTAGCTACAGTTGTACACATACATTTATGTACCCGTAGTTTTAAAAATCCATATGAAAATATGAAAGGCCCAACAAACGAAATTTTCAGGTTACGAAACACTAATTCTGAAAAATATTGCCTCTTGTTACAAAATAAGTTTCAGGATACGAAAGACAAAAATTTCAAAATGGGCGTTGCTACTCATAGCTCCTTGAGTCCACCTAACTTAAATATAGATGTAGCATCCTGTCTCTTGCTTTGAAAGTGCCACGTCCAAGCTGCTCTGCTATACAAAAATAACCCAAACCTCAGTCTTACGCTTGCAAAATTCAGTAAAGCATGAAGTCTTTGGACCATTTTTCGTAAACTTTTGTTAGATTTATTGCAACTTTACGTGTGTATATTAACTTCTTTCACAAAGGGCCCCCAGGAAGTGATTAAGAAAAGTAGTGAGAAGAAGAAGAGAGTGGGTTTGTCCTTAAAAAGAAAGCAAAAGATGACAGAAAAGTACGAAAAAGGGATGCGTTTGGTTGATCTCGCCTAAGAATATGGCCGTAATCCATTTACAATCGACACGATATTAAAACAAAAGGAATTATAAAAGCTAAGACTTCTTCCAAAGGTCTCGATCTCAATTCAAAGTGGAGGTCAGCATTAAACATTGAGATGGAGAGGTTGTTACTAGTGAGGATAAAGGAGAAAAAGATAATTAAATATATAGTGACGGAGGCCACAATTTGAGAAAAGGCGACCACCATATCTAATGACCTCGTTAATATAGATGCAGGCGAGGGAACTTCGGCACAAGCACCACACCAGGAGTATAAGGCATCGTGTGGTTGATTTGAGAAGCTCAAAAGGAGAACAGGAATTGACTATGTTGTTCGACATGGTTAGGCATCTTGCACAGTAAGTTTTTAATTGTAAACGAGACTGGCCTTTTTTGGAAAAAGATGCCTCGTTGTACCTTCATCACAGGAGAAAAGATAAAAAACTCAGACCATAAGACTATTAAGGACTGCCTTACACTTGCCCTTTCTGCCAATGCAGTGGGGATTGTAAAATCAAGGTCCTACTGGCGTACCACTCCGAAAGTTCCAGAGCATTTTAAGACCGGCAAAATATTAAAAGAAAAACTTCAGGTGATATAAAGGACCAAGGCCAAGGCCTGGGTTACTAGACAACTTTTTGTTGAGTGGATCAAGTTGTTTTTTGGCCATGCTATTTAGAGGTACCTAAAGGAGAACAATCTCCCCATTAAGTGCCTCTCATTCTCAATAATGCAACTGCACACCCGCCCGGCCTCGAAGATGATATCCTGTTGGAGGTCTCATATATTAAGGAGCTGTACCAACCACCTAACACTAGTTCTATCCTTCAGCCCATGGACTAACAAGTCATTTCGAACTTTAAGAAACTCTACACGAAACACTTTTGTTTCAATATCAGGAAAACACTTAGCTTTCCCTTCGTAAGTTTTGGAAGCAGCACTTTGATATTGTTTTTGCCTCAACATAATCATCATGGCTTTGAAGGAAGTGACCAGGCGTACCCTTAATGCGACTTGGAGAAAGCTGTGGCCCCAACGTAAAAATCTATCCATTTCATAGGAAGTTCCAACATCTATTAATTTGATTTTATTCTAATATATATCACTATTTACTTTGATATCAAGCTGTATTATATACAGGTTCTTGTATGTATTTTTATATACCTTAGTTGAAGTTCTTTCAATATTTGTTCATTTAATTTAATAAATATATCAACTCTATACTCCCAACATGGCTTTATTATGCAGTCCGTGACAAAAGTGAAAGCACTCTATACATACATAAAAAAACACTTAGCAAGATACTATAAATTCTTTAGGGAAAAAATCAGATAATTTTGACATTATATAGTATGATATAAACTTGTTAAAAGATATTATAAAGAATTTCACATATGAATGTAGTATTTCTCTACAGCAACAAAAAAAAAAAAAAAAGAAGCAAATCAAGCAAAATATTTTTAATTTCATTACAAAAAGTGTTATAAAATACTGTCTGCAAAGTTTGATAAATTTACTTTTTAAATGAACTGAAGAGTTGTCATTTTTTCCATGTATCAGGAAAAATGGGTGAGATAAGATTTTCAAAAATATAGTTATCCTGTTCATATATTCAATTTTACAAATGTCATCAAAATTTTACGAATCTTATGTTTGTAAAAAAGTTAAATTTCATAACTAGTGCTATTTAACTCATTCATCACAAAAAAAATTATATCATTATAGATTATTAAGAAATTTTTGATTCATTTTTTTCTATATTTTTGCTCTTATTATGAAAGCAGGAAGAGTGAATAAAAGACAGAAGACAAATTTTTAATAAAAATATAAATTCATAATTCGTGGTACAAAAATCCTCCTTTTCATAGTAGTTTGTTGGTGGATAAATAAAGCATTAATTTCATTATTTGTAAAGTGAAAGAAATTTAAGGAGTAAGGAATTAACTTAGAAAGTAGTATGTCTCTAATAAGTTTAGTTAAGAAGCAATATTGATTTTACTACATTTTTTTTGAAGTAAAAATTACTGGAGATTAGTTGTTCAGATTTTTACTTATATTTTCTTAAAAGTGAAATAGTATTGCTTAATAAAACGAAAGCCGAAGGGTTATTCATTTTTTTTTAAATTCTTAAGAATGATGGTGTTTTGAATATTTATATTGCTTTCTTTCGAGATGAAATCATCTCATCTGATATATATTTAAGTTCTTATAAAGAATGAAAAATAAATTTTCCTTGAAAAAATCGATCCATTTTTAAGAGCATTTCTGTATTTTTTTACCTAAATTGCTTTAAATTCATGCAAACAGTAAATATATTGAAAAGTTTACATCTAACACTATGCTATGGTTGTAATAATTGCAGGTATTTGATTCGCACGTTAAAAACTAATGTACTAGAATCATATATCAAATATTTTTGATTTTTTAAATTTTTATTCGAGTTATTTCATGTTTAGTGACAGTGCTTTTCAATCCTCTTTAGCTGTGTTCTCATTCTATATGCAAAAAAAATTAGAGATTATTATCCTCAGATACTAAAAAGTGGAATTTTTACTCTTTTTTTCATCATTTTTTTATCTTATTTTTCTTTCTCAGATGAACATATGTTTTGAAAATCTTATCACACCTTCCTCATTTATTAAGTGCGCTCCTCATTTTGAAAAGCAATGTTTAATGTATATCATCAAACATTGATAAAAAGTTCAAATGTATATTTATAAATTATGCCTTTTATATTTTTTTTGTACTATTGTTTCTTATAAAACTGACAATATACATACGTAATTAGGATATTACTTTGAAATCATAATTATTGACTTTCTATTTCAATATTGTTGATTACACGATTCTAAAAATTTATAAAACTTTTTTTTATATTAAAAATGCATATTTAACATGGATCATGTCTTTTGCTTGTACAATAGTGTTACTAACACAAGCAATTCATTACCTTGGAACGTACAAAGTTGAGAAACTTTCATTTTAAAGCTAAAAAATTTAGTTTGGGGAAGGGAGGGATAGCTAAAAAGTCCAAAAAAAGATGCACCCGCTTCACTCGTATTTCAAATTATAAATCAATATCTTGGACACAATCGATATAGTTTGTTGCAAAATATAGTAAAGTATCGTTAATTTTTTTAATTTTAAAATTGTACATATTGGAATGTATAAACTCTCCCTACCAGAAGAGAGACTTTATATAGTAAGTAGGCATAGTTGATACATTCCAATATGTACAATTTTAAAATAAAATCAAAGTGATGTGTTTATATAATTATACCTTTTTATTATATACATTAAATAATGCATATATAATACTATTTACTATTTTACTTCTCTAAGTGCCTTTTTCGTTTTTTGCAGTATTTCTTTGTATTTTTACACAAACAGCATACTACAGAAAACACACACCAAAAAATATTTTAACTATTTAAATCATTTTTAAAAATTGTTTTTATTTCATAAAAGGGTGAATGCACCTGTATCAACTCTCCCTTCTTTGGCTTTTTATTTATTTTCTTTGTTTACAAAGATATGTGTTAGCTTATCATTTAAAGTATGTTTATAGTATTTTATTTCTTTCAATGTGTTTTTACATAGAATAAAATGTTTCTATGAAATCCTAAAAGATTAATCAAAATTTAAATATTTATACCTTGTTTTGTTGTTTTACTTTGAGAGTCCAAAATAGATTTTTAAAAGAAATTTTTTTACTTTTTTTAATTTTATCCTTTTCAATGGGATGCACAATGGAGGAATACATAGTCATCTATCAATGGGTGGATCCACTCATGAAAAAATTCATTAATAAGAGCTATAGAGGGTGTGTATCAACTCTCCCACCGTATCAACTGTCACTCCCTTCCCTTTTATGATACATACATTGAAATTGTACCATTTAAACCAACTAAGCTATTTATATACTCATACTGAAAAATAAAGACAATCTGTGGCTTGATAAGAAAATCATATTACCTTTGTATGAACATGCATTGTAAGATATATCTTTTATGAAGAGATAAAAGAATTGTTGAAATATTTATTAAATACATAAGCACATGATATACATAAATACATAAGTCATGGCTGTTTCGTACATTTTTTTATGGAAATGAAAATTTAAGTACTACTTTGGAGCATAAAAAAAGTTATATCAATAAAAAAAGGAGCACTCTTTATTATTTGCTGGACCTCCAAATGACTTAAGCAGGGACATTTTGGCTAAGAAATTTTTTAACACTAGTAACATATTAACGTTTTCCTCTAAATATATCAAAGAAAGATTTCTAAAAAATTATACATATCTGTAAAAACACTTTTGTAGGGGAAATTTTTGTTTTAAACGTCATTGCTAAATGGTTACTATCTACATTTTATTTCTCATATAAATCATATAGAAAATGATACAAAGGTTTTCTATTTTTATTATAATTTCTTCAAAAAAAAAAAGTCGTAAGTACGAGTTAGATTCATTTTTCAAGCAAAAAAAGATAAGCTGTACGTTAAGGAACCTTTAGATAACTTCCTTGAATGATTAATGTAGCAAAAATAAATGAATATAACTCGATATTTAAATGTTTGAAATGAGACTGGTCTTAAAGGAAGATGATTATTTTATATCTTTTACGACGGGAAAGACGATCTAATGAAATTTCATGATACCCACAATTTCAATAGATCAGCATGTATTAGTTCTACTATCTGTCCAAAGGGAGAGAGAAATGATAGTAG
Organism: Lepeophtheirus nordmannii; assembly: GCA_963680855.1. Taxonomy (NCBI): domain Eukaryota; kingdom Metazoa; phylum Arthropoda; class Copepoda; order Siphonostomatoida; family Caligidae; genus Lepeophtheirus; species Lepeophtheirus nordmannii. The sequence continues at coordinate 36,113,302 of OY804523.1, read as the reverse complement.
AGCTGTGTGTTTCTGCATAAAGAGGTCGGAAAGAATGTTAAAAGTAGCATAAAATCTGAACGAACGAACGGTTGGGTCATTTTTGTAGTCGTATCGTCATTGCAGTTTCCTTCTTTTACTGATTAAAGTAAAAAAACAAAAATAGAGAAAACAGATACAAAATCATATGGTTTTAACGTTATTTGAAGCAATACATATTTTGAACAATTCTCAAATACCTTATATTTTTGAAATCAAGGTGCATTATATAGTTTGTTAGTAGATAAAGACTTTTGCAAACAGTAAATAATATTATTCGGACCATAACTTTGAAATTGGGACGTTGCAGGGCATCTGAAAATGTAAAATTTTTATTCCCTTTTTTCATCTTTAAAATGTCAGTACCACATTGAGAAGTACCTGAAATATTGCAAATAGTTTTTTTATACTTTTGTGTAGAAAATACCATAGAGTAATAAATTTTACTCTAAAAACGGGACACTCTAGGTCCTTTTATATATATTCAAAGTTTTTTATATCTGTATGTATTTTTGTGATAATCAACTTACATATTATATCCATATAAAACACAAGACTAGCACATAAATTATTTTAATCTGATTAATGATTTGTTTGTTATAAAAGCAAACATTTCATATTAAGAGTGCATTATGTCGAAACTTATGTTATGTTATATATAAATATAATAGCTTATATATAATATGAAGAATACGCAGTTTTAATTTACTTGTCTTTTTTGAGTATAAGAATGTACAATATTTGAAACCTTTTTTGTTTGTTTGTTTCATGATGATAATTGATTTTTAGAAATGACAATTAATTTCTTTGTTTCCTTACATATGCACTTAGTTATGTGTAGTTGAAAAATTCTTACTATTTATAAAATGTCTTGCTTTCATAGAGCTTTTTAGAAAAGTTGGTGTAACAATAGATTCATGAAAAGAATGAAAGAAGTAGGAATGATATTAAGAGTACCACCATATTTTTCAGAAGTAACTATCTTCAATTTAGAAAAAACAAGAGAACACCATACAAACAAACAACTTTCACACTAGAATAGTACTTCTGGTACTTAGCTTTAAATACATAATATTTTTATATTTGCTTATAGCACAAAACAAAAACAAATAGCTTAATGGGGCTGATAATAATTTTATGAGAGGAATGACAACAAAAGGAATAGTATTATGTATATGTACATATTAACATTCTTCCTCGCTTAGCACCAATCCAATTTCTTCGGAAATAACCCTATTTTAGACATTTAATTGCTAAATGATTATAATATATGCAATGTAGAAACTAACAATGTATTTATTTGAGCTTTTTAGAAGATTTAAACCCTTCTTTGTAATGGATTTAAATATATTTTGTTAGTAATATAAATACTTGTACGTACGTACATACACAATACATATTTATATATTACAAAAGTATGCAATACAATTGTAATAAAAATATTTGCTATTAAAAAAATGGTTTGATTATAAGCATCTACATATAAATATATGGAGAAGAATTAACCCATTATTTTTAAGAATAAAAAAGAATACACAAAAACATTAATAAACGATTTTCATCCTAGAAAAGTTGTTTACTACTAAATAATTTGACATTATCCTCATATTTCTAGTTTTCACAATGAAGGAGGTGCAGCTGCCTATCAGCAATATCCTGTTTGCCAAGGAAAGGAACTAACGTGTTCCAATAACATTTTGAACCGCATGGGAGAGTTTAATGAAGTTGAAGATATCATAGAGAACAAAACCAAGCCATGTCTAACCAATTGCGAGGATCAAATCAACGATCTATTTGTTACGACCTCCAATTATCCAAATAAAAAAACTTTTAAAGAAAGGGAAGAGTTTTGTTTATTGATAAAAAAGTTACTCAGGTAATTATTAGATTAACACTAAATATTTTTAAATAAGTATGTAATTAAAGTTATACCTAGGTGTTGTTAGATTTTTTTAATATTTGTAAATCACATTTATCTACCATTTATGTATGTAGACTTAAAATATAAAGAACCATATTAAATATACCTATACCCTCCTATTCATAATTGAAAATTTTTATAGAGTACTTATTAACACCCGTTAATGTAAGTACAGTTTTCATTTTCATTTGAAGATTATTTGATAATTTCAACATAAGAGCTTTTCATAGACACAGATGTTTGTAAGAGTTGATATTACATACATATATATATATATATAAATGAGCATGCTTAGTCACATTTTCAATCTGTCACGTACCTAAAATGGTTGTAAATATACATTTGTACAATAGTTCCTCATTTTGTGCTTTTCTTGAAGCAGCATCAGACCAAAAAAAAAAAACTCATGGAAAATATATTGTATGCTATGAAGTACGGTTTTGTTATGAAAGATACCAAAACATATTTGATCAAATTAAGAGGCCTCTTTTTCTGCATACATATTTCATATGAACCTATAAATAATACTTAAATATGCCATAGTTTTTTTAGGAGATGGTAATAATCTGCCAATAGTGTACTAATATTTTTTTGTCCATATTCGCAAAATGGTATTCTATATTGTTCACTACTACTTATTTTTTATACACATTGATCAGAGGTTAAAGAAAGTTTTCATTTTACGGTTCCAAGTTGAGTCGAAAAACTTTTGTATTACGTCTCAAGTCCGACTTTTTAAATTTTCTTATCAAGTTTAGTTCTAGTCTTCAGATTTCTTAGGAGTTCATTTCAAGTCTAGTATTTGTGTATATATTATTCTAGATATATAGTCTGCAAATACATACCAAGAAATACTTAATACACTGATACATACTCTTTTACTCTCTGAAATACGCCGACATAAGTTAGGATTCCATATTTATGTGTATAAGACTACATTCGTACAAAAAATGACAGGCTTAGTAAAGAGGGAACATTCCACGTATTAACTATTCTTTACATCAGCAGGCATGATCAAAAAAAAAGTCTGACTTGAATTTTGTGGAGTACTGTGTATTCAGTTAAGAAAATATAATAATGGGGAAAAAAATTGTTAAGAAATGGTGTCTAGTTCTGAAAAATTTCAAACCTTGAGTCTTCAAAATACAGATTTGATTCCAAGTCATCACTTCTGATTTTAAATTAGATATATGTATTAGGTACATTCAACTGTTTGAAAATTGAAGTACAATAGATATTTATATTTATGCTGAGGTGAAAATTTGCCGATGAGTGTAAAAAACCAAGCCTGAGATGATGTCATAAGAAGTGTGGTAACACTGAGAAACGTAATATCTGTCGAGCCTACCAAAGACATTTTAATCTTCAAAATAGGAAATAATAATTAATATAAATACACACTATCATCATGTTGTACAATGACATGTTTGATAAAAAATTTATGCTCGCCGATATTCCAGAAATTTTGATATCTTTACTGATTGTAGCAAAGTTCAGAAAAATTTCTGAACTTCATGGAGCCTGCAAACAAATGTAATTATAATCATAACAAAATTCATATCTTTTCAACTTTTCGTAAGGTGTACTTAATTATATTACGAAAGATTAAAAAAAATATATATTTATATTTTTATTAATTTTATACCTTTTTTTAAATGTATATTTCTATATGTACTTTGTCAGATTATTGGACTCTTTATTCCACCCATAGACCACAATTTAAAATTCTTTCTAAATATAACTTTTACAAACTTTACGTGTTAGTTTATAATTGAAATATTGCATAATCTATTTAGCTTTAATTTCTGAGCATATTTTTAGATCCTTATGATTACGTTTATTATACATCTTTTTTATTAAAAAAAGTTGTCAAGCGACAAAATTGTACACACAATTCAATAAAAAAATCAAGATCTTCCAATATTTAACATTAAACTTCTATTATCATTGTCTAAATCCCTTAATCAAACGTTTTCATAAAGCTTTTGTAGTTTATTATTTTTATAATCATCCTTATAAAAATATGACTTTTTTTCTGAGGAAATCCTAGAAAAAGAAAGGAAAACAATGGTAGGTCTTCAAAAAAAATTACTTTCTTTTGTGAGAAAATGAACAACGAGTATTATCAAATTAAAAATTAATTTATACCTATATGTACATAGTTATATTTCTCTTTAAGAACTAACTAAACTGAAAAACCATATACCAATGCTTATAAATACATATTATACGGATATTTTACTTTACTTTTATTCCTAGGCTCACATTTGAAGATGATAGTATTTTAATATATACTTAGCTATAATTAAATATATTTACATTTTTATTTGATTTAAGCTGAGACCGTAAGGAAAATATCAGAGTACTTTATCCATACGTGATTATGATGGATTAATTATCATTATTGTTACTTTCAGAACTTGTCAAGGCCATAAACGACTACCTTTATCCTCAGAATATCCAAACCTTTGTAGTGCTCTAGAAAATATTCCAAACGTATACTCTCACTGCTCTAATCCTCTAAATCGTTGGAGATCTGAAAAATTAGAGAATAAGACTTTAGCTCGAATATTACAAACTGAGATATACAACTATGCACGTGAAAATTTAGCTATAATCAATATATTTATAAAAGAATCGTATACAAAACGATTTCGTAAGACGGAAAAGATGAGTCGTATTTCATATATTGCATCCTCTGGTGGTCTACTTGGACTTTGCATGGGCTTTTCATTTGTTTCTCTTGCTGAAATTTTATATCACATTTTCTTATGTCTCGGATTGTTTTGCAAGAGAAGAACCACTCGTTTTGTGTCCATTGAAATCGAGAGACGGAATAGTAGAAAAAAACGAAAAGAAACGACAAGGACTCAACAAAGACTTGTTCCGGTTGAAACCACTTCTGTGAATAACTTTTCTGATAATAATCAATATGAATTCCGTGATTGGCTATAAATACACTTCTTTTACAGAATAATTCAATTCAATATTCGTTTTAATATAGGAAAATATGTATAACAAAACTATGACATTACAAATTCCTAATATTTAATTATTTTTTGTCAAATAAAAATGTATAAAAAGTTATTTTATTTTAATGCACATTTTTTGGATGTTCAAAATTCATATAAATATATTTATATATATGATTTATTTTTGCTTTTTTTGAATGCTTGAATTAAATTGGAATAACGTTACTTCACTAATATATTAACAATGACTGCATATTACATATTGTTACTCTACTTTTTGATCCATCAATATTTTTATTATAATGTAAAAATCTAATTAAAATGTTCTTTCTATTATTCATTTGGAGATATGTCATGGAAAATCTTTTGAAATTTTAGATGAAAATAAATAAATTTGCAAATAAAAATGTGAAATAAATATCAAAGAAGGGCTTATATTAAAAAAATCAATTCTAAAATCTTTTATCTAGCACAAATGTATAAAGGTAAATTTAAAATGAAAATGCTCAGGAAGAATTATTGGTTGTGAAATAATATCTTTTCACACCAAAAACTATAAATTTATTAGGGTTGCAGCTGGTTTTATAGGAGAAAAACCCTCGAATAAATACTTTATTAAAGAAAGATAGGCAAAAAAAAAATTATCAATCAGGAGATAAGAGTGGGATCAACACTATTCAGAACAGTATACCCCTAAACAAGCATCCCCCATATAATATAATCTCGTTACAGGTGTCACTCTTAAATATGTCTAAATATATGCATTAAGAACACTTGTGGATAGTTATTTTTTAATTCACAAAATAAGTATTCTTCCAGGCTTAAATTGAATTCAAAAAAGCTCAAAATGTAGGGTTCGATTTCTCAAAAACCGTCGAGTATTTAAAAAAAACTAATCCAGTTGGAAATTAGTGTGCAAAACTGAATAACTTTTTATTATACTTACGCTCCTTAGGATTTTTGACATTTCAAATTTGTTGACCACTGTTGAATACTACTAAATGGCAACTAAAACTTGTTGTATTCCCAATAGAATGTTGTCAGTCATCATAAAATAACTTCTTAAGTAAGAACACAAATACTTATTTGATGGATAGATTGAAAATAAATACTTTCTAAAACAATTTGCATTCACTCGTTTAGTATATCTAGAAATCGAAAGTTGAAATGATCAGTAAATGTTTGATTGGATTTGACCAATACTTCCATAGAACGAGTTCATTCATCTTAAATCAAAAAAATGGGATAGACGTAACATTTTATGTCTAAGACAAAGATTATGGAGTAGGAAAAATATAATAATTGTTTTATCGGAGCATTCAGCAAAATAAAGAAACACTATGTATAAGCATGAATGTCTAAAGGGGTGATTACCTGAAAACAGATATTCTATAATTCCCATATCATCAACAATTTATAAATGTATTTGTAAACTATTGATTTATTTACACTTATTACACATATTAATGTCCTGAATATTGTTGATCTGCCGAACACATTGAAAAGAGAATGAATATTTAACTATTTTACAATAAATATCAGTGGTATCAGAATGAGGTAATTAGTTAACTACAGAATTGGTGTATTAACACATCGGTCAATAAGTCCCAGGCTTAACTATCAGATGACACCACTAACAAAATAATAAAATATTTTTCTAAAGTACCAACCTTCAAAAGGTTACTGTCAAAATTTCATGTCGTTTGGTTCATTATTTATTGAGTTACAATAGATTTATCGAGACCTTCAAAATATGCTTCAGTTTTGTCAATCACTTCCTCATCTTAGCCAAATCTCTTTCCACAGAGCCCCTTTTTGAGTTCTGCGAAGTGCCAATAGTCCCTGGGGGCCAGATTTGGAGAATATGGTGGGTACAGTAGCAATTCCAAACTTAATTCGACCAATTTTGCGGCTGTTTTTATTGACGGTGCATTGTCTTGTCTTGGAAAAAAAAGAGCAACTTTTATTTCTTCATCTGAGGACTTTTCTGGGCAATTTCGGCCTTCAAACGATCCAACAACCCAATATAATAGTCGCTGTTGATTGTTTTTCTATGTTCCAAGTAGTCAATGAATAAAATTCCATGTGCATCCCAAAATACAGAGGCCATGACCTTCCCAGCCGGTGTTTGAGTCTTTGGACGCAAACTGCCGATTTGATTCCGTAGTGATGTGGCGAATCCTTTTTATTTCGAGTGAATATCTCCAAACAGCTCTTTGAATCATCTGCTCGTTGCTGTTTTTGCTCTGGTGTGAGCAAACACGGCACACATTAGGAAAACAGCTTTTTCATCTCCAAATGTTCGTGTATGATGGTGTAAACACTAACTTTTGATAACTTCAGAGTGTAAGCTATCGCTTGCAACTTCACTTTGTGATTACCCATGATGATTTTCAGGGGGTTTTCAATGCTTTCCGGAATAACCATCTCATTTAGCCGGAATTCAGCATCATCGGTGAACGTACGACCACGTTTGAAATCGGCAAACCATCGTTTGATGGCTGTTTCCGATGAAACATAGTCTGGATAACACTTTTCAAGCCAAGCTTGGGCTTGAACGGTGTTTTTTCTCATCAAAAAGCAATGATATATCAACACACGAAATTGCTTTGAATCCATCGTTTTTAAGAATTACAAAAGTAGCGTCACATAAACCACTGTAACTCGATAAATAATTAACCAAACGTCATGGATTTTTTTCATATATTTCAAAAATTCAATTTATTTCGGGGGGAAAGAGGGGGTCTTTATTTAGAATAATTTACATTATTCAACTTCCTTAGAAAACCACCATAAAAAGGTTGTTGTTATTGATCATTAATTCTTTTTTACTAATAAACATTATGTCTAGAGATACATTTTTAGAATATGAATGATATTCCAATTTATTGACATTGATTTCTTGACTTAATTATAATCTGAGTTTTCCAGACAGCTCATTTCCTACCACATCAATCCAATTAAAAAGGAATATTTATAAACACTAAACAATGGAAAAATATAGCAATTACTGAATGCTGTTGCTTAGTTAATAAATTGTTTGGCCTTAACTATATTAAAAAACCTTTTTCTTGATTACCAAGTCAATTATTTAAATTATAGTGTCGTTCAAACCTAGGAAATCATGAAGAGAAATGAAATGGAAAATAAAACAACTTTATTAAAATTGAGATTAAACGACAAGGTATTATTTCATCCATAGTTTTGGCATAAAATAAACAAAGTGAAAAAAAAAGTGCAAAAGTTAAAGCATAAAAAACATTTTTTAGTCAACTATAGATTAAAAACAAATTACGTTCCTATCTTATTCATTTTATACGAGTAGGAAGTGCTTAAATATATTTAACGACATAGTAGAACTTACTAAATTACACATTTCAGAGTTTCTGCTACAAGAAGAATATTATAATAATTTTTTTTTGGAAAGATATGTTTTATGAAGAAACCAAACATCAAGGATGTTCCCATTTCAGTTAGTTTGTGTCATAACACATTGAACAAATTTCTTGCTATACTTCAATAATGGAAACCCTCCTCAGTTTATCTATGACAAATACTGTATTGAAGTAGTATTTTTTATTTTTTTCGAAATGAAGAGCTCATACTAGGCTGTCCCGTTTTTGGATCAATCCGTTGTTTTGTCTGCACTAAAGAATTTTTTGTAGTTTAATTATTAAAAAAATGAGAATTGGAAAGTTTTAGCCTTCAATGGCCGTTTTATCACCTCTCAAGCCATTTAAAGTTTGAAAAATTGTCTCTATTCAACGAAAATGAACTGTTTTCAAAGAACTTCATAGGTCTGAAATTTAAAAAAATTAAGACCAATGTTTTTTTGGACCTTCTAGAAATTTCACTTTTCGGAACAATTTTTGACACAAGTTGGAAAATGACATCCTTTTATAGCATTGGCTCTACAAGAGGGTCAAAAATTGGTGTATACAGCTTTTCATAAAAACCTACCCTGAAATTTTGAGAACAATGTTTTTAAATTTTAAAGTTATTTGTTTAAATTTGGTTCATCTATATTGTGAGTAAATTTCAAGAACCAATTTGAATTGATTTTAATTTTGTTGCTCATTTTCCTATTAATTTTATGCATTTATTTGAAAAATATTTTTTATTATCAAACATTTCTTTATCAAAATATATAGTTTAGTTAAGTAATGTATCTAACTAAAATATTTTAACGATTTCAGCTAAAATGAATCAGTATTGCAATAAGTGAAAAAATGTCCTTAGACTAATATACCTATAATTTACTTATTAAACGTGACATATTATTATAAATGTTTTTTGGAATGCTGCATAGTATATTAATTAAATTTACATTTTACGGGACTCAATCGACTAAGGAGATCCTGATTCTTCATTATAATTAAAAATATTGCTACATTTTTGAAATATTTTCCTACTTTTATTTGATTTTTTAGTTGAAATCGAATATGTTTTATCAGTACTATGAATCCTGTGACCTTATTGATCATTCAAAATAAAACGTTCTCATTTTAATTTATTTGTGATCTTTTCTTATCTTTTTCAATTTAGTTTTCCATATTTTCAGGCACCATTTCAAATATTTTAAGGAGTATATCTTCTTTAAATTTTTTTTGTCTTCGTCTATTCTCCTTCAGTATTTCTAAATTTCATTAAAACCAGATTTTTGTGGTCCTTTATGAGGATTTTTTTGTGTAATTAAGACTTCTTTCATAATTTCTAATTTTTAACGTATTTGACTCATAAATTTAAACTTTATACAAAATATGTAAAAAAATTAAACAAATAATTCAAAACATAATCTACAAAAACAGGTTTTCACGTTGAATATATTTATACAGTTTTGTATTTTTTTAACTTTATATTTGCAAACCCTGTGGTGTCATACAAAATGGTAGAAAATTTACCCCTATTATCTATAAAATAGTTATAAAAATTTAGAAATTTAACATCAATGTCACTTTTTATACAATTGATAAAATTTAATTAATTTTGCATTGATACCATCAGTAGTTATTTGTATAACTTTTAAATACCACTTTTTTTATAAAAAAAGGAACTCTTTAACCAATTTTAAATTAAACTTTTTTTACCTCTTTGTATAGTATGAGAGTTTATAAACTAAAAGGAAAAAGCCAAAAAATAATAAGAAGAAAAAAAGTTAAAAGGAGTCCCAAAGGAGATAAGGGTCCCAAAAAAAGTTTGTATATATAACTAAGAGGTAAATTAAGTAAAAAGTAAAAATAAAAAATAATACAAAAGTGCCTTATTTAGAAAGATTATTTTCATGTTAAGATAAAATAAATAAGCACTCTTGGGTTGAAGTGTATTTTCATAAAATAATTACAGTAAAATGGTTTTTATTATTTATGTTTTTATCACAAGGTACCTTTTATATTAAGAGAAAAAACCTGCAAAGTCCTGTTTATGAGCAATGTTTCTTGGGATATACTTTAATATATTTTTTTTAGTCAATATTTTTGCTTTTAGGATAAATATCTATCCGTTTACGATATCAATTAATGATCAGAATTCTAATGATAAGTATCATTACATTAAAATTTAATATCGGTCGTTTTATAAAATATCCAGATATAATATGTTATTGAATAAAATAAGTTTCTGCAAGTGTTGGGATATCATGGGTGACGGGTCGAGCTCAATTCATAAACTACAAAAATAAGAACTTTGTTATGATCCATGTATCGTTTCTTACTTCTTAAGTTAAAAAAAGAACCTCATTCTTGGGTCTTAAAATTCATATTACATAAGTTTGGTAACACTGACACAATTTTATGATATTTCCATTTTGTTATTAACAATATTGTCAACTAAGGTGGCTGTTTTATTCAAAAATAAAATAAAAATTTAATGGTTTTTCTATATATAAGTGATTATAAGTATATATATTTATTAAAATATAACTCAATATTGTAATAAGTAAATACATTTTTTTAAGACTGTAATACATGACAAAAAAGCAAAACATTTATTGAAAAAAAAAATTGAAGCCATATTTAAGAAAATGAAGGTCTTCTATTGCGATATGGTTCATTGTACAGATCCAGCAATCCAATGATGTACCATTACCTGAAACTGGGAATGAACAATCATAACAATGCCTTTTAGCCTAATATAGGTACATATATATGTATATGGGTAGGTTCTTTTAAACTTTTTTTTTTAATTCTGCTGATGGATATATAGGTTGCAAAATAGTATATGCATCAGGTCCTGTGAGCTAAAAACATGGTGACATAGAAACTGTGTATTGATTTATATGTTTAAATATATGAAATAAAAGAATTCTACTCCTACTTTCTATCCACCAAAACTGTATATTATGATAGCCTTATACTACCTATGAAACTCTATTTTAATATAAAGCGAAGAGTAAATCGACATCAGCTTAAAATATAAAAGTATGATGTCAAATATTCTATTGTAGGAAAATATGTATGAATGAATATACTATAAAAATAATAATCACTCTGGCAGGGATTCAACTTTGTGTCATATACATACAATGGGCGAATATATACACAGAAATAATGAAGTCTTTAAAATAATGCAGGATAAAATGATGCAATGATTAATTAAACATATACCCCAGTTCTGTTAAAAAAATATAGAGGAACCAATATTTTTTGATCTAGCTACAGTACCTTTATTATTCAATCACAACATTAGAGTACATGTAGAATAGATATGTTCAGAGTGTAAATATGAAATAAAAACTTTAAAAAACCTTGATACAAAACAGATTTTAAATTCAGAATCAGCACCACAAAATTAGTTAAAACTAACTAAGTTATCTCTTACTAATTTTTTCTTCTTTTAATTTTGTCATGCAGTGTTATTATTTAAAAAATTGTAATTATAAATTACAAAAGTCTATATTATAAGATAAAACCTATTTAAAAACGAACGATAAATCGATATTGTAAATTTTACTTCATAAACCTAAGAGGTTTTCAATCTGGGAGCTAAAGCTCTATAGGGAGTCGTACGGTTTTTTTAGTGGAACCATGTCTGTAACCTTGAGATCAATTGATAAAAAAGTTTTTGTTCAACGTTTGCAGACACATAATTGTAGTACATGTAAATGATTGAGCACCCCTTACTCAATACAGTATACTATACTTATGTACAAGTAATCTTATATTCGTACTCCCAGTTGATTCCCTTTTTGATTGTTTAGTTATGTGTTTAATATAACATTCTCATTGCCATGGCTTCGAAAGGGAAGAAGAGAAAGTTTGACGAAAGTTAAATCAAATTTGGCTTTACTCATAATCTTAAAAATAGTGGAGATGTTCTTCAATGAGTTTTATGTTTCAAGACTCTCTTTCTAAAGAAGACGAAGACGTCCAGGAAAACTACTTCGTCACTTACGGATAAATTACCCAGAAAAGGCCAAAAAAAGATATGGTTTTTTTCAAGAGAAGTGAAGATGTTCTTAAAAGCTAAAGGTTGAACTCTTCTGGCTCTTATACCCATTTAAACATGAGTGCTGTTCGTGCATCATATTTAGTTGAACCTAAAATTGCACGTGCCAAAAACTCACACACTATTGGAAAAGAATTCATCTTTCCTTGTTGCCGAAAGATTGTATCTTGTTTAATGCGAAAATATGATTAAAAAAACTCAATCCTTTGTCTCTCTCGGATAATATTGTTCAACGTCAGATTCAAGAATTGGCTGGAAATATCAAAGAAATCCAAATTCCTTGCAATCCAACTCGACGAATCTAAATATAATTATATACCTTCGTTATATTCATGACTTTGACTTCAAGAGAAGTTTTTGTTCTCAAAAGCTCTCGAACCAACAAAAAAGATAAAGATATTTTTACTACAATTAATTATTTCTTCCAAAAAGAAGGCCTAAATTGGAATAATTTATGTGGTGTTACAACTGATGGTGCTTGAGCCATGCTAAGACATAAATCTGGTTTCCAAGGCCTTCTATCATCCCGAGGTTAAACATTTTCACTGTATGAAACATAGATTTGTATTGGTATCCTAGACATTGTCAATTGACTTAATAAAGGTTTTAAAAGATGTAGTTAAGCTTGTGAACTTCGTCAAATCAAGTGCTCTCAATATAAGACTTTTTACAAAGGATCTCAATGGCAAGGAAATGAGTTTTCCTTTGTACATAGAAATTTGCTGATTTTCTGCTGGCAACATGCTGGAGAGACTACAAACACATGTATTTGAACATACACTATTTATGCCAATCTTGAAAAATCAACAGATCACCTCCAAAGCTTAAAGATGACCAGTGGCATGCAAAATTGAACTATTTGACAGACATATTTTCTCAAATATACCAGCTTAACACTTTACTTCTAGACAAAGAATCAACTGTTATCAATTTTGTCAACAAATTGAAAGCTTTCCTACAAAAAGTAGTCATTTGGAAAGAAAAGATAAAAGATGGAAAATACGAACAGTTTCAAAATACAGACGCTTTTCTAAAAGATGGGAAAATGAAGCCTCTTTACAAACGAAAGTTTTTTGATACAGTTCATATTCACTTGGAGTTATTAGGAGAAGAAATTGAATCTTATTTCCCAGTCTTAAGTGATGATGAGCCTAAACTTATCAGAAATCTTTTCTGATGTGTCAAAGACAGAACCTAATATTGAGACACTTATTGATGCTAAACAGATTCGGCCATCTCATTCAAGGACTTATGTAAATACATAATTACAGTATACATTTATAGGTATTATGCGTGCGTAAAAAAGAGCCTCGATTAGAGGAAAATTGACGGATTTAAAAAAGTTGAAATCCTCTGATATATCTCATTCATTGTCTGAGTTTCGTTTCTATTTTTTCTCATGGATTTAAGATTAGATTTCTTGTTGTAGAACCGGTGTTGTATACTTTAATGTACCGTTGTAAATTTAAGAAGGGTTAGAAAACCAATCTACTATTACAGCTACAGTACAACTAAAGTTTGGCTAACTATTAAAATCTGTAACTAGTACAAGTGGACGCTGAACAGGTGAAAATGTGTATGGTCACAACTCAATCACCTAATATGTGAGACTTGATAGTTCTGTATTTAAATAAGTTATGTACCATATAATATATGATTCTTGGGGATTTTAATCAATAATTTATCTACTTATGAATAGGTACTTTATATAAGACTCATCCATTAATAGTCATTAATTCAATACGTCTAAGAAATGTTTTTTGATTTAGTGGGTGGCAGTGCATGACTGTTCTTAGCTATTGAAGTGATTTATTTGGTTAATTACGATATATTCAATGAGATTCTTTACGTTGGAAATAATACTTCAATCATAATAATTGAACATAAAGTTCTTTTTTTCTTTTTAATAATTTCACAGGCCCATCCGTAATTATTAAATTTATTATTTAAATCAGATTATTCAAATTTTGTTAAAAATTCTTTTACTAGCAATTACATTTTTGAAAATGTGTGAAAATGGCTAGATGATGAGGTAAATATATATCCAGGAATGGGTAATACTTTTATGGATTTTATTTGGAATACTATTTAATTATGTTTTGCTTTTATTGACGTCATTGAAATGAGTCACTCTTTAGTCTTTTTAAGGTGTTTAATAACTATTTTATTTTAACTACTAGCATCTTTTTTTAATAAACTTGGTATTACGTACGTAATATTCATTTAAACTATGATGTATTTCACCTTTTTCATCAAATACTCTGTTTCTTAATCTTATTCATAAAAACAAAGCGTTTAATACTTTATCCTTATCAAGCTTTTCTTAATTATCTTTATAAACTACCATTTATTTTCTAAATATAAGTCTTACAAATAATTATAAACAAATAACAAAGAAAGAGGAGATAAGGTATTGGAAACTCTGAAATACTTTCTGTAAAAGATTGCTTGGTTAAATATATATATATGACATATCTTGATAGAACATGTATACCTAGAGTAGTAATAAAGAAAAAACTTTTTTAAAATACTTTTTTTTTGTATATATATACTTACGTATGTCAATGTATATTTAAAGAACATTTTAAAAGACCCTTATATATAAATCAAGAGACAACATTTTTTTTTAATCTTTGCCGACTAAAATATTTATTCATATTCATGTTTGTATATATTGACCGGTGTTTTTTGTTTGTTATATTATTAGTGAATAATTTTAATTTAAGTTTATTTTTTTCAAGTTACAAAAATTTCAATTTCAATAGGAGTCTGTATTTAGTTTATACGCATTAATTCATTAAGCTGCATAATATATATTACAGATATAACATCATTATCGGAATAAACATTTCTCTTTTAATAGATACTTACCTTGTCTTTTATCGGATTAGTTTCTTTTTTAACCATCTAAGTACATACATATATACTATGAAATATTCTTATAATTAATTAAAACATGTTATTTTTACAGATATAATAATTTATCAAAGGATTGCACCTAGGGTAAATTAATCATTTTGTAAAAGAAGTGAAATGAATAGTAATGAAGGTACAGTTTCTGAGAATAATGAAAAAAGGTTGAACACTTCGTACCTGATATATGTTCTTAAAAGAGGTCCATCATGTTTTATGTACTTTATATACATATGTATATGTATATAATATCACATAGGTCCGTATTAAGATATACCTAGTGAATAAAAGAAATGAAAAATAATGTAGGTATAGGTCATCATTTTTCAAAACTTCCTTCAAAGTGCATTGAACTGTGATTAATTCGCCAGCTTTTGAGTATTAAACTATATTTAAGGACAATATGCGTCCTATAATTTTCTTAATGAATCGATATACAGTCATTTCAGGTCAAAACGTGCAAAAATAACAAAAATTAAAATCATATGAAAACTATACAAATTTGAAATAATTTGGCTCTTTAATTCTAACGATAGGAAAGTTAGCAAAATTGAGTATACTTTCTCCCAAAAAAGATACTGAAATTAAACACCGCTTTCACTTATTCATCAACATTTATATAACTCCATTTTTATTCAATGGAGTTCAAAATTCGTATGTAAGATAATTAAAATATATTAATTTCAAAATTTAGTAAATTTTAGGACTAGTAAATTGAAGTAGTACAGATATATAACTACACAAAGAGTAGCTTCTGAAAATTTCCAACACAAATTTCAAGATCAATTTTAAACGTGCGACGGAGAAAGTCAGAAACTGAAAATAACATTTTCGTAAATACATAAATTTAGCTACAATATAGTTATAAATTAGTTTGTGAGTTCAATGGAAAAGTTTGTATAAAATTTTTTATCTTATTATTATACGTTCTTATAATTGAAATAAATAAATTTTATATTATCATTCATCAAATTTAGCCCATTTTTAAAAGCATTTCGACAAGTAAAATTTAATAATTGTAAAATTGTTATGTCATTTTATTTTAAATTTAGAGATATGAGCGTCTAAAAGTTTAAAGAGTTAAATATAATTTTATTGAACAATAAATTATCACGCCTATAGTATCTTAATACTAGAATATATATTTTTAAATTTTTTAACCAATTTTAAAAGTCCATATCCCTGGGTTTAATTTATCAAATTACTTTGAAAATTCTACATAATTTGTGTGTATGTGTTGTATGAAATGCCACAAAAAATACTTTACTGAAATGACAATGAGTATTAATGTATATTTTCTGTTCACGAGTAATTCCACCCTGAATAGGCCAAGATATATGGTATTGTCTTTTCACTTGTCCAACTCAAATATTATGTATATGTATATCACTACTGAAAGGATAATTAATGAAATAGAGAATGTCTTGTTCAGTAAATCTTGTCATCCTTACTTTACATTATTGAAACAAAGAAATTATGCAATTAACTCCCAAAATATTATAATGGAATTTATCTTTTGATATTTAGGAAGTCATAGATACGACGATTCGAAGCAATATTATTTCTGAGTACAAGGTTCTAATGAAGAAACTAGGTTCGATCCCTCTTTACATGACAACCTATTTAATATTTCATATTACTTTTTGTTCCTTTCTGCTTCTTTTTATTATTATCAGAAACAGGTCAAAAAAATATTAAAAGAAAAAAACAAAAGGCGGCTTTTTGCACCTATTAATGAAACGACTCTTAGAAATTTATTATATAATTTTCTACGGGGTTACCATTTATGATCAATCTTTCTTCGTTTTTTGTTGAACAAATATCTATAAAGTAATAGGTAATAGGAAAAAATTGAAACATATAGAATTCACTCGGTGTCAACAAGTTAGTGATGTTTTTTATTCCAGAGGTAGAAGGGGAGGGGAAATTAAACGAAAATAAAATAAACGATTTTAATATGATTCATCTTTAAAAATATACGATATTTGTATATATAAACCACACATTAGTGTGACTGAAATTACTAAACTTTGTATTCAAATCGTGCTGCAAGGTGAATGTCTGAAAAACTGCTAATAATTGGAAAAAATTACTTTTTTTTCTTTAAATACCATCATGATACCGGAGATTTTAGGAATTTTTTATGTAGATAAATCTTTAACTATTAAAAATATATCATTTATCTCAAAAATCACTTCTTTCTAAAGAAAACTCGAAATTAAAAAGACAAAAAAAAATTATGACCTTCATATGCATTGATAAGTTTTTCCTCTTTGAAAAAACTTATTTAACAAAGTTGAAATGGAATATTAAGATATTAATATACATTCTTGAACGCCATTCATTTTTTATTTAATATCAACTTTGTTGAATGAGCTCATGTTATGTTATAATAACGTATGAAGTCTATGCTCTATGTACATAATATATGCCTTTTTTAAATTACATTTCTAATTCGTAATAAATTTACAAAATAATGAAATTTGTATTGATTTTATTCATCAAAATTTAAAAATGTTTAACTATGAATTGATTTTAGAATATATACCTGTGCATAAATATGTATTCCTTTAAAGAAAAAAATTGATATGAATGTGAAACGTATTTGGTATTGCTCTTTAAAGACCATTCTATGAAGTTTATATACGAATTTTCAAACATGATGATTAAATTTTGTGAAATATGGTTTTGTACAATATAAAAACATGTCCCTGGTTGTTCATCCAGATAAGGAATTTACAAGAGTGTAACTAAAAATACAAAGTTACTTTTGCCATATACACACTTATGTGTCCCATATTTAGGTGTACTTTTTTTACATATGTACATACTATTCTTTGTATTTATACATTAGTACCTATATACATACGATTGTTCATTTTAGAAAATTTTAATTAAATGCTTATCGAAAGTAATTATATAAGTTCATTCTCCATCATGAAAACTCATTTTTTATATTATTTTGATTTCGAATGGGCTGATTATACCATAGTGTTTCTAAATTAAGAATTAATTAGTATTCAAGTTTCTGGTTTAATAAGGACTTAATTATGTCCCCCTAAGGATTCCTATCCTTAGCCTCAAAAAATTGCTATGTGACGTTGAAAGAGGTGTATATTATTTATTAATATTTTTCTATCTAAATACATAATGAATAAAAAAAGAAAAATTATTAGATGGTAGCGATCACTAATAATAATTAATATGTGGCTATAATGTATTGAGGTTTTAAGGCTCACTCGGGTATTTCACGGTTTTATAAATCATAGTACTGTTAATAAATGTATCTGCTGGGTATTTGTGATGCCACATTATGGCATATGAGCATTGTAATATTTTAGGAATATTGAAATGGGATATGAATTATGATACATTGTATCTAAACATGATTCATGAGTTTGATACAAATGCTATTTGATACCACTCATGAGTGAGTAAGGAGCAGTGTTGAGTACATTACTCCAAAAAAGTGTTAAATTACCCGTTATTAGTAACTTAGCCACAAAATGAAATGTCGTTAATAACGCTTTGCTCAAGAAAAAGGGTAATTACTAACTTGTTACTCATAAAAGTAACAGGTACATATGTTCCTTTAACAAATATTTTTTTTAAATCAATAAAATTTCTTATGTTGCAAACGTAAAATTAAAAGTTTTATTTTTGATTATTACTGATACTATCAATGACCGGCTATCAGATATAAAGCATGACATTTAGTTTTTTTGTGATTTGGTAACGTTCTTTTTTTCTTTTTGACATAACAGCGTTATAAAGAAGAGAAAGTAATCAAATCAGTTTTCCCCATACAGAAAGACCTATGAAAAATCCCCATCACTATTGTTAGTTGTACATTCTACATTGTAATGTCCCGCTTCAATCATCCAGACTATACATATATAAGGTCACAACAGAGTGATATTGATGCATGATAATATTAATAACAGTTACATTCAAGGGCACGAACAAGTAAACGTACTCGTATTGCTTAATTATTGTAGCTATACAAGCTCCTATAGGTAGATTAATAAACTTACTCTCATTTACTGTCGTATCTGTATCTAAAAATTATTAAATGATGCCTTATACAGAATAACATCCTTCATCAAACCATTCAAACTTTAAAATGCATGAAAAGACCCTTTATAATGATTTGATGAAGGAAGAGATATGTGTGCGCTCATGCAGGTAGTCAGATATATTCTTATTTAAGGAAAAGGAATTGTTAATCACATTTTGATGTAGTACTACATAATATGTATATAAAGGGTAGCTAATAAATAGTTAATATATCAAGTTCTTTTTCTAAACATTAAATTTTGTCACTTGCATTCATTTTTAAAGCTTAATTATATCAATAATAATTTACTCTCATGGGGAAATATATTTTAAGCAATTGGTCTAACTAAACAAACTCATTGAAAAACTTAAAGTTTAAAAAATATGTCCAGTTTCAATAAAATGAGACCAAGACCGATAACTCAATCTCTAGTATATAGTTTTTACTTTACTATATATTATTATCATTCAATAGGCAATATGTTTTAACACTGTTAAGCAATACATTGCTGTCCAATGAAGCGAATGTTCAGTTTCTAGGTATGTAATCAATCATAATCCTAACGCTATTAACTAGTGATCTAATTACTATAAACTATTATCTGTAATTTGAATGATGTTAGTGGAAAAATGGTGTTAATATTGATTAAAAAAACCGCAACTGTTTGTAATTGTTTATGTTGTTAACCTTCCTTGGATAAGGAAAGTCTTTTAAAACTTATGTAGAACAAGCTTTTACCATAAAACTACTCCAAATATAAAACGAATCTTACCTCTATCTTCCCCCCTTTTTTTTCTTCCTAGAATACCTGTTATAATAAGACTAAACAAAATATTGTATAACATAAAAGGTAAGACCAAAAGATATCAAACAACATTAATGTCTCAGTTATAAATATACAGTGAATCATACTGTGTTTTTATTTATCATAGATTTTTCACGAATTTTTACATAATATGAAACGAATTTGTACCGCAAATGATTTTTATAATCCTATATTTGATCTACACCCTGCTTTTGACCATCAGGGGTTTAAAATTAAATCAAATTGGTTTATTGATGAAGATTCTGAGAGGAAAAAAACAACATTAAAAAAGGTAATAATTGAATGAGGATATTGATTTAATTTTACTTTGTGATAAAAAAACATTTAATGATAATGATGAGTTTTTTATGATGAAAATATTGTAGGCAATGTAAATCAGAGCACTTTTTGTTTGCCATTATATTTTTACTAAATAATTATCTTATTTAATGTCATAATTTATGATAACAAATACGTTTTTATCGATGCTTTTTAAATCTAAAAAGACGAACAGTTCAAAAATAATTCCTTACTATAGAAACTTTGGAATTAAGTCTTCTTATTTAAATATTTCAAGAGTGTATACACTTTCTTACAAAATAAACTGAAAGAAAAAAGTTAATAAAAAAATACGTAACATCATTTCTTACAGAGCTTTTTGTGATTATGATGTGATAATTTATCAAAAAAAAATATTAACAAAATTTCATGATATTATTTAATTGAAGCCACAATACAATGAAATAAGATGACTTCTAGAACTGAAGAAACAAATGAACATTTTAAAATTTGCTCTAGGAGTCATAATGTAGAAAAAATTCATATTTTTATAATTGTTTATCGTATATTTTTTTTACTAGATACAAGTTTTTTGTAATTTTGAAGTAATAGAAAAGATATGAATGATGATGAATAGTCAGGTCGATCATATAAAGTATTTAGTGTAAAAAGTATTTAAGTCTTATTAAGTGAAATTTGAATTAACTGCTTGAGAAATGGAGTAAATATCCCAACAAGCAGCTTCTCTTGTCTGGACAAAAATTGGTTAGTTATATTTTTGTGAAATATCTTCAATTAGACTAATAGAAAGTGAATCATATAGGTATCTATATTTCATAAAACATCAATTCATTATATTTCAATTGAACAACTTAAGTTACAAAAAGGGAATCTAAAATTCGCAAATGATCAAAATCGAACTGAATTCTGTATTGCAATAACAACTCAATTCCATTTGTTTTTGTTTTTTATAATTATGAAGGGTGACAGAACATAATGTTTTAACTATGAGTCTAAGCACAAAATTCGAAGTGCAGAATCCCAGACAAAAAAACAAACAAAGGAAATCTAAAAAAAACTCTCGTTTTTTACCAATCAACAAAAATAAGTTTCAATTCATCTATAATATTGTGTCTACCACCTCATAAAATACCATGAAACTTTGACAATTTGTTCTAGTAGATTAATATCATATATAGTTATAAAAAACTAAGAGATGTCGTTACGTGTTATATGTTTTATAATATCCCTTTTAATTTATGTAATTTGGAATTGGTTCATTCCATATGATTAAATTACATAAGTACGACAACCATTAAATTCTATATAATTATTTAGTTATTATTAAGAAATAAGCCTATTAAGTTCCTCTGCTAAAAAATTAATGTTCCAACAAATTACAAATAATAACATTTAAATAGATACTTTTACGATGTAGATTTTATTCGAAATTCTTTATTATTAAATATAAAAAATATTATTTTTTTTCAAAATAGTACAATAAGAATAAATTTTTTTTTAAATAACACAGTGGAAATGAATAATAACCTATCGAAGTAATTTGAATATAGGTAGGATTCTCTTTAGTCCACTTTTATGTAACTTCATCTTTCCAGAAGTTGGTCATCTTGGAGGTATAAACAGCCAAATGTTAATAGGAATAAAGTTCATTTCTCCGTATTAGCTATGGAAAATAATTAATTCTTGCCTTGAATGTCATAATAAGACCGACAAAGGACATAACTTTTAATATTTATAAAAATCTCTGTATATCCCAGATCCTAAAATATTTGCATTAAAAATACGTTAATGTAGTTAAACATTCATACTTACTTTGACTAATAAATTAGCTATTACCTTTCTATGAGATAAATGGTGTTTTTTTCGATTATTCCCTTATCCATCTGAGACAAAAAATATGCCTTTTCAAACTATTAAAGAGTTGTGTAAAGGACGCGGTAAAAACAGGGGAAGGTTAATAGTAAGTGACTGAAATATATGATACTTTTTAGTATTCAAGTATTTTAATTGAAAAATGTTACAAAATATGTATGATGTTTTTAAGTCAAATAAAATTAAATAAAGAAGTAGGTTATAGGGACCCCAGGCAAGTAATGCTAACTCAATTTCATAAGAATTTTCAGTACCTTTTCTTTTAATTTTATTATTCTGATATTGATGTTTTTCTTTGGTATCAAATAAGAACTTGTGCTACAGTTTAATCAATTATTAATTTTAAAGCAATTACATGAAGTTTCCTTTGAATTATTTTTTTGTTGAAAAATTTGTCTATTTTGTTTAATAATTGTACATCAATAGCTATGCATCCAACGAGTGCCTTCAAGTAGGATAAGTTAGCCAACACGAGTGACGTCTGGCAAAAAAGTGAGGGATTTTGAGTTTTTTCAGCATAAATTCATCTATAATCCAACCATATACTATAGAAACAATTTTGTTAACAATATATCTATTGTATTTTTTAAGATACAAATTCACTAACAATACTTGACAGGAGGGAGGATATAGAGTGCATCTTTTATATTATAATTTCTCTTATTTTTATACTTTTGGGATTTAAATTTATTAATATGAAGATCAGCTGGTATTTCAGCCGTTGATTGACCAGACTCTCCTTTTAAATACACTGGGTCCAATATGGTACCACCCTGGGTTTCTAGTGCAATCTTTGTGTTAACGCTATATATTAAATAGTTATGAATTATAATATATTATATATGATAGAGGGGTGGGGGGAAAGGTGAAAATAGAACGGACTTTCATTAATATAACTATAAAGTTATACAAGGAATATCACATGCCATAAACAACCCCTATATGATTCTGCATATGTATAATACAATACGCACACAAATACCTGATAGTATATTTTTCTAATACCTTTCAAGTACACTATTACATGTTCAAAATGGACAAAGTAATAAGTAAAATGAATAAGGTGCATGCTAATCTAATTTATGTACATTACATGGTTTATAGAATATAAAGAACCTTCTTAATATAGCTTTTTAAAGTTACATTCATATTTTATTGATGTATTATAATTTCCAGAACTAACCATTTCAATTACTATGAATCAATTCCAATGATACAAAATAGCAATGATAGTTGGTAATTTCTCTTCAAATCGTCCCCCAAAACTGTAACTTTTCACATAACATCCTCAAAAATTAATGAAATTTAGAATTCTTGTAAATTTTACATGCAAAATCCAGGGTTACTACTTCTTTTCAATGAAATGTTTGATTCCAAGAAATCAAATCCTTTATTATAACAATTTTAGAAAGAAGCTGTTATCCAAATCACCTTCATATCAAATAGTCATATCTTCTTAATCTTTGCTTTAATTTCAGCAAATAAAGTATTTCTAAAAAGTAGAAAATTTTGGAAATTTGCTTTATTTGGAACTTGTTTTCGGGCTATAGCTTTTATATTTTGACCCTTGACTTTTAATGTGTCCTCAAGGAACAAATTTTATCTTTGTTAAATTCAAGTCTTTTTATTTCTTATTTTAATGTAAATATGAAATTCAGTTTGTTGTATGTCTTAATATTCAATTATATTATTAATAAGCATATATTCTATTTTATTCTATTATGAAAAAGGTTTTTTTTTAAAATTAATGTGATAATGTCATCGATGGATATTTTCTGAGATTTAGATATATCATCAGAATAAAATAAGAACAATTTATCAATCTTCGCTATCATAAGTATAAATTTAGATAGATTTTTTTTTGGAAAGACGCATGATAAACTTACCTGAAAATGAATTGACGATACAATAAAGCACCTAATAGTTGTCAAAGTCAGTCTTTAATAGATCTTATCAGTCCTTAGAAATATCTATTCTGATGGAAAATTAAGAATAATCATCAATGGTTGTATCACATCAATTTTAAATTAACCAGAAAATTATTACGATTGTTAGTAATCATTCTAGAAAAGTTATAATAGTAATAATGATAATATATTATAATATTATGAGTTAATACATCTATTTATGGTTAATATATATTTTTTATTCTTATTAAATCTAGAGTAATTTGCCAGCAAAATATAATAAATTTATTGAGACCTCTTTTGTGTTTTTTAAGTGCCTGATATATGACATTAGAGGTTATTATGAAAAAAAATATATTCAAGCTCGCATAATATATACGAGTACAACAAAAAATATTTCTCTTAATGATATTGTCTCTCAATTGTGTGATGAAAAAAAATCATCAGATGAAACTTGGACTCCATGAAGGAGATTTACAATAACCATAATGAAATTATCTCAGTAGTGGAAGAATCCAGGCAAACATCTAAAAACCTAGAGTAAATATATTTAATACCTATTTTGAAATTATTACTTTAATTTCTAACATTCGATACTTATTAGTTATTATAGCTTAAGTAGGCTTAGACCACATGCCAATTCTTTGTAGGATCATATATTTTGACAAGTCTATAGAGCCAATGACAACTCTAATGGACAAAAGTTTTGTTGTTACATATATTGCTTACTCATTGTAGGAAACGAGGGATTTGGAGTAGTCCACAGAGGCAATGTCAATATCTTCAAAGAGTGGAAAATTTGAATCCCTGTCGTAACTCCAAACATTTTCCTAATTTATTATCTACGATTCACTTCAATAGCCATTTTATTGAAATAATTGATTATATTTTTCGGCAGAGCAATAACATGTACAACGCAGATCATGTGAGATACTTATTATCAGGTAGATGTTCTCTCCTCAGGAATAAATGAAAAATGATTACAGCTTTGGAAAACAAAAAGTACTGATCAGAGTGCCAACCCAAAAAAATATTGAAAGATCCATATTATTTACAGCCCATTGTATTGTATCTTTAGGAATGTAAAAAATATGCAAATTACCGCGTGCGAGATTTTGTGGAAGTGGCACTTTTAACAGTAGTTTTTGTTTTCCAAAGCTGTTATCATTTTTCCTTTATTACTGAGGGGAGAACATCTACAATAGCAAATACAATGTTAGAAAGGGCTCATGTTCTCGTAATAATGGTTAGTTTACAACCTGTAAGCTAAAGATATATAATTTTCTGACATTAATTTGAGTTAATTTTCTGCCTCTAATCTATGGTATACATAATGTTATTTATTATTGATGTATTCATTTGTATATATAATGGAGAATAGCAACTTGTAGCTCAGTAAAACATCATGATGTCTCAAGGTGCTTTCCTCTCAACATTCCTCAAATTGTCAGAGATACCAGGTTGATTACCTCTTTTTTTTTATTTTACACACCCATTTGCACATTTTTATGTATCTCTCAATACAGAAGTAGAGGTAGTGGCACCAACTGATATTTTTATTTAATTTCTTAAATTTTACATTTTGCCCCTGTCTACTTAGGACGTCGTTTAAAATGATGTGTACAAATATTACAATAAATTAGTTATAAATGAGGTTGTGTGAAAATATTTTTCACTAATATTCCGGTAAAAATTATTATCTTATATAATTGGTTATTTTCATAACGTAAAATAATATTTTTTTTAAGCAATGACATTAAAAACTTGATTTATGATTTGATCAGGGCCTTATTTTAACTCCGATGGCCTTAAGGAATTAAACTATACCATATATATTTTTCCATAGAAGTGAATTTATGTATGTTGATAATTTTATTACCCACCATGAAAATTAAACACTGTGTTTGTCTTTTAGGGACTTAGAGGTAATAAAAACTTGACTCGAAAAAAGCCGAATTCGAATATTGTTCCGACTATTGATGTACAAAATTCCTTACAACCTAATCAATTCACATAGTCAGAATTACTATACTTTTTATGGTTTTCTAATCAAACGATTATTGTAGCTTCAGATGTTGCCAAACCCATTTCTATCGATTAATTTATTTGAAATTTTCAATATTTGAGAAATAAATAGATAAACTTTATTTTTAATTGAAGCCTATAATTCATATTACCCATTATGATAACATATAATTATATTAAACAATTTTATCAAATCATAATCTGATCTTAGTTTTTTTAAACATGTTAAGCAATTTAATCATCATTTTGAAATTATGAAAAAATAAGTCAAACAGTCTAAAATTAACACATTTTATAATCACTTCAATTTTTTTATCAAAAAAAAAAAAAAAAATAAGGATATTTCATTATAATTACTCTCAAACATTGTTCGGAAAGGAAATGTGATTCCGAATTAAGTTTTCTTAAACCTCAAAAAAAAAAACTAAATAAAATTGATAATATACTGAAAATATATCTTGAAATGGTTATTATTACAATTTAAAATATTTTATATATAATTTAAAAGAAAAAAGTAATATTTATCAGGGAATTAATTGCATCGAATTTGAGATAGTGACAACAATAACGAGTCACTAAACCGACTTAAAACATATATTCTAAAAATAAAAGCATCAAAAACAAATAAATGAGAAAATATTACATAAAAAAAGAATAATAAAGTTCATGAAGATCAATATACACGAGATGAGCTAAACTTTAATTTTGACAAAAACTGCTTTTATGTTCACAATTGAATCATTTTTGTAAATGCAAAAATTCTTCTAGCAACAATATTCTTCAACTGGGTGTATCAGGCATTCTTCTTTATTATCTACTTTTGAATAGTTCATGTGGAATATCTTTTCCACTTTTGTACCACAAATATGTAGAGGCATTCTTTCTTTTAAGGCCTGTATTGATTAAAGATTTGATTAATCAACAATAATTCTATGAATATCGTCTGACTATTTAAATTTTTCTTGACATTTGATATACATTTAATAATAGATTTAAGTTTTATAGAGATAACTAATGCAAAGAAAGAGGACCAACCACAGATCGTTTCTTGATGTCCTTAGTCTCGTCCATTGGCATTTTTGTCAATTTACTGTTTTATTTTGGAAATTATGAATCAAATTTTGAGCTCCAATGATTAAGTTTCGTGAATGATTTGGTGAATGTTGAGAGTGAAGCAGCTTGAGCTGTCATGACGTTTTACTGAGCTGATATTCTCCATTATGTATACAAATGAGAAAGTTAAACATTATACAGCACGTTCTAAGTCGTAATTACGAGATAAATATAGAGATTTATCCAAGGAACATACTTGTAATTTTCAAAATAAGACGGTAAATTGACGAAAAGTATAGATTTATGACAATGAACGAGACTAAGGACATCAAGGATCAATCTATGATTGGAGTATTGATTGGTTCTCTGGATGATCATTTCCTTGATTGGGTTTGCCATATTAATTCCCATAACACCTGAATCTATTATTATACATTAGGCAACTTTGATAAAAACAGCCTTAATGTTATGCAGTTCTACTATTTCAAAGATGAAGAAGAATAATTTAAATAGCTAGACAATATTCATTAAATTATTTTTTTAACAATACAAGCCTTAGAAGGAAGAATGTCTCTACTTATTAGTGGGACAAAAGTGGAAATGATATTTCACTTGAATCATTCAAAAGTAGATTATATAAAGAATGCCTGATACATCTAATTGAAAAATATTATTGTATTGACTTGATAAATTTTTACATGTATTAAAATGCTCCAATCGTTATTTGTGATTCTGAGAGAGGCTTTTGCATGATGAGTGTTGTACTTTAATCTCTTGTCTTAAATTTAGCTCATCTCGTGTATATTGATCTTCATGGACTTTATTATTCCATTTTTATGCAATAATTTTTGATTAATATCCTTTTGATATTTCTATTTCTAAGAATATATGCAATTAATTCAGTGACTCGTTATAATAGTCACTATATCTAATTCAATGTAATTAATTCCTTGACAATTATTACTTTTTGTATTTAAAATTATATCTGAAATATTTAAAATTGTAATTATAGCCATTTCAAGATATATTTTCATCGTATTATCAACTCAAATTATTATCAATTTTATTTAGTTTTTTGGGTTAGTTAATGAAAACTTAATTTGGAATCTCATTTTCTTTCCGAAACAATGTTCAGTTTTTCTGATTCAACTATAACATATATATGTATAGTTGAGATGATACTTATAAAATATTATCCTGTTTTTTTTATTTTTTTATGGAAAAACAAAAGCAACTATAAAATGTGTTATTTTTGATTGTTTGAACTTTTTATAATAATTTTATAAGATGATTAAATTGATAAATAAAAAAGGAAGTCACTAGATCAGATTATGGTTTAATGAAATCAATTCATATAATTATATGTATTTCTTAAATATGTAATATGAATACGAATATAATTTATCTATTTAATTTATCAGATATTGAAAATTTCAATTAAATTATTCCTTAGAACTGGGTTTGGCAACATCTGAAGCTACAATCGTCATTTCATTAGAAAATCATAAAAAGTATAGTAATTTTGAGGTGCAATGTAAATTTGTATTGATTAGATATTAAGTAATTTTGTTCACCGATGGGCAGAATAGTATTCGAATTCGACTTTTTTTTTAGTTAAGTCTGAGTCCATGCAAAAATGACTCAGATTTCATGTTATGACATTAGTTGCTGCAAATTTAGGGTTTTATCATTTATAACTTGTTTATGCCACTAAATTATTAAAAATAAGCTGTTCTTAAGTAAGACATCAAAATAATGACTGCTTCATTCCGCCTCTTCAAGTGTAATCGTCTGAAATTCTGCCTGTATTCAAGGGTACTATGTTTTTTATGACATCATCTCGGGTGTGTTTTAAGAATTGGCTCTTTTTTCACATCCCTTGTAATAATACTACGTGTGACTTAATATATTTTTGTCACATAACGCAAAAAAAGCAGAATTTAATGAGAATAATTAAATAGTTATGAATAGTGATACTTAGTTAAAAAAAATTGCAAAGAGCAAGATACCTAATCATAAGTTAGGATATTACCTGAAAAAAAGAGTCAAAAATATGAAATCAATAAGTTATTCGAAGCTATTTTATGATTGAGTGGGTAGGGTTTACCCTGGTGAAGACGAGGTATATATACATTCATATATTATGTGCAGTTTTAAACCTAAACGATTTCTTTTATGAGGCTTTGTATGTATTTAGTAATCTTTACTGACATACTATTTCTATACTACATTAAATAATAATAAACTAAGAAGTTTCATTAACTTAATATGAAGCTCTTAATTGCACATTATTATTTGTATAAGCTATGATTAATTATAATTAGCCAGGCTTAACTAAGTCCCTAAAATAAATTTTTTTATATATCGAGCTAATTACTGTTTGTTATTGCTTATATCTGACTTAAACAATTAAAAAATTCGCATTTTTTGGTCTTATTTATGAACTACCTATACCAACTATACCAACTATAATCAATTATTAAATCATTTCAAACGCTACAAAAAAAGAAATTGTTTGACATAATGAAATGTTTTATCAAACAAAATATGAGCAAAATAGTATAAATGATGTCATTTATAGCCTTGTCATCCTTCATCACGAACATAAGACTACTATTTTATTTTGTATCTTCTATTCAATTCTTTTTTTATCTGTTTAAGTCATAAACATGTTGACATTGAAAGACCAGTTTCTTGGTAGCATAACACTATATCATACAATTTTAGGTACATAAAAGCTACATGAATAATAATTGTTAAAATATATGAACATAAATGTTATTATTTTATGAGATATTGAATATGAATCTACATACTAAAGTAGCTACTATTATAATCTCTATATGCATAGAAGAAGTAGTGTATCTGTGTATATGTATGTCTTTTCACTATGAACTCGCAAACTACTGGACTGATAGGATTGAAATTTTGAATGCTCGATTTTTACGTCCATTGAAGATTTTCGACAATAGTCCTTTCTGGATCTCCGGACTAATATGTCTCCCTGTGGATGCTTCTCTTGTCCAGAGTACTTATGGGATATCATCATATGTTAATATATGGTCTAGGATACGAAGTAAAATTGATATTAACCCTAAAACTAAAAAATGTTTCGACATTTGGAAGAAATTTAGACAGAAGTCAACTATCAAAGACCCTGGTTTTTCATTCATAGATACTAAACTTATCATTGTGTGGTATATTTGTCTTATTCCACAGAAATGAACAATTTCTTCAAATCCAACAATACTGAGCAAAGTATAAATTTAACATTATGTAATAAGTAATTCAAAATGTTAGCTCCCAACTTTTATGACTACCCAAAGATTTCCCATTTCATCAAAACTAAGTAAATTCAAAGTAGAAGACATTCTACATATCAGGGTCTCAATGGTAAGTAGGATTGTAGACACATACTTGAGCCTTCCAAAGTCTATTTAAATTACCTATTATTATTTATAAAATCTAAAAAATTATATACACTACGAGATATAACAAAAAAAAATACAAAAAAAAAATTTAACTTAAATTAATACCTTTAAATTTAGGCTGTTTATTTGAAATAAATTCAAAAGTTAATATTAATTGAAATATTGTCAAATTATTGTACTAAATCCAAAATTACCGAGAAATTTCAAGTAGCTCAAATTAGACTAAATCAAGGTTTATTTATTATTACAATTAGAGTTTTATGCGGGGCTTATGAAACTTGTAACTACTATACATTGATGTGAAACTCACACTAATCATTTCAAATTATATTAAGTCCGTATTGTTAATGTAGTAAGTTTATCATTTTTCTAATAATAGATAGTATTATTATTATTATTTTGAAAGAATGTATTATTTCATTTATCTTTATTATAATGTTGATAAATTATATTATCATTTGTGTAGATTAATGGCGTTTTACGTTCCAATTCTTAAAAATATCATTATTTAGTTTTAACCCTTAAGGAGATGTGATAAATGAAATTTTGATTTTCTCATAAATTATTTCAATAATAACGACCTATATATCTATATTTTTTTTTTACAAATCAAAGAATTTTGATATCATAATTTATACATTGAAGTTTTGTCCAATAATTTTCGAAATTTTATGAAAAAAGTTCTTGGAAGTCAGTATTTTTCAGAGTTGAAACCATTTCTTTATTCTAGAACAATTCATGAACAATATATAGGTGCATACTATATTTATGATAAAGTTGCGTCTAAGATCAGTATACCCAACATCAACAAAAGACCAAGACTTTGGGGAGCCGAGACAAAACTAAGTAAAAAATAATTTTTTAGAAAAGAAAATGTTGGTATTATTGGCTTTGGTCATACTCTTGACAAGAAATCCAATAGACATTAAAGGGTTGATACCAAGATCTTTAAAGATTGGTCTCAAGAATCGAGATCTTGAGAAATAAATCACTAATACATATTTACATCTGACCTACAATCTAAAAAAGATCTTTTTCAATGGATAAAAATTAATTTATAAATTTAATTTATTTTCTGCGATTACTATCTCAAAAAATCATTTTTCTTAAATGAAGACGATTTTCTGATCCATTATGTCCAATTAAATGAAAATTTGTTATAAGAATAAAATATTTATTTATTTTAAATACCTAAACTGGTATGGGGCTATTCATAAATTATGTTATCATTCTTTGATAAGAGGGGGGACATGCAAAATGATGACACTAGAGGTTTAAAAATATACAAACAACTTCTGGCATATTGGAAAAGTCAATAATTGCAGAAAAATGATGACGTACTTTATTAATGACACCAATGACTTTTTTTATTGATAAATGATATATTTTCACTGATTAATGCTAACTTTCATTATTACACTTATTACTATAATGAGTTCTTTCTTGAAATAAAAGAAATGATTTGTTCTTATTTCTTTTGACCTTTTCATAGAAATGCAACTTGTCATACACGTTTTATTTCTATATTCATAAAAATCACATAAAGTTAATCAATACATATATATATTGAATTGATTTTATTATAATTAAATCTTAATGATTTATTTGATCAATAGAATAAATGAAAGCTTAGCAAAAGTTAAAAACTCTATACAGCAATACCCCGCTTAGTCTGGACTTCTGTATGAAGAGTAATGTGTTTTATTTCAAAAATCTTTGGAAAAAAACCCGTCATTTACATTCAAGTGAATAACATACTATTTTGTAGCGTTAGTAATCTCAAACAGTCCATCATATTTATTGCGACAACTACCTGGATTTTTTTAGATCTTGCTGAATACTATGGGAGTATTTTAATTCAATAAATACTAAATTGTTAATGTCATTGAGTAAATTCATCTTTTTAAGTAATATGGAAATCTAACTCTAATAAAAATCAATATACATAAAATATGACACAAAAATGATTATTAATTTCCAACCTATACTTTTTTCTGTATCACTAAACCTTACGTGAAATTTCTTTGGTTCTGTATCCTCGTTTTCTTTTCTTTATTTAGATGTAAATTTTTTTGTTCATTCACTCTACTATCAGATCTCTTTTGTTTATTACCATTTTATATTTGCTAATAGATTTATGCTTAAAGAAATATATGAATATAGATTATATTATCAAAATCTTTAATTGTATTCATTGTCATTTTTAAGTGAAAATAACATTATAGTTATTAGTTAGAAAAATATAAGTATAATAAAAGTATTAATATTGAACAAGTCCCTCATTTATTAAAAGATATGCATATTTATTTACTAAAGTGTCTTTATTTTTCTCTTGTGGTTAAAGAATAAGGATTGCAGCATTTGTTGTTAGTTGTAATCATAATTTTGACTTTTAAATAACTATAAGGAGTGTAGAGTGTATTATTATAGGATGTAATGTTATTGTAGAGTTTGTTGTATAGTTTTGTGCTTATTTCATATTTTAAAGTTTCATGGGAAAATTAAATGCTCCTTCCATTAAAAAAATAAAAGGTTTTGTAAAAGCAATAATTAATTATTTATGTAAAAAGATTGCTATTACATAGAAAGACAAAAAAATTTTTGAAAAGATGTCAGTAACTGAAGCGTTTTTTTCAAAGTTTTCTTTTTATAAAATTTTGTTAAAATAAATTGTCTCTTGCTCATATAAAATTTCCTACTTTTTTAAATTTTTTATATTGAGATATTGAAGGTCCTTAAAACTATGTCCCTAGAATAGTTAAAAAAAAAAAATATGGTGTCGAGCTGATCGGTTGAAATTGAGTTTTAAAGTTTAAAGCTCAGAAATGGCTGTAGTGGCCATGTTTTTAGGTTCCCTTCCCTCTCTCAGCCTAAATTCATATGTAAACTTAAGGCAAAGTGATCACTTTTAAATGTTTTAGTTCTCATGATAAATTACTTAATATTTTAAAAGCAAAAAATTTTTCCATGAACATGCATACTTAGCCAACCGAGTCATCAATAATTTGTGCACCTTTTTGACCTATGCATAGTAAATGAATTTAATGCTTTTTGTTTTTTCACAAATTGACAAGTAAGCTTGGTTTTTTGACGGAATCCTTTTAGATTAGACAAAATTTATATTATTAGGGTGGGGGTTGGAGACTTTTCCTGCCACACACACCTGTAGCCACGGTTATGAGATTAGTTACTTTGTTGTATATAGTAGTGTTAAACACTCTTAAGAAAGAAGATTTTAATTATAAATAAATATGTATTTGATTGAAGACTTTTCCCCATGTATCATATTTGGATAATTTTTACATTATTGTGCTATATGTATATTACATATATTACTAAAATGTTTGAAGACTTTTTTCTTCAAACCTTTCCTTTGCTTCTTCCAAAGCTAATTCTTATTCACTCATATAAAGAACGCATAAAACATTTAAGTATATATGTAGAAAAAATTATGTTATAACTTTAAACAAAGATGAAAAAAAGTAAGAACTAATGGCTGCTAAATGTTTATTGTTTAGATCTCCATTATTTTTTTTATTTTTTTGCATTAAAAACTTAATATTTTGGAGATTTATTATAATTTTATTTAATTCGTGTAAATTACATATTATAAAGAATAATAATTAAATAATTGTCTATAATAAAAAAATAAAATAAAATAAGGAATGAAAAATAATATTTTAGGAAAATCATTTGCCAAATATTAGTTTTCCTCCCGGTGAAGTTTGATCGATGTGAATTTTCCTCACAGTGAATTGCGTTTGGTGAACTTTCTTCCAATGATAAATAAGCCATTTTCAATTAAGTTGGATATAATTTTATTAAAAAGGGTTAACAATTTATCATAAAGTCTGTAACCTAGTCTTGT
Organism: Lepeophtheirus nordmannii; assembly: GCA_963680855.1. Lineage (NCBI taxonomy): Eukaryota > Metazoa > Arthropoda > Copepoda > Siphonostomatoida > Caligidae > Lepeophtheirus > Lepeophtheirus nordmannii. The sequence continues at coordinate 36,078,717 of OY804523.1, read as the reverse complement.
TAATTCTGATACACAATTTTGTATGAATTTGTTTCATCAAAATTTGTGTGTAAAATAAGGTGTTTATTAATTTATCAATTACATTTTTTTAAATGGTTGCGCATAGTTCAACAGCAACTCAATTACTACATTATCACCTTTCACATATGTAGGAGTGTTATTATTTTTTCAGTTTAATTTGCCAAGAGTATTTAAGATAATGATGGAAAAGGAATTTGAGTATAAACACATTTATAATTAAAAAAATAGCTTCAATAAATATAGGAAACCTCTATACATAGGGTTCAGTATAATTTATTACTATGCAGAAAAAGGTTTTCCTACATATTTATGTAATAATTAACATTAATATATTAAGTTGTTAAAAATAAATGAGACTATTTCATTCTTTTAAAAAAAACTAATATGTAATTTTTTTCCTTCGTTCATACAAGGATAGAACAAAGATAATTATCTACGCATTGCTAAAACCAATTAGAAATCCGCTTAAAAAAACAGGTTCATTTTTAATGAGGTTCATGAAAGTCATAATTGTCGTACAAATTAATTTATGTTTAAGACACATGACTAAAAAAATCCTTTGATTTGTTTATTGGGCATAAACTTGTTATACATTATATAACAAATAAAGAGTTGATTTTACTTCCATTTAAAACAAGTTTATAAAGGTAATATAATTGCATAAAAAAATACTATCAACATGAATGAAGTGATTATATACTATGTACCTACAAATATCTAAACCTACTTGCCATCAAGAAGAAGAGATAATAATAAAATAAGAAGAAAATTTAGATTGAATCCTCTTTAATTTTTATATAAAAAAAGTCTTCTTCCATTGTATTTGTAAATAGTTTCAAAGCCTAGGTACAGATACAAAAAACTTACATGAATGACCATTCAAGGTAAATATTTATTGAGTGTTCAAAAACTGGTGTTCTAAGAATAAATATATATTTTATACATGCATACATACACATATCTGACCTTGAAAATAAATCCCATATACATACTATACACTATATATACCAAATTTTTTATTTAGATTTGCACAGATCTTAAAAATAATTGGATTAAAATTGAGAACATTGTAATTTTCATCATTATGATTTTTTATTAGGGATACTTTAATTTATGTAATCATTTCAGAGCCCATTTGTTATGTTTATGGTAAACTTAACTAGTCTATAGTCACAAATATCATATTTTTCAAGTTTGTTGTTACATAATGGGAATGTTTTATTTGCAAATTTGTTTATTTTGAAGTAAAAAAGAAATTTTAAAGAAATATTATAGTGGTACCGGGATACTGATGTATTTATAGGGGATCTGTAATAAATTGGTACTAGAAAAGATGATGTAACAAAAAAAAACCAGATTAAAAAAAAAAGAATCAAATTTCTGAGCCCCCCTCCCAAAAAAACATCAAAAAACAACAAAAAAAAACAATTGAACAATTACGATGTTATTATCCTAATTAAATGAAAATTTACATTGTATTTTTTGTTAGCCTTTGATTTATGATATAACCCTCCTTATATGTATGTGTTTTGAATGTTGCTTCACTGAACTTTAATTATTATTTGTTAAGGTGAATACATATCCGTTCTACTAATTTGAGTATAAAACACTACATTTGTAGAGAATATGACATGAACGATTAACTGCCATATAGTTTTGAGTCTATTTTCTTTCTTTCTGGTAACAAAAGTTACCAGACTTAATGAAGATATCATTGTACTAAAAATAAAGGATCAATAATATTAAAAAAATCATGCAACATCAAAACAACCGATTCTTAAGAAAATAATTGTTGAACCATGTCGAGTGTTGTAATATTTGTGAAAGTTTATTATCTCCCTGATATTATAATGAAGACTTTCGTCGAATACCTGCTAAAACACGAAGAGCCATATTTTTAGTTTCTTTTTAATTAAATAGTTCATAAAAGGAGATGTATTTTTTAATGATGTGTGATGTATTTATAATCCTTAAGGTTTCCCAAAAAGTTGATGCAAAAGACTACATTACATAATAATTTTTGATGGCTGTCATTAGCAGCTATGTAGTGTTTATTTCTTTTTGCTAAGAACATGTAACATAAAAAGTTGTTATCAACATTTATTTTAAAAAGTCATTCAGTTCTTTAGATATAACCTGGTGTACATATAACTATGCACATTTCAATCATGATCTTTTTTTATTGATCATTATAATAAACACTAATATAATAGTAAACTAAAAAATTGTAGCCTCTCAAAGCTTATACTTTCTAAAGTAAAAATATACTGATTTATTTTAAATAGGAATTAATATTTATTTTCTATACGTGCTGAAAAATTCAGATTACAATAAAAATAGACTCATTCAAAATCTACAAAATGCAACAATTGATATTGACTGAAAAATGATCTAAAAATATTTAATGTTTTCTTAATATCAGTGGTCCCCAAACCAACCCCGGTATCTAAGTCTAGGACGATAATAAAGGGTGACTTACTACTGCATCTACAGACTGTAGGAGAAGAAGAAAATATAAAAGTATAGATGCAAATTACAAAAAATAATTAATTGTGTGGGGTAGTTGTTAATTATTTTTTGGTTGAAAAATCTTAATTGACTCATAAGATTTCACGGGCAACAAGCTACAATACCTAACTACATGTTCTCCGCGCTCTTTTGTAATTTGAATTCATACATAATATTTTCTTCTTTTCCTACCCACTGTAGATATAGTAGTAAGTTCCCCTCTATAATAGTCCCAGTCTAAGTCGAGTGGTCTTTTATTTTGAAATGACCTTATTCTCCTCACTTGCACGCCAAAATTTAACTCATATAGCAAAATGAGTAAGAAACAGGCGTCTTTGGAAAGTTTCTTTGCGAAAGGTAAAAGGCACAATGAAGAGAGAGAAGAGCAGTATACGATGTTCAAGAATTTTTTTTTTAGGTAAACAGTACCTGGAGTACTACTTGAAGTATGGATTTATTGCGACAGGTGATTCCCACTCACCAAGCCCGTTCTCGATAATATGTGACGAATCCCATTGCTAAGGCTAAAAAGCCATTCGATATTGGTGAAAAACTGATCTTGCCCTCTACTAAAGACACTTGCTGTGAACTTTTAGGAGAGGATGCTCTTGAAAAGATATCACAGGTGCCTCTGTCTGCCAACACAGTGAATCGGTGTATTGAGGAAATAGCGGAAGACATTGAGACACATTTGTTGAAAAGAATTGATAACTCACCGTGGTACGCACTCCAGGTTGATAAATCTACAGATGTTGACAGATAGGTGCCACAGGTTGTTTATGTGCGATATATTTATTTGGAAGATGTACATGAGGATTTGTTATGTGCACTATCATTGCAAACCAACACTACCGCCGCAGAACTCTTCAAATCACTGAATGGTAAAACAAGAAAACTGAAATTGTCTTGTTGTATCAGCATATGTACCGACGGCGCTGCTGCCTTGACCGGACAGCTCTCTGGATTAAGTGCTCAGATTAAGGAGATTACACCTGAAAGTGAATCTACGCATCGTATAATTCACAGAGAAATGCTTGCAAGCCAAAAAATTGCCACTGGAATTAAACAGCGTAATGAATGACGTCGTTAAAATTATTAACCACATCTAAGCACACGCGCTTAACTAACATCTGTTTTAGCAACTGTGTGAGGAGATGGACGCGGAGCACAAACGTCTTCTCTTATACACAGAGATTAGATGATGATTAGGAATGTAAATCATATGCAATTCGGGCGTGTTATAAAAAAAGAAAGAGAAAATCAACCTGGCAACCCTGACAATTTAATGAATGTCGAGGGGGGAAGCAGCTTGAGCTGTCATGACGTTTTACTGAGCTACAAGCTGCTATTTTCCTTTATATATGTATACAAATGAAAACATCAAACCACAAACATTACAATACGTTACTCCAGAATCATTATTATATTCACAAATATCATTAACTCCATTCTCCTCAATGAATGATATCCATTTTTTAATTTTTCCTTTGTTCCTCACCATGATATAATCTTTGCAGACTGTTCTTTTCTTGTAAAACATTATGTTGAGGTAAAGTTGATGTTACCTTCTTAAAGGAAAAAAAAATGATAACAGCTTCGGAAAACAAAAAGACCTGTTTGAAGAGCCAACTCCACTTTTTTATCACACTCCCGAATTGCATATGATTTACATTGCTAATGATGATCTAGTGGAAAAACACTAGCCAGAGTGTTTGTACTACGAGAGCAGCTGCAAAGATTTATTCCAGAAAAGAAGTTATCAATGGCAGCACATTTCAGTGATGAGGAATGGTTTGCAAGACTAACTTATGTGTGTGACATAATCAACTTGCTCATTGAACTCAACTTGTAACTACAGGTGAAAATGACAACCATCCTTAAGTTGGCAGACATAGTAGCTGCATTTAAAGCCAAACTGGATTTTTGGGGACGGCCCGTGAACAGAAGCATATTGGATATGTTTCAAACATTAGCGGGGATTTTGTGTGGGACTGAGCCTACACCCTCACTCACCAAGATGGTGCACGGTCACCTTTCTCCGCTGTTAAAAGAGTTTTAGCGCTACTTCCCAGCCTCAAAGGACCCATGAACGACCAAGGAATTGATACGTGATCCATTTGTCAACAAACCAGCTGAATCCAGCATGTCCGTGCAAGAAAAAGACAAATTGCTCGTGATTGCAAAGGACGGCAGTCTCAAAACAATATTCGAGACAACGACCAAAACAAGGCAAAGGAGTAGACTGAACATAAGCAACACACTTTGTGTGCCTTTGTTTGTCATTTCCCCTCAGATGGGATCATCTTGTTGCAAAGAAACAAGCTCAGGGCTCCTATTGATTTAGCGTTACGGAAAGTGTTTGATGTTATAATATGTTATATTGTTGGAACAATTTGTTAATAAAGTTCCATATGAGTACACAGTGGATTCACTTTTATTGCCATTATTAATATTTCAACCCCCTGGTCTGTGATAAATTTGTCAAGCGTTAATCGGTCTGCAGTTAGAAAAAGGTTTTAAAATGTAAAACCATGATTAAATAACCAAAAATTTAATACTCTTACTCACCATGCATACAAATAATTTATGTGTATTTTACTTTATGATGAAAAGTTCACTATAAAATTAGAATTATTTTTCTCGAAAGGAAAGATATGAGAAATAATAATTATTGTGACAGTTACATTTATAATCTATTTTGTTAAAAATGATTCTTCATTATTCAAAATAGACATAAAATTATTATTATTTTCTATAAATTAAAAATTGATAAGTAAAGTACGATTATAGTCAAATAACAAATCTTCCTATGGAAAAGATATGGTTGTAATTTATTACAAACATGACTATCAAATTTATATATTATTTCAAGAATCTTTAAAAAATATATTGCATTGATTGTATTTTCTTTTAGCAAAACTTTTTAAAATATTTTTTTACGTTGATTGATTGATTTTTTCTAATGCATATAAATATATATTTACATACACAAACATTTATATTAAACTATTTTTGTGCATCAAATTCAATACATGTATTAACTTCTAGATATATTTATATATATATATATATATATATACATATATATATATAGGTGCCAATCTATATAATGAACATAAAATTAAAAAATTTTAAAGGTCATACCTCCATAATTGTATTATTTTGTCGTATAAATAAATGTAGAATTTGAAAACTCTTTTCTCTTTTTTCACTTGGAGGTCACTTAACGTGTTCAAAGTTCGGAAAACTCACTGATTTTTTTTTTTGAAAATTCCATCTCCTTCTTTCGTTATCATCCAAATACCTTGAGATATAATGTTTGTTATTTTATAACTTTTTTTAGTTGAATAAACAATATTTAAAATGTATCTCTACTTAGTTTCTCAAAAATACATTTTAGTGACTCAAAGGAAGGAGAAATAAAAAATAAATGTACTGTGTAATACACAAATTCTTTTTACTTTATTTCTTTCATTTGACATTATAAATTCAACATTAGTTACAACAAAACGTTGTATTAAGTGCTTTATTGTTTACTATAAAGTAAAAAAAAAATGTCTCAAATGAAAGATCAAAATTGTTCTAATGAGTTTGAAGGTTTGGGGAGTATTTTTTATTTGTAAAAAAGAAAATGAGGGATTTTTGTGCTTTAATAATCCCTTTATCCTTCCATATGACGTAAAAATATCTAAAAAAAAAAGGAAAATTAATTAACTCTATTATCAGTTACTTGCATACATATTACCTACCAAATAAATTGTAGGATATATGTATCATACTGAAGACAAACTTCTACACATAGAAGGCTGATTAAGTTGGATAAAACAAGGAGTAGTATAAATATAAAATATGATCAGTGCAAAAATTAACTGTTTAATACCAACAAACAATATTTTTCTCTCACAATAAATCTAGAAGATGTTGATTTGTTCTATATACACTACTAGACATCTAATAGGTAGGATTTATCCTTCTACACATTAAATCTTTCTAGCAAAGGGAACAAACCTTCTTCATTAAATTGCCAAGTTTCTTGCAAAAGTTGGCAATTTGAGAGTTTTATATATTATAATATCTAATGACCACCTTCAGGATTTATTGTGGGGTAAAAATAATGCATTTTTATATGTAACTATTTAGTTTTTTTTTGTATTAAGTAATAATATATATGTATCTCATTGAGTACTTTATATGAATACTTCTCCTAGTTTTATCGTTATAAAGGAACCCACATATGTAGAAGTTTGTTCATTATGATACATAAATCCTGCGACTTGTCTGGTAAACTATGTTGTCCTTCAAAATTTGTAAATAAGTGTTATAAATATCAATGTTAATCTGTAATTTTTCCCTCTTAAATGCTATTGACAGGAGGGGAGGGTGGAGGAAAAACACATGAATTAGTGCATAAATTAATGAGTAAGATGAAATGTGTAATTTTAATTACCATGCATCATCAAATAATTACACCTGACTATATATGTTATATCGCTTATGAACCAAATATATACAAAGAGCAAGAGGTATAATTAATATCAAATAGCAATAATAGGTTTTTTGTTCAATTGGAAGTTTTTTAGAAATGTCAAACGTGTAATGAGCACATTGGATGCACACACATGGGATTTGTCTATTGAACATAATTCATGAAGAAGGTAAGTGTAAATTAGGATTGCAAGTGGGATTGCATACCTATATATCACTTATTCCATTTTTCAAAAAAAATAGTTGCTCCTTTTTTCCCAACAATTAAATACAATTGCCAAGGTAATTTAAATAAATCAATATATAATGTACAAATATATTTATATTTATATACGTGTATACCATCAAAAATGTCTTATTTGCTCTGACTTATACCTACATTAAGATCAAATCTTAAATTATCATCTTAAATATTCCAATTCTGAGACTTAATAACGCCAAAAAGGTGTGTGTTAGTTGGCTGTAATTATAAACACATAGATTCTGTCTTGTTTAATACCACTTATGCTTGTGGTATATATATTCATATTCCTTAAATGTTAATTCAACACATTGAAATAAATAAAGAATAAAGTTGTTACATTTGAATAAAATATCTGTATTCTTCACCCTCTTAGGTACACACACCTACCAGCATATAATTAGTTAGAAAGGTATTTTGAAAACAAATTTTAAACGTGATACATTCAAGGATTTTGAGCTCAAGATAATTGTATTATTATTATTGTAAAAACGAAATAAAATAACGATAATGAAAGAAGTAAATAATAAAATTTCAAAACTAATTCTGATTTATGTGAGGTACTCCCTGTTTCATCTGTTTATCGATAAGAAAAAAATTAAAAGATTTTAAGTTTAATATTTATGTTAATGCTATATTTGATCAAGAATCAAAATTTAATAACACGGCACTAAGCCATAGCTTGGATCTAGTTCATTCCACAGTTTTTTCATAATTATATACATATTATATATAACATATATATTTATATACATACTTAATTAAACTTTGATATTAGTTTAAATCAAAGGGGCTGTTTGCAAGGCACTTAGTCGATTATGGATTAAATTATTGGAGGTTAATGACTCTAGTCTTCCTTATACATACTTGAAATAAAATAATTCGTATTTACATAATACGTTAGTTTTTGTACTTGCTCTCTCTCCGTCCGTCTTTATTCTATAAACATTCCATCATTGAAACTTATATAAGTACATACATAGATAAAATTATAAATTGATAGATAAGATGGATATTTACATATGTCCATTCTATTCGAAAATATATAACAGATTAAGACACACCTAGAACGTAAAAAATATCTACGATATGTAATAAAAAAGTAATGTACATATAAATTTATATTATTATTTTTACTCTTATTCCTTATTAATGATAATATGAAAACACGTCTTTTTCACTGACCAAAATGTTTGTTATAAAATATATATGCTTAAAACTTTGAAGCATAACCTATTCTTCGTAAAAATAAAAAAATTGTATTCCTCTTCAATCGACATAAAATATTATTTTGAAACTTTTTTTACAACATATTGTTCAAACAAGAAAAAGATTATTTTTATAAAAATGTTGTTTTAAGTTAAATCATTCTTTAGAATAACTTATTTCAGAAACATATTTAATAATGCATTTTGGCAAATCAAAGGTATTTTATATTGTTTGGCACATCAAAAATTAAGTACTAATAGAGACTATTAATTTACTAATACTGCTCTCATTACGAATTATAGATTTGTTTTTGACTTGTTTATTAATATTAGTATTATTTTCTGAGTTTCATGCAATTTGAACTTCTTTCGAGGAAATGAAAAATATTAACTATTGATTAAATGTATGATTGAAGTTACATTTTTATTTGAATGATACTTAAAAATAAGTTCTAAAAATGATGTAAAAGTAAACCACCACAAGGGAAAAAAATTAACATTTTTCTTCAGGGAGAAGGTATATTTTGAATTTTTACTCAATATAGTAAAAACCTGAGATTTTTAAACATACAAAATATTATTGCTATGAACCAATTCGAAAAAAATTCCATTGTGACTACATTCTTGAAAACTTTTAATTCTAATAAATACTTAATTTATTTTTTTCTTTCATTACGTGATTTAAAGACTCATTTTCATTACTTTATGTGTCACGTCGTAAATTTTAGAAGTTCTCTTTGTAATATTATTTTTAAAGGCAAAAATTTATTTGATATTGGCAAAACCTACGATGTTCCTTCTTGTATTTTGAGTCTTATACATAATTAATTGAGGTACGAAAGTTAAGGTTGAAATTTTGTTATTTCAATATATTCCTGTTTGTTTTTGATCACCTTCTTTTTTCTCCGTTTATGTTTTTTTTAATATCTCATTTTATGTATGTTACATATAATCTTTCTTTGTTTCTAAATTATAATTATACTTTTATGATGAGAAGAAAAATTTAGAGTTATTATTCTGTCTTTTAAAAGTCGAGATGCAATAATTAATAAAATAATATTTTGTATATGAATAGCAATTATTAACTTTATTTTTGCGTATTGATGATCTTTAATTTATTATATTGAACAAAAAAGTTCACAATGTTTTTTTAGCATTGATAAGTGTGGTACTCTATTTACCTATGAGAACCTCCCCGTGAGGATAACTAATATAATATTTAAAAAGCAAGTGAATAATCATTTTTTTAATAACTAATAATAGTATAGAGAGTGATTGATAATGTATTTTTTTTAAATTGTAAATAAATTTAACTTTTCTGTATTATGATTCTTGCTGTGAAAATTTAGTTTCAATAAAACAGTTTAAATTAAGTATTTTAATAGACAAGAAAACTTAATTTATAGAATATATTGTTTTACTAGTTTTACAAACCAATTTCTAAATTTTTGGATATTGGGAAATTTCAAAATGAGATTATAAATAATTTATGATAATAGTGAATGAATTAGTGATTTATCAATATTTTAAGAAGACAATATTAATTTTAAGTTATTCTTATCTCATGAAAATTTACCTTATTGGAAAGATATTTTTAATAAGAATCACCAGTAGTTATATAGTTAATTACAATATTTAATATATATCTTGTAAAATAAGTATATGCTTATAAAGTTCTATCTTGAACATTCATATAAACAATTTAGGAATAGTATCTTCTTTTTATACAAAAATGGGACATCTCATACAACTCCAAAAACATAATTAAGGTCCAACTACAAAATACAAATTTTTCTTCATGAAAAAAGTCACAAGAATTCGAAATATTTTGGTAATTTGTTGAATCATTTTTTTATTTACATATCATATCATTGGTACAGTATAAATTGTTAAAACTTTTTTTTAATTGAACCATGAATAAGTATTCAACATTTAATTTAATGAATAACATAAAAGAAGCTTACATTATCAAATGATTAAATGCAAAATTTCTTAGCAATATCGTACAAGTATCAAACTTCCACAAATCCCAAGAAAACGGAATTCTAAGAGAGAAACCCTAAAAGTAATTTTTTACTTTTTAATATATTACTTTACCTGGTAACGAGTTGTATAACTATATTTTTTTACCAAAAGAATAATAAACAACCTTTCAATATTAAAATAGGTCTAAAAATATTTCAAATTAATAAAATTTGGTATTTTTCTGGTTTCTAAAAGTTTGAAATTATTCCTAATATTATTATTCAAAATAAAATAAAACTGAAGTAACTTAAAAGTAAAGTAATATCAATACTTTTGCCTCAAAGTAATATGTATTATAACTACATGACTTTTTAATGTAGTTTTTTATTTAAACTCTTACTATCATAGTTTTTTGTCATACACATATAAAGTTTATAAAAAAAGAGAGAGTAGGCATCAAGACAGACTTGTCCTTAGAAAAAAAATACAATTAGCCGGGTTTTTTCTCTTCTCTCTCATTATTTTGCTGTTTAATATTAAAACAACTCCTTTAAAGCCCATTTAAGCATTTTGTTGGGAAAACAACTTAAGGAATTGTGAGTTTTTTATTTCAATGATAGAGCAACCTTACCCCCTACATATTTTTTTGTCAACTTTGAACTTAAGTAATTACATATATGTAAAATTTTGCCAATAAAAAGGGATATATACCAGTAAATTACATAAGGCTGCTGAAGAAAAGCAATATATTAATATATAACCACAACATGTTTATATGTTACAAAACTAGCTTGTATTTACTATCGTAAAAATGACACCTTATTGAACTTATGGAAACATTTGTAAGAAGTAAAGAAATATTGTAATTGGGTTTCTCTTAATTTGACGTCAAAGAGTTAATAATACATTTTGGTTACTTTTTGATAAAAGAGTAAAGGATTTGTATATTTCTACGTACACATTTATTCAGTATGGTTATAAGCGGACAAATATACAAATATTAGAGTCTAAACCTTCAAAGAATCTTTGCCCTCAAAGACATTAGTTGTAGTAAAATCAACAAAGACATTTTATTTGTGTAGCCATAGATTTACATTTAAATTTCCTTAAAAGACATTGTATTCACATAAACAAATAAAGAAAAATACCTATAAGAACCACAGCAAGCTTTGGTACCTATTTCCTTTTTAAGACAGTATTTTCTTAACTCAAGCTTCCTTTGATTTTAGTACATTGTATAATGCGCATTGACATAACGGTTATTATATATTTTATACAAAAAATGTCGTATATAGATTTTAGCGTCTCTGATTAAGACAAATTATATCATTTGTACTAATAATAATTTACAATAATTGATTGGAGGGATCTTTATGGACGAAAAAGTGTTAAGAATTATGAATTAATTTGTCTTATTTATAGAGGATGTGATTCAAATATTACTTCCTGGATAAATATTTTTTTCTACGATTTACAATACTTTTTACTCAACACTGTTCAAAATACTTTGTTAATCTCTAATTATTTATATTTTGTTCTACCCTAACTATGAGATTATAATAGTCTACCTACATGCTGAAGAGATACATAATAACTTGGAATGACGTAGAATATTCTTAACTGCATATCAAATGTTGCAGAAACATTCTTAATAATCCATTCCTTTTTATTACATCTTGTAGGTCTTCTCTATTAATGCCACATTAATTAAAACAAATAGAGTTATCCTAATAAAACTAATTGAATTGACCTAATAATTCGGAAAGAGTTATACAAACAATCTATTTATACATATCTATAAAAAAAAATATATACGTGTATTTATGTACGTACGAATAACATTATTACAGATTTTCTTTCTTCATATTTGAACGTTGTACCTATAGTTTATATATTAATTACTGGAATTACTTTTACATGTTAATGTTTTTATCACAATGTATGTAATATCCTTATCACTTCTTTTAAATTGCTTGTATGTAAAGATATCCACTAATAAACATGATTTAAAGAAACAATATAACTTGTACTACAAGGAAATTCAACAACTTGTTCTTAAAAAAATCCAGTCAAACATTTTAAATTAAATAGTTGCAGAATTTGTTATTACGATCTTTTTTTACTTTTTAAATGAAAACTACTGATTGTGGTTCATTGTACACATAATAATTAATCCAATAGTCCACAATTATATCTCTCATAATCAGAGATGAGAATAACCACCTTAACTTTTCCAATAATAAGTAACTTATTAAATTACTTTCCATTCCGTTATAACACTGTTATGCAAAAAATTAACTGTTACTCTCTTCTTAAATAAAATTAATTTTAAAACATTCCATTAATCCAATCACTCTAATGGTCTCGTTTGTTATAAATGCATTACCATGCTTTGTTCTATGAATAATGAAGCTTTTGATTTAGCTTATCTTAAATTAGAATGGTCCAGATTCAACTAAATTTAAAAAAAAAAAAAAATAAAGTAACACTGTTTAAAAGTAACGATTCAATTACTCTTATGGTTAACTAACTACTTTTGCTCTTGAGCAACGGCTTTACTTTTTATCTTAGTAATGAGTAGTAAATTGTTTTTTTTCAAGTAACGCTTCCTTCACTGCCCCTAAATAAGTAATAAGTGAGTAACTATCAATAGTTCAAAAAAAAAATGATAACATGAATTAAAAGTTGGTAATTAAAGTGATGATGTTATCTATCTTATATATATATATATATTTAAGATGTGTCTATGTGTATATATTTTTGCTATAGACTCCCAAACTGCTTGACAGATATGGCTGAAATTTTCTTTCTTGACGGTTTTACATGCCTTAAAGGTTTTTGTCAATAGTGTTTTCTTAAACTCTTGACCGTTGAGCTAATAGGGATGCTCCTCCCGGCCTGATACTCATGGAATATCATTCAAAGAGTATAGTTAAATAAATGCATGTAAGATTGTATATAGAAGAGTTACTCAGATATTCTCATCGAGAGTAAATGTTATGTAGTTTTTTTATCTATATCTTTTCCTCTTTTGAATAAATACCGGACAACATCGGGTACCCCTGCATGTAATTAAATAAAATGCTATGGGACGTATAAATGGCAAGTTGTACTTTTTTCTTGTACACGTTACATGTGATACAAATCCCAACTTCAACTCGACATAATATTATATATACTATTGAAAAACTTTGTATAATGAATCAGTCTTAACAAAACTATTTTTCTAATTTATTTTTTATTTAGAAACATTTGTTGTCAAGGATAATCTACGTCTCAAAGATAGCAGAAGCTGTTAACTGTCGCAATTAAAAACTTTACTGTTATTCAAATTAAAGATAACAACTATTTGCATACTTATGGATATTCATATCAATATTTGATAAATCAAATTAGAAAGTAAACTAAGAGTATTGAAAAATGTGAATTAAATACCTAATATATTTTAATCCATTTATACATAATGCAATGATTTCGAATAATTATTTATAAATAATTTATGGACTCTTCTATTTTTTTCTTTAAAAAATTTGATTTACTTAGTATTGATCAGTTATGAATGTTATTATTTATCTGTTATATGTCATAATGCATATTGAAAACTATTATTACTATATAATAAAAGCAAACATTTATTCAAGTTAATTTTTCGTCTGCATAATTAGTATTCAAGAAGAAAATATGTTGATTCATTATGAAATTATATTATATGTACATAATTATGTCACAATGACAACTACATTACATCAAAGACTACCACCACATTTATTGTCTCCTATTTTTTTCCTTATATATGTTTTGAAGTTTAAATTAAATCTTGATAATCTGTAACGTTAAAAGTAATAATTTTATTTCAAATATGGAAAATGACTTATTTGACTATAAGTATATATCCAATGACGTCATTCAATTCAAACATATTTTTTTAATGCAAAGAAAACACTGACAGATATACTCGTATTTCTTACATTTTTTTCATCGTTTATATACAAACTTAAGCCTTGATCAATAATGAATAAACATAAGACTTATTTTTACCTATTTAAGAGTTGTGTTGTAATTTTTTTGGAAGTAATGTTAATAGAAGAACTCTCCATATTTATTCATGTAGATCAAAAAATTAGGTTTTTTCTTTCCTTCAAAGAATAGAAGAATAAAATTTAATTTCTCATATAAAGAAAGAAATAAGAGAAAGAAATCTAGCTATTGTGTCGTTTTTTTTAAATTAACAACTTAACTCCCACAAAGCGTCCTATTTATGAAAAAAGGAAATTTTTACTTTATATCAGAAAATCTTCTACCTTTTACTATTTCGGTAATTTTTAATGTGCTAAACGGTTAAAAATCTTTTTTATTGGACTTGATTGAAAAATAAAATATTTATCTTGGATTTATATGTAGCAAAACTTTTTATTTCGAACAAAAAGATACATTTAAACTTAACTCAATGGTAGATATAACAAAAAAGCTTTATTAAGTTTAACTAAAAAGATTACACGCTTTAGGACTCTTTTTTTAGCAAGGAACTATTTGAGATAGCCCCACAACGTTTTTGGACTAAAGTGATACTTTTTTATAAATTAATCTTAGCATACATTTATTGTTATAGATAAATTAAATTTTGCATTGTAACTTTAGTTAATATCGGTAATAAGAAGAAGATTAATTGATATTAAATGAGATAGTTTTTCTACCTTTTTTTGAAAAAAACTTTTTTTTTCCCTAAGAAATTAAATAATTGGTAAGCAGTTTGCAAAAACTGTATATACATTTCCTGAATTTAATATTGGTATTATAGAGTTTTTTATCCATTTTTAAAATTAATAAATATGATTCATTAAAAAAACTTACTGTGGGGCTATTTTTGCATATGAGAAAAATATTTTTTAAGTACTTATTAAACGTACTCAGATAATTAATTATTGGGAAAGTTATTTTAGTGTATTTTATAGAGTGTTATAAGAAAAATTTATTATAAGAGTTATGATTTAGTTATTGATTTTAAAAGAAAATTGGATATAACCATGATTAATTCTAGTTAATGATTTATATAGTAGGAAGTTAAATAACTAATTGTCAATCGGCCAATTAACCTAGAAAAAATTTGGATTATTTTGATTGCAAGGTATGCGACATTTTCAATTAGACTTCCTAGAATTAGTACAATTTTTTCAAACAGTAAAGAAGATTATGTGACAGATTAAAAAAAGGGTAATAATGCAAAATTAAATATTTTGTATTTTGTATTCATAGTTTAGTCAAATATTTATTGTATTGTGTTGGTAACTAAGTTTTTGCCGTTTTTTTTAACTTTATTGAGTTTAGAAAATTTATAAGTTATATTGCAATATTTAATTTATTTTTTTAAATCTATATATCTTAAATAAAAAATAAGAACAAACAACTATAAGTTAATTATTTTTGGACTTTACCCATTAGGTGAAGATGCTTCTCTATACACATGTGAGAACAATTCCCTTGTTATTTGGCGTGAATCTTTATGCAAAACTTAGTTTAACTACCCTTCATCAAGTTCAGTTAGTCGGAAAGAACTCAATACGTCTTTGAGATCAAAATTTTCGTTTTTAAACTTAGCAAATCAGTAATGAGCGGCTCTTTCTGCCAATGAATTTTCTCCATATACAACACAAATTTCACGAGCAGATTTTGAAGTAGTAAAGCTTCGATTAAATGCAAAGAGAAGGAGGTGTCAAAAATGAACATTTTTTTCAACTTGACATTCCATTTTGATGATCTGAAAATAAAGTGAAATAACTTGAAATGAAAAACAATAAATAAAATATTGCAATATAACAGATAAATTTTCTAAACTCAATAAAGTGGAAAAAAAACGGCATGAACATAGTTGCCAATACAATATATATTTTGAATTGTTTTTAGTTTGTAAAATTTTGAATCCATACCTTGTATTATGGTATAAATGCAGCAAAGTCAATTCATGTATTGTGAAAAAAAGTCTAAACTAAAATGTTTATTAGTACTATAATTAATAAAATTTAGACATTTTTCTAAGTGTTATTACCTTAATAAAGTCCTTAAAAAAGTTCAAATATACAAAAAGAAGATTTTCATTTTTTAGTAAATAATTTTTATAAGGCTTGTTTTCTATTTCTGAGATTTATATGTATTTATAAAAGAGCTGACATAAAATGTAAATTATTTATTTTTTAGGATGTCAATGATGGTACCAGAAATAACTTTTTTTTCTTGTAAAAAATTTCTTATATAATGTTTCTATTTGATTAATTAATTCTCTTCTTACGACGTTTACCTTAGTAGGAAAGCTTATATCTTTGTTGACAAGAATTAATAATTACATAGTTAGGTGCTAAAATTTACTTGAATAAAGTGAAATAATTGTAAAACCTCTTACACAATATGAATAAATATTATGCATTAAATGCATTGCTAAGTTGTAATCATCACCATGAGTAATTGATGTTTCGAACAATTTCAAGAAAAAATTATTCTACTTGTACTTTTTTTGCAGATACATAGCATACCTTTTTTCACAAACTTGTTTGTATATATACGACAAAATAATTAATTATTTGATGAAATATATAATTCAATGGACTGTTAAGTGTTAGGATAACGTTTTATGGAAATGAAAGCATTATTCATATTCTTTTTTTATTTGATATCGATTCAAGAGTATTCATTTTGTTATGCCAAGTTATGAACCTTTAACTTCTAAGCATAAAATGAGAATAAAGGTGTTGCAAACATTCATATCCTGCTAAAAAGTTGTACATTGCTTACAGACATTATAGACCTTCAAGCTATATAAATGTATTTGTTTAACTCAAGGTCGTTCTATGGAACATACAAACATTTATACCTACATATGTCTAGTTGGATGTAGCCTTATTATATTTTGAATATTTTATTAGATTTACGTGTAACGGTGTGATTTGACATTTTATTTGCAATTTACAGATATGTATTACATGTACCAGGTTGGTGATTCCTTATAAAATATACAAAAATCCAATTTTGTTGTAAAATAATTAATATGGTACATACCAAAATAATACGTTAAGTCATACAAAGTAACTTTGATAACTTTTGACTATAAAGTAACAAAACAAGTCTTAAATGAAAGATCAAAATTGTTCTAATTTTATTTTATAACGGTTTTTTTAAAACAAATCCTGAATTTATTATATCTATAAGAAGAAAATAATAAGCGTTATATACGATATATTAATTTTTTCTCATTTTTTACTTCTTTCTTAATACTGCTAAAAATACATTTTTGAGAAAATTAAAAAAACTTTTTTTAAATTATTTGTTTAACTAAAAAAAGTTATAAAATAATAAACAATATATCTTAATTTATTTGGATGATAATAAAAAAGAAAATGAAACTTTTTTTTAAAAATCTTTCAAGGTGTTGACCGATCATTAAATGATAAAGAAATTCAATGGGTATCTTGATTGACACAACAAAATGAAAAAATTAGGGGCTAGAACCTGCAAGAGTTTAAAATTTCACTATATATGGATCTAATATACATATAATAACAATAAGGGAGTTGTATACTATTGTGAACCAGCTCTCAAGAGTCGCAAATTGAAAAAGAACAATCAAAGTTTTGCTAACATCGATTCTTATAACTATTGAAATCTGCAACAATTACTGCATGTGCTGTCTGAAAATGATTAAATCAGTTTATCAGGTGTGAGAGGCTTGTTTAACTTGTATTTAAATAAGGAATGAGTTAAAAAGATTGATCTGCGTACCTATATCACATAACTACCCATAAACAACTACTTTATATCTATGAGAGATAATTTTATCAAATCATTAGTTACATCAGACAAGCATTAGTTAAAAATGCTTAAATTCGATGATAAAACTTATTTTGACCTATTCATTGGCTCATGTATAAATATTACCTAAGTTGTTGTTTTTTAAAAAAATAATTGATTCAAATCAGACAACCCTGATATGTATTATTGTACTGTATCCTTTTTACTCTTTTAAGTGTGGATTTATTAGTTGATTTAGCATTCAATTAAAGTAAATATTAGTTTGCTAGCAATCAAATATTTCTAACTCAAATTTTAATTCAATTTTTATATTTTATAAGAAAATAGTATCAAAGTACTTTATATGACCAATCAATATATTCAGGAACACTATAATGGCAGTGAATTTGCTAAAATGGAAACAAATAAGAAAAAAAATATTCAAAATTTTAAAGGTTTCAATTTTACTTTAAATTCTTATTTATGATCCTCAAATTTTTATACTTGAGCGTTGCATATGAATATTATAAATATATATAACATGTGTAAATCTTTAATATAATTATTCATCGCTAATTGTTTCAGTAAATCAATATTAATTCTTTTTCTTCAAATTCAATGATTTAGTTACAGTTTTTGTTCCTCTTTGTAAGCATTTTGAACCTGTTTCAAAGATTTAAAATGATATATCATAATTTATTTATGGACTTGTTCAGATCTACTTACGTAATATGTAAAATCTAGAAAAATATAATATTCACATTAGTAAAAATTAATAACCCAAGGCAATTGTTATATATATATACATATATAAATATAACTTAATGGTTGGTCTTACATAATATGATGAATTCATTCTCAACAATGAAAATATTTTAGTATGTGTAAGCACACAACACGGTCTAATTGTAAAGAAGACTTAGTATCCTTTATTATTCTGTACTTTTATAATGTAAACTTTCATATAGACTATTATGATTTATTTCTTAGTCTAAACTTATAAATAATATAGGTAAATACATATACTCTCAGTTACTTATTTTTAAGTAGATGAATAAGTTATTGACTGATTTCAAAAAACCTAGTAATATTAGATTTTTTTACATCATAAAAAATGAATTTAACTTATTTCATGAAAGAAACTTACGTATTAAGTGCTCGTTTAATATTAAAATACATTTTTGTTTTAGTCTTTTTAAACGAACGCCTTTACTTTTATCCTTATACTTCGACTCAATACATTGATAAATGATGATAAGACGTATATATACAATAGTCATTCAAAGTTACTTAGTATTTATCGATGACACTAATAAATCTTTGTTCAGAAAGGTACATTTTTTTAATGCCAAAGACAATATTTCTAAAATGTCTTATAACAATTTTTATATGTAAGCTCGTCAAACAACATAAAAGTACCAATGATCCATGGAGCTTGGATTAGTCTTTTGCTTCAACTTTATTATTAAATATTAAAGTTACTTGAAAAATACATCAGGTAAAAAAAAAAAAAACCTTCACTTCATATCAAGCTGATTGTACCCTTCAGTGTATTGTCAATCAGTTTAAAACTAATAAGAACGCCCACATTAGATATATGTTGTGGTTAAGCGTATAAACAAACCTTTCATGAAATAAATGACTTGTATTCCTGATTTGTAAAAAAAACCAGTAAAATACTTACGAAAGTTATGTATGCATGTATCATGATTAATATTAGTACATTATTTTAATTTGCAAATTTCTACAAATACCACAAAAATGACCTTTACAATCATGCAAATAGAGTAATGAAAGTTATTTTATATGTATGTTCAAAATATAAGGAATATACTTATATATATGAATATATCTATGTATACATTATGAAGCTAACACATGTATTTAAAATCAAATACTTTTGAACTTTTTTGATCCATTTTCCAACTTCAACTTCAATTTAAGTCTAGAAGGATACTCTTTTTGTGCATGATGATCCGCAAGTGTTTTTAATGCAAATTCTATTTCTAGTCTTTGTTTTGACCTAATGGAGGATCCTAGAGGCGTAGGGGGCAGGAGTAGGCCCAAAAGTCAGAAAAACGTTTTACTTAAATAACTTCTTGAATATTATATGAAATTGATCAATAAGAAATGCATTCAAACTTTGAGACCCAAAACTTCCAAATGAGATGTCAAGCACTCGATAAGACTCCTTAACCAGGAAGAAATCGTCCATCTAAATTTGTAAATTTCACTTAATTTTGATCAAAAATCCATTAGAAGTCTAAGACTCACTGTAGGGCTACTAAAAAACAAGTGCAATAGACTAAAGTAGTAGGAAACAGAAGAATTTCAGCTGATATCGCAATCCTGCGCGCTACTACTTGAGTAGCTCTCCGTTTGACTTTTTTTGCCAAAAAATTTACACATTTAGATGAACGATAGTGCTAGGATTTGAGTGAAATGATTATCCAGTGCGATGTGTTATATGTATATTTCTACACATTTATTAGAGACTAGATCAAAGGTCACTTGTAGAAATATATTGATCTTGAATAAGACATTTGTATATAAAGTTATATTATAATTATGTATTGTAATTATATATGTATAATAATAAACATAGTACAAAAGTATAAAAAATACCTTATGATATGTATCTGCTGTATAAGAATATATATTATTATATCATAATATTATTCTAATGTCGCATATTACAATTTTTTCTTACTTGAAAAAATACAAAACAGGTCTCAATATAGTTTATTTTATTTTGCTGGCAAATTACTCAAGATATATACATATAACAAAAAACACCTCTATTAATCATCAATAAATGCCTTAAGTCATAATAATATGTTATCATTATTCCAATTTTCATACAATGACTCATATGAAATCATGATACTATTTTATTATTTCTGAACACCAAACCTTTTTTTATTACCATGAAAAACGACTCAAGGACGTCTACCAATTCCGGAATAACTTAATTTACATAGTTTTTGTGTGTCTTTTTTTGCAAATTAGATAATGAGCTATTGACCATCACAGATTTTGAATTCACATGGATACATCCTGTCCCTATCTCCCTAATTATGATTGGTAAGGCCCACAAATGCATATACACATATTTACGTCAATCATGTAACAATTTGAAATGAATATTTAACAAAATGTTTTAGTCTTTTCATGAAATATAGCCTGTCTTAATTATATGTGTATATCAGTTTTTAATAGAGTTTATAAGTTTTGTCTAATAGTTAAAATATAAAAACATTTTTTTTCGTAAAAAATCAATTTCCCAAATTTGTAAATTAAAACTTTACCTTATTTAATAAAAAATAAAAATATTTTGTAAATAATATAAAGCTTTCTTAATTGATAACAATTATTTACGTTATAATCTATTTAATTCAAACATGTATGAACATTTTTTTTTTAAAGTAAAGAAAAAGTTTGCTCAATTACATGCAGTAAATTTACTTTTACTACATATATGAGAAAAAAAATATTAAATTTGTTAAAAATCACATTCATACTTTACAAAAATACCACAGGTCAAGAAATTCGAAACGTCAAAAATCCTAAGGGATAATAAAAGTTATTTATTTTCGGACACTGATTTCAAATCTGTAAAAAAAAAATTCGAGAGTCCGACTGTTTTCGAGAAATTGCACCCAACTTTTGAACTTTTTTGGCCCATTTTCAAACTTCAAACGTTTTGGCCGACTTTTGGGTCTACACCCCTAGGATCCCCCTTTAGGACAAAAAAAAAGACTGTAAATATAATTTGCATTAAAAATTCTAGCGGATCATCATGCACAAAATGAGTATCCTTCTGGACTTAAATTGAAGTTGGAAAATGGGCCAAAAAAGCTCAAAAGTAGTGTTCGATTTCTCGAAAACCGTCGGACTCTCGAAAAAAAGTTTACAAATTTGAAATTAATGTGGAAAACTGAATAACTTTATTAAACTAATACCCCTTATGATTTTGACTGTTGACCAATGTTGTATTAAATTATCTTCAAACCCTTATCAAATTAGTTTTTCTAAATATTTTCTAATAATAAATAAAAAGAGGAATAAATATTATGTTTTTTTAGTTGTTGTCGTATATACGACATACATAGGTGATAATGTAGTTGATATTCTGAATATTCAAAGATATCTATATTGTTAATTAGGCCTATGAAAAGTCGGAAAACCAAATAAATAAAAAGTAATCTTTGTCGGCTTTTATATTATGTAAAAAAGTATGAGTTAATTATGGTTAAATAATAATCAATTAAAAATGAAATGATGACTAATTACTAGAGCAGAGAATGGGGGACCTATAGTACAGTCTGTTGAAAATGTATTTTTTATTTCACTTGGCACATATAATGTATTTTGAATTGTTTTTCCTCCATTTCTATATCTGTAGAGATATGAACTCAAATGAAAAGAAAATGGTCAATATCAAATTAATATTATCATGAATTCACGATTTAAGCACTAATCAGCTATATACTCATAAAGTTAAAGGCGACAAAAACAAATATGAAATAGAACTCATATTGGAAGAAATTATAAGTGACATAGGCGAATGATAAAAAATACTAAATAACAAAATTAATTGACCTGGTTTTAGGTCTCCAATTCCCTTGCTTACTATTAATAAAAACAGATTATGAGTGTATTATTTATTAACTGTGTTGTGGTTACAATGTTATTACTATTTTCGAGCTATAATATATTATGCAGGAAGTTAAATAATCTTCACAAAATTACCTTGTTATTCTTTAGACGATTTTAAATGGTATTACTGTCTAATAATATTGAATCCATTTTTATCAAACAACATGACTTTACTTTAAGAAATAAGATGTTCTACACATATAAAAATATATATATAATTACATATTTTGAGATTGCTAACACCAATATGTAATAAAAAAGTTTAACTGTGAATTTGATAAAACTTCTATAAGATATATTAATTAGTTTAATAATGTTTTATAGTTAAATTGTTAAAAAAAGAAGTAGTTATGTTAATTGTTCATTTGTTTGCGTTTGCTAGTCCCTTCTACCAGAAGGACTTCAAAATTTGGTAAATATGACATTTAATGATGAAAATAAAAAAGTAAATGATATTAACCTAACATTGATCTCAAAAAAATATAAAATGAGAATGAAAAAATTACACGAATTCATTTGTTTCATCTTAAAGTGATATTGCTAATCCTTTTTTATGTATTGTCTTATATATTGACTTATTTCTTCGTTTAGCGTATATTTAATACACATAAAATATACTTATTTTTAATACAAATAAGTAAAACATTAAGGTATAAGTAGCATTAAAATAGTTTTGATAAAATCCTCATGGTAATATTAACAGAAAAGTTTTTGCAACGATGCAAAAACTAAAGAAAAACATACCTACTAAATAAATAAATTTTTCCTTTTTTCCTCAAAGAAACAAAAAATAAAAGTTAGTAAGATGATATATTGCTTACATACCTATGTATGTTGAATGAAAAAGGATCTAAATATTTGAAGACTAAGGTGTGTTAAGGTTACTATTATAACCAATTTGTTAAAAAAAAATTTAATACGCAAACTTTTTGCAAAAATTTGGTTTTAAGTAAGTAAATAATTTAATTGGCAATGTGTACTTGAACAAGTTCTGTAAAACTTTTATAAGATAATCGATTAGTTTGATCCTAATTTAAATGTAAATTAACTAATTATAATTTCTTAAAAATATTGAAGTACCTTAAAATTAAACACATCATACTTAGAAAAAAACAAATTATTCGTATTCACATAAAACGTTGATGTCTTCATCATTAGTTTTCCTCAAAGTATTGAGTTTAAGCTTGTTTTAGAATTAAAATGTGCAAAGCTGCATCAAATAAACATACTTGATTGTTTTTGTTGGACATGTTACTAATTCTAAATGACAAGCATAGACATTTTGTTCTATGTATTAACTGAAGAGCATTGCAATAATCTCTTTATAATATTCCATTATACATTACAATCTTTGTATAAATTAAAGGAAACATTATATCTAGGTAAAAAAGTGATATAAGGAAAACTTTTTTTGAATATGTTTTGCAACTTCTTTTAGCAGTCTCAGAGTATAAAAGTTATGATTGTATCTACTTTTTAATTACTGAAATAAAACCTCTGCTTTCTTTCCGTAGTTATAGGATTTATATAAAAATTGACTGTTTTTGAAATGATTGATTTTGAAATGAATCAGGTTATTTAATCAAGACTAATTTTTCTATGGACTGTCATTGTTTTCAAAACTACATCAAATTGAAGCTCACTCTTTATTTTTCCATGTATTACCTATAGAATGAATTATTCTTATTACATAATAAAATATCCAAACCTATGTTGTCAATTTCAATGCTTGAAAATATTCATATATCATATAAAATGTAAGAAATTACGACACTCATTTGAATGATTATTTCTTATTTCACCTCTATGTATACAAGAAAATAAGGTTGATTTAAACATAAAAACACAAACATAAATATAAAAATATATGGAATTTGACATGTCTTTATGGTTGCCTTTAATTCAAGTCGTTATTGTTAATCATACAACAAAGTAACATATGTCATATCACAAAAAAAAGATATTTATACAAAGCAAAATATATACTTACATATATAGATGTACATACTCCACTATTAAGCATGCTGTAGAGGTATGTACAATATATAATATGTACATAGATACATTTGGTAGTATAACTTGACCAAAAAATATTACATAATAGTGGAGTTGAAGATGCAAGGAAAGTTCAACAACAAAATTATTTTATATGCATTTACAACCTCTGAAACGATTCAGATAGTGGAAGTAACATTGTCCAATTTGATACATTTTTATATATCTAGATAGTAATTTTGAATATTTTTTATCATATGGCATATTAAATTTATTATTTTGATTTGCGATCGAATAATAAATTTCATATTTCATTTGATAAATGTAACTCGTAGTGACCCCTCAGGAATATTATATTTGATATAACTAGTCAATAGCCCAAAACTTTTGAGACCAATTTTATTTTGCCGATATAATAAATATTATGGTTACGTAATTTTGTTGATCAGTTCTACTCTTCAAAATACATGCGTGTCACAACGAGTTTCAACCAACTTGTTCCTGTGTGTTATAATAGTATCAATACTCATCAGCATTGCTCCAGCAGTCATTGTAACCTTGTTTGAAAATGTTTAGTATCCATCTATCACTGGACTAAATATAATTTTGCTAACCCCATTAGAATATTGAACAAACAGAATGAAAATTTCCACCAAGATAAAAATATCTACCTTGAAAAAGTGGCATAAAGCTAAATGTAGCATCATAATGTACTATGACTGAACATATGCAAGAGATGATTCTTCAGTCCACTATTAACAACCAGCAAAGATAAATACAGGTTGGAGTTTAGAAAAATAATTGAGCCATCCCCCCCAAATGAGGACAAGCGAAGCCCCTGTTCATTAAAATATTTTGAATATCTGCATACAAATGTCATTAATCAGTATTAACTTAGATTCAAAAATATACAATGCAATCAAATAATACAACATATTTAAGTAATTCTGACCTATTTTATTTTTGAAGCATCCCTAATATATGTAAATACATGCATACATTTATCTTATGCAATCCTTATCTAACCTAGAAAACTTTTTAAAACGAAAAAATAAATATAAAGCAATATTTAGATGCTCCAATAAACCAACATCTCTTTAAACATATTCTTTAACAAAATTCTGGAATTATTTTTAAAAAGTAACTTGTGGAAAATAAATATTTATATATATATATATATACATAATCCTGAAAGTACGTTTTAAACATATTAAATATATGTAAGATGAAAAAATTTGTACTTAATTCTATGAAAACATTTTTCCTTAGATGTATGTTGAGATAATAATTTCTTAAAATTTGAAATATATTATTTGAGAAAAAAATTCTTCTATACTCTATATATTTGCATGTATATATTTTATATACTTAAGTCGTTTTATTTAATTCGTTTTACAATAATAATACATATATTAAATCCCTTTTCAAAAAAATTGAAAAAAAGACTAAGTGAAATTATGATTCATATATTATAAAAAAAAATGCAATTGCAAAAAATAGAGGAAAATCGAGTTTAAAAAATAATTATAAGAAATGACTTGCATGCTTATATATCAATAAATAGTTATAATGAAAGAATTCAATTAATATAACCAATAATAATAATTAAAGGAGATTAATACATAAAATATACTTTTAGCCCTGTATATGTTTTCATACCTATGAATGATGACATCTTCTAATATATTATGTATTCATTCAATAGAAAAAGCTGGCCCAACTAATCCCATATCATGATATTATACCTTTTTTATGGGCATTAATTAGATCACTCTGTTGGTTGAATATACCTACATTTACCTGAATTACATAATTCAGTGTTTTTCTTTTTCTTCTTATCTGAAGACTTAAAGATAGAATTATAATTACTTTTGTTTGAACATTTGAACATAATTTCTTCATTTAAAACTTGATCATAAATCTTTGCTGATAAATTTTTAGAGGGGATTGTTAGTACAACATTCAGTTTTCGGCATATTACTCAGCATGTACAAGTGATTCTGCTGTATAACTGGAAAAAAAAATTAATTTAACCAAAAATATTCACTCTTGACACTAGATTAAATGTCAATCACCTTCAACACAGCCTTTTGCATAATGTATCAAGATATTTGTCCCCAATTTGTAATCTTTTTATCACTTATTATTGTTATTTTTACTTGTAACAATAACACATTACAAAAAGAGAATATTCTACCTTTTTTGAAGATCAATTTGTCCCATCAAGCATTCACCAACTTGTCCCTAAGCAATTTTTTAACTTCAAGCAATAATACCATACAGAATATATACTAGATTAACAATATTTAAGCCTTAAATAAACCACATATATTTATATTTTCATAAAATAAAAAGGGTATATGAATGTAAGTTTTATACTTGAATTTCAGAAGGAAATTAATGAACATCTAAAAAATTACTCAGAGGTTTTACTTAAGCACTAATAGGAGGTAGGTATTCCACAAAAGTTTTAAAATACAAGATTATGCTAGAAAGTTGAAGTGTGTCAACTAACCCACACGCCAACTAGCCCCTCTCTAACCTATTTCTCTTCATTTATTAAAAAAGTACTACATACATAGATTACTTTTACATAATATAAATCACTTATATGAAATATAAGTAATACAAGACATTTTTGTTTAATTCTGATGTATACTTATGTACATATAAACAGGAAAATTTGTACAATATTTTTTTATTAATTAATTAAAAAATACCGTTACTTAATTAGATACTATTTTTTCATTATTTAAAAGTTATATTTGAAACCTTATAATCTAATAAGAAAAAGTTTTAATTAGATATTGCAATATATGAAGTAAGGGGTGTCTCTAATGTCCTTGCAGTAAAAAAATAACACTGACGAATCATAAATAAATATACTTTTAGAAATTATTTAATCATCATAGGGAAGCCCTTGGCATTATGAACAGCTCTAATTCTATCTGGTATAAAATTAATGAGATTTTGTAATATCTAAGACTTTTTTTTTCTAGCTCCTTGAAGAATGTATTCAACCTACTACAATCTATTTTTTGACAGGTACTTGTATCACTTTTTTCATCTCTGGGTATAGGATATTCTAGAAATGTTCGATGGGATAAAGATCACAACTATTCCTGGGCGTTATTCTGTCGTCCTAAACCATAACTTTTGCTTTTAACAACGCATTGTCTTGTTGTTTTAGCTTTGTAAATTCAAGCATTATCGTGTTTAAAATTCTCTCTCACATTTTTCACTATTAAGCTGGCTCTGTACTACCTTCATTTTCCTTCGTTGGCAGGCACTATTTTTACAGGATACTGATAGGTAGTACTTTGCATCCGTAGTACTTGTATTGAATACAAATTGGATAGATCCTTAGCGCTCAGACCCATGATCTTTGAAAGAAATTTTACCATTTTGATGAATAAGTATACATAGATAGGATATTGTTGAAAATTATATGCTGTGTACAAGTTATAACTTATATAATACTAGCAGATTATAAACCTAAAAATGAAATGAGGTATTTAAAATAGATAATTTACTTTACTCGTTCTGATTATAGTGCAATAATTGAAATCAAATTATATCATTGATATATCAAGGAAGTAATACATATTTGACTCTTCGGATAAAAATTACATATTAATAAGTTCAGTGCGGCACATTATAAACTTCTAGTGTTCACAGTACCATCACTCTAGTATTCATAATATCATGTAAATTAGTAATGAGAGTAGTTGGATCAAAATAAAATCAATTAATAGTTGATAGCTAAAATCACTAGTGTTCAAACCAAATAAAACGTTAAGAGGTATATAAATTATAACTTGGAAAAAGAAAATATATATACAGGGTTTTTATCTATCCTACTAAATGATTTCAATTTTGCAATTCTTCAATTTAGGTCTTTATTCTTCATGAGAATTATTTTTTATATTAGAGGTACCACTACCTATAATCTAGATTACTTTATATGTGCATGTCTATATTACATCTATTTTACAGAATAAAATATTTTTATTCAATACACAATCATTTTTTTTCTATAATATATTAATCGTAGCTATTTTAATTTGCCAAAATTTTCAAGATACAACCGGATCATAAAAGTTGAAAGAGAGAAGTACTTATGTACAAGTATTATAGAAAAGTTGACACATGCATTTTAGGGTAGATATTTTCTAAGTACATAGTTTTAAACTTGTTTGGTGAATCATACCAACAAGGTGAATGTATAAGTGAGGTAAGCAAGGACAAAAGTTCCATTTCAATCTTAATGATGAAGTACTGATTATAGGGAATGCATTTTTTAGAGTTGTGAAAGACTAGTGCTGGCAAAGGGTTGGGAGATGGGCTTAAGACATTTTTATTTCTACTATTATTTATAAAACAATATCAGCCCGTAAGAAAGATGAATTCGATCCTTTGGAAGCAATATAATTGTTGAATAATGAATATAATTTGTTGTTTTTAAAAATCCTTTGGATAGATGGTTGAATATGACTGCTTCACTACTATAATTGTTGAGGAAATTGACCTTCTATTCAGGATCTCAGTGGTCCTAATCGTACGGTTTACAAATTATTTCATTGACAGTTTGTGAAAAATTTTGGTGATTCCGATCAGGTCTTTCTTTTTGGATACAAATTGCAGTCAGAAGCCTATACTACCGTTACTATTACCAGTACGTTACTTTCCTGAGGTTTCATCTACGTACATATTTTCTTTTAAAGTACATAACACAATATAGAAAAAATACCCAATTGTATAAAAAATTCAGCTGACTTGGAGTAATAAGAATCAAATGGCATCTCATAAAATTATGTCATTGTCATCAGTTTTTATATAATTGTAGATATATAACTGAAAATGCAGTTCTTTTCTTATTTCTTAATAACTAGAGTTTGACTCATCCGTGGTTCCTGTTTTGATAGTTTATAAATTGGTTCCAATCCACGACCTGTGATATTTCTAATTTTCAGCATATTTAAAATATAACTTTGAAATTACTTGTTTTCAATGAATTCAAAACATATTTTATTATGAAATAAAATTTATTTAACAAAAAAAAAGAACAAAGAAATGAAATTACAATGTAATTATAACAGTTTTTAATTAAATACCTATATGAAGATTTAAAAATAAATGTATGTTAGTCAAATAATTTGAAAAATCAAATAATTAAAAAAAATTGTTATTAATGCAATTAATTTTTACGTAAGACAGAAATATAAAATTGCCGTTAAAATTATTTACTTTGAGTATGAATATTTTTAAATATTGTATGGATTTTTTTGGCATAAAATAGAAAAACAATATGTATGTTCATAAATTTTATTAAAATATGAAATATTTTAATAATTAAGTCAACCTTAATTCACTGTGTAAACTTTTGATAATATGCATAAGTATATTCTTGTAAATAACTAAAATATTTTATTTATTTTGTACATTTATAAATTTATTTAGCAATATTTGAAAATGATTCTCTATTTTTGTAAATTACAATTTTTTTCATATTCATACATAATATTTTGTTTAGTAAATAACTGTTATGTTATATATTTTGTAAAACCAGTTCCTACATACGCAAACAAACTCTTCCTGAAATATAGATCTATTTATATTTGTTTTATCTTATACTACTTCAATCAGAGTACTTATGTCAAGTACTGACTAAAATGGTTTGTAAATATACATAAATATTTATAAAACGATTTTTCAGAGTGGTATTATTGATCAATAATAGTCTATTTCCATATGCCCACTATTCCTCTAACCTTATTCAATTTTCACAATATATTTTTATAATCATACTATAGAATAGTGATGTGAAAATAGAGTCCATTCCAAAAACACACTCGAGATGATGTCATAAAAAATATGTTTCCCTTGAATAAAGACAGAATTTTATATGATTACATTTGAAGGGTGAGAATGTAGTAGTCATTATATTGTTGTTTTACTTAAGAACAGCTTATAACCAATAATTTAGTGTTCATAAAAATTTGTTATGAACCGAACCTTAATTCCGTGGCTACTAATGGAGACCTGAGTCATTCGTTTCTGGACTAGAACTTGACTCGGAGACGAATTCGAATACTGTTCTGCTTGATAGTGAACAAAATTACTTAATATCTAATCAATACAAATAGAGTATAAACCTTAATATGTCTTTATTGGCATTGCACTTAAAAATTAATATACTTTCTTTGATTTTCTTATTAAATAACTATTGTAGCTTCAAATGTTGCCAAACAAAGTTCCACGGATTAATTTGTTTGAAATTTTAAACATCTAAGAAATTAGATGAATAAACTATATTTTTAAGTACTTCATTAAACGTTCAACATATTCAAAAATTTAATCATCATATAAAATTATCATAAAAACTTTAGTCAAAAGTAAAATATTTCATTTTTTCATTAAAAAAAATAATAGAATAATATTTTACAATGATTATCTCAATTATATATATATTTATATCAGAAAAACTGAACTTTGATTTAGAAAGGACATGTGATTTCAAATTAAGTTTTCATAAACAAACTCCCAATAATTAAATAATGTTCTAAATACCATAAAAATCTACATTGAAATGGTTATTATTACAAGTTTAAATATTTCAGATATAGTTTAAAAGAAAAGAAGTAATATTCTTCAGAGAATTAATTACATTGAAATCGAAATAGTAACTGCAATAACGAATTGCTGAACCGATTATATATATTTTCGAAAATTGAAACATCAAAAACAAATAAATTAAAAGAAATTTTACATAAAAAGGCAATAATAAAGTTCATGAAGAGCAATATATACGAGATGAACTAAAATTTGATTTTGAAAGATGAAAATACTTATCATACAAAAACAATTGCAACCACAATTGACAATTGGAGTATTTTAGTAAACGCAAAAATTCTTCTGGCAACAATATTCTTCAACTGTGTGTATTAGGCATTCTTCTTTATTATCTACTTTTGAATACTTCAAGCGGAATATCTTTTTCCACTTTTGTCCCACTAATAAGTAGAGACATTCCTCCATCTAAGGCCTGTATTGCTTAAAAAATAATTTACTGAATATGGTCTAGCTATTCAATTTTTTCTTCACCTTTGATATAGAGGAATTTATATGTTGAAATTGTCTACTTGATATTAAGACTACTGTTATCCAAGTTACTTCACGTATAATAATAGGTTCAGGCGTTATGGGAATTAATATGGTAAAAACGACAAATAAAATGCCTATCCAGTACACTAATCAATACTTTAATCATAAATCGATGTTTGATATCTCGACCATTGCTATAAATCTATACTTTTCGTCAATTTCTTGTTTTATTTTAGAAATTATGACTCAACTTTTAAGCTCCAATGATTGGATTACGGTCAAACAAGAAGACACGGAATTTTCGGCGTATTTCTTCTAAACTTTGACGAAATTTGGATATCCCACGACTGAAAGTGGGATATTACATAAAACAATTTAGTTAGGTCAGATGTGAAATCAGTTGTATCTAAATCGTTTGTGATACTATGTGGTGTGAATGTCTCACGATCGTAAATAGTGCCATAGCCGGCACGTCATCACACCCGTATTCTTGTCAAATTTCACACGTTAACACCACCATTGACGGCAATCCAAGATCTTGGATTAAATTCTCAGGAATTTTTAAAAGTAAATAAAAATGACACGTTATTTTTGAATTGAAAACAAATGAGTATGACAGGAAAAAAAAAGAAAAATGTGAATAAAGAGATTCTAGCGTACAATCAAACCCTTATATTGCATTATGCACTCGTGTACATATAGTCATAAATAAGAGTCTAATACATCATCTTTAAGTAGGAACCGATATACCAATATCAATATGTCTTTGCCTATATCCCTTCTCAATTGTTTAGAAGGAACGCTAGAAACTTTGAGCTTGGATATACCTTTATTCCATAAGCCTTTTGGACATATGTATGCATTGAAATCATTCAATCTTATTACCAGGCATACTAAATAAACTTTTTGCAAGAGATCTTAAGCCTCCAACTAACAATTAGAGTTTTGTTATTAAATGGAACTTTTATTTCTACAAATGATTGCATTCCAGAGCGTCTCAAGTATGTTTTAGTTGACCTTTTTTTCCTTTTTTTTAATAAAACAAATATCTTTAATATTGTTGTAAATAATGACTAGTTGTAAAAAAGCTTATTTAATAAGAAAATCAATTTCATTTTTACATAAAATCAACAAAATATCTACACACATCTATGTATGTAATTTACAACAAACATGTATCGTGTTTATAAAATATATTCTAAGTATGTACATATTATACTATATCGGCAAGCTACATATTTTGTATAGTTGGCTATACCTAGCTTATTCATTCACATGAATGATTTGCCAAATATCTTTTAATATTGTACATAGTTAGCATTGGGCGTATATGTATGTATACTAAATATGGCTGTAAGTGTGTCTTAATATGTATCTTTAAATAAGTAATATGGCACCAAAATGACTCTAACATGGCTTTATTTTTCACGTTTAATATACTCATGTATTATAAATTAGGTT
Organism: Lepeophtheirus nordmannii; assembly: GCA_963680855.1. Classification (NCBI taxonomy): domain Eukaryota; kingdom Metazoa; phylum Arthropoda; class Copepoda; order Siphonostomatoida; family Caligidae; genus Lepeophtheirus; species Lepeophtheirus nordmannii. The sequence goes on along the minus strand of OY804523.1, from coordinate 36,045,294 downwards.
AAGTTTTTTATACATCGAAATAATATTTATAGTTTCATTTGGTGACCTAAATATATAAGTAAGGATGAGAAAGAAGATCCAATACAGCGTGTCTACAAAGGACGAATGTTGCCAATCTGGAAACATTTTTCCTTTCAAACTTCAGAAAATCGATTATTTCTTAGAAAATTTCATTTTCTTATTTCATAGCTTTTAAAAAAATTATAAAACCTAACATTTTTAAAAGTAAGAGATTATTTTCACTTTTTGGAATAGGCACATATGGATTAACACTCTCTCTCTATATATATTATTTATGTATCTAATATCTAGGAGTGATGAAATATCATGCATACAATCAAATATTGTATAGGTAATTGTATAAATAAATATTGGATAATCTGCTGAATGGGTTAAAAAAGTACTTAATGCTTATATATTTGCCACATGTCCTACACATGGGAATTCTTATTCATTTTCATATTAGAAGAATATTTAAAAGTAGAGTGATACTTATTGAGCATATTATTTATACATAAAAGAAATAATGTATTTCTATTTATTTGTAGAAGTGGTGGGGCTTTGTATTGGTGGTCCTGAGGACTTTTATTTTATCCATAGTGAATAAAATACCTACACTAAGAATACTTAAAGTGTCAAACAATTCTTAAACTTGTCCATAAATATTAATAAGTACAGGGATTATGTACGATTGGATAATATATAGTATTCACCTTACTCATAAGAAAAGCACTATTTGCCCCATGACACATAGTTTTGTAGTAGAAGATTATTTTGGGAATTCAAAATATTATTGTTAATAATAATTAGAATCAACTTCACAGGAGTAATAATTTCATACCCTCAACACGTGAGAACATTTTATTCACACACACTCCCATATATTATGTATTTTTTATAATCAATTTCCTGCTGAAATAAATCATATGACAGTTTGTTTTAAAACAAAGGCATAAAGCAAATGTATATAGAAATAAAATATGTAGAAATACATATGTACCTCTGTTCATACACAAATGATGTTCAGTGCGTAAATATGATCAATTATTTTGTTTGCTTTTTTTTATTTTACCGATTAATAAGCATAAATGATTAAGTGAGTTGTGCTGTTGTTTTTATGAAAAAAGATTGAGGATTTAATACTTTATTTACCATTTTAAATGAAAGTTTGTCCATTTTTCAAGGTTATTATTCATGGAATGATCAAATGAGCAATTTGAAATAGTTTTTTAGCTTCCGTCTTTAAGTAAATGAGTTTTTTATATTAGATCATTTTTTGTTGTTAGTGAAAAAGATTTTGAATGCATGATATATCTCTTATAATAAATTTTCTAGAACTGGCTGAAACTCATTTAACCTGATAGCTTTAATCCCTAGGAAAAAGTTATATTTCTTACGTACATCTTTTGATATAATAGCAATATATAGCCAATTACTTCTATTTCTATATAACCGGTTTGTAACACATCCTGCTAAATTTTTCATGAAAAGGAATATGTTTTAATGTAGTGAGAACTAATTAACTTCAATGAGAGGTATATTCGCAAATAAATAAAAGAACTCTTTCTGATGCATCTTATTCTATTAAGTATTTTATTAGTTACTCATTAATACGAGTATTAAAAATTTTATCAAATCGTTCCAACTAGCAATTTTTCTTCACAAGTAGTAATTCAAATACATACTACTAAGGGCAAAAAAATACCAGGAAATTGGAATTTAATTTTTTGGAGATTCCAATAGGTATAAATGTTTTGTTTTTTAGGTTGCCACTACTGCTACTGATATCTTTATCAAATTACAAATTTTTTGAGATACGTGTCCTTTTGTGTACAGCTAAAATCGAATTTTTCGGTTATTAAAATGTCTGAAAAAATATGGCTAAAATGCAAACCAAAAAAGTTTAAACTTATATTCCAGACTGTTTTCCTTTAAAATTTTGAAAATCTGAAATTTATTATTTGTGATACATATTACTTTGTGATTATTGACCCAATGAAAATTTTGTAACTGTTTTGAAAATTGGAACATGTGGGGGGACAACTATTGATGGAGATGAAATGAATTTTGATGATTAAATCAAGATTTTTTGATACTCATAACATAGCTTTAATTAAAAAACAAAAACCTTAATGTTGAATAATTATATCCTAAGAAACTGATAAAAGTATGTATAATTCTGATCATTAATTAAAGGTCAAGTTGATGTATTATAATTGACTTAATATGGAAATGAACTTATTGGCTAGAAAAGAATGTAAAATTTATTATAGCCTTGAAAAAGGCAAATAACAAGCTCCATAATAATGAAAACTAAATTATTAACTTTTTTACTCGGAAGTAGTAAAATCTTCCGTGCCCAAATGTTAGTTTTCATTACTTAGGCAACAAATTTTATTAACAGAGAGGAAAATCAAATTGAAACTACTCCAATAAAAGTTAAATCTTATCAAAATTAATTTTTTTCTTGGAAAAATATTCTTAATTTTCACCATGAAATGCTTAGTCATTCTTGAAGCATTCAATGAATTCATAGTATATAGTGTTCAAAAAAATATTTTTTCATATAAAATTTCTTTTACAATGACTACAAACATATAAAAATGTAGATTGTTTAATTGCTTTCGTGACATATAGATGAAAAAAATGTTACAACTAATTATTTCAAAGTGCCTCTAAAAAAATGCACTTTTTAATGAAATGGTATCGTAAATATTGACTATGTCATACGAATACAATTTAAGTAAACAACAACAATATAACGTTTGCATGTTTTTAATCAGACATAATATTATGTATAATAATGCTCTCTCTTTCTTCATTGCTTATATGTCATTTAGGTTGAACTAATAAAGCAAGTCTCAAATTACAATTTAGAGCTACAAATGTAGGTAGCTTACTTCTACCTCTAAAGCTATTCGATAAACCGTACCTACACATGTATGAAGTATGTAATGCGAAGCCCTTAAGTTATCGATGCTTTTAAGTATGCACATAATTAGGTACATAATAATAAAACTCCTATGACATGTAAATACGTGGATATTCAAATCAGGTCAAAGTCCTCTCCTTCACAAGAAAGTAACAGAAATTTAAATGGTGTATTTTTAAAAGAACATATATGTATATGCATTTATATATGTTTTCACTGACATCATAGATTGCTTAATGACCCCAAATCGAGGCCATGTTGGGGTTAGTTGATATATATATTAAATAAAATGGACCAATTTTTCTCTAGGTTTATAGAATTAATTTAGGGATCAGAAAAGTAAGAAAATCAAATAAAAATATCTGACTCTAGTAAAATTAATAGTTAATTTATTGGCTTCACTATGTAAATGTATAATACTGTAATAACATATTTTTAAGACGTATGTATTAGAGTCTGAAATATAATAAAGAAATAATTATTTTTGAAAGACAGTTTATTTGTCCGTCTCATGTTGACATCCAAATACACGGAAGTAATTCACAATTTTCCTTAATTTTATAGAAGCAAGGGTTTGCATTTTTATAAAATTTGATTATTTATGTCCCCAAGATAACCAACTTTCTAAATGATGACGACACGAAAAATGCTTTATATAGTTAGATATAAATATAATTGAGCATTTTAATTGTAAAAAAAACTAAACTGTGAGTTGATCAAATAATTGAGATCCTAAAGTGTATATTATATCATTCATATGTACTGTTTATTAGTATCCAATTATATTTCTACTAAAACAGTACTAAGAAAACTGTATGTAATTTGATATTTCAACGATAATGAGGGTAATATTTGAATAATGTATTTCATTTAAAAAAAAGTTATTATGTACTCCACTATAACATATTGAATATATATACAGACATATTATTACTATTCAATTTTCCAAAGATACTCTCTATTATCTTAATATTCCAACGTGTTTAAATAGAATTTATCAAGGAAATCTTCATTTGAGGAAAAATTGAATAGTAATTTACAATGAAGTAAATTTTGGTCCATGATATGTGTTATCTTAATATATTTCTTTTTCGTGAGTGGACAATTTGCCGAACAAACATGCAATTTGAAATGTATATTGATAAACACTGTACGTACTCTTCTAGTTTTATTTATTTAATCAAGAAGGGTATAACAATTATTCTTGTCAAATAGGTAAATTACTGAGAGTTATTTTGTAGGGTAATAATTTAATCATATTTACTAGGTACATTACAGTAAAATGTAATTCAAATCGTATTGCTACTTAAGTAACGTTGTGGGTTGGTGGAACAAAAAACAAAATTATTGATAAGAGTCTCTCAGCCTTCCTGATACTATATTTAACACAATCCAGTTTTTATCATTGTCAGATCCAAAATGTATACATATGCCTGAATATATTATATTTATCAAATATTCATCACAATTCATATTATCGTGTTGAACATTTTAATAATATTATAGAATAGAGTATATACTATTTTTCAGCAAATTGTCCTAGAATCATTTTTTTTAAAATAATGCAGTGTATTTCAACTATCTGAAAATATCTACACGTATATACAGATTAAAACAGCATCAATGTACTGCTTTTATTTTATAAGATTGTTTTTTTTCACTAGAGAAATATTGTCAAATACCACTAATAAAGTAGAAAATATGTTCACACTTTTTCAATCTATTACATTTGTTTGTTCACAAAATAGATGTAAACATATATTATTATTCCAAATACGTCATTGATTATTTGTCAATTATGTCAGAAGATAATTTTTTTAAAATCTATCTAAAAATGAATAGTAATACGATAACTTTTCTTTTTGCAGTTCATGTGTCCAATGAGGATGGGTTGAGGTTCATATTAATCTTTTAGTCCCATAAGTTATTATTTATTCTGTAATAGCCCATTTGGGTTGTAAAATTATTAAAAAATGAATTTTATCATTGACTTATGATATTCATATATATAAATGTGACTTTGATTTACTAATTAATGAATTTTCCAAGCATAAAGAAGATCTTCATATTTTGTTTTTGAATTGATTCTTTCAATGATTTTCATATTTCGCCCATTTATTCAATTTAATTTTAGTTAATTATCACCAATCATACATTGAGAAATCATCTATACAATTTTTTCAGATTCTTAAATATAAAAAAAATTGAAAATATATTATCTACACATATCAAATCATATTTATTCAAAATTTGAATATGTTTCAATATTATAGGATGTTTAGAAATTATAACCTATTTTATACTTTTATTAAAACCTTGTCAAATTGATTAAAATAATATAGTTGTAAAAACCAATAATTAAGAATGGTAGCTTCAAAACTTATTCATCACAAATATAAATAAATGAAATTCTGTTTAAATTAATAAAACCCAAATGTTCCTGAAGCATTTTATCACTATCTTTTAATTGATCATCAAACTTATTTACTTTACTTCGTTCTTAATAAGTACATATTTTGAACATATATTGTAAAAAATCGAGTCTTTGTTAATATTCTTCATATACACAAGGTAAAACATTTATAAACATTATAGTGTTAAATTAAACCTCCTATCATCTTGGATTTTGTTACTCATTATTTCAAATGTGAAATTTAAAGTGTTTGTGCAAAAAAAAAAATGAGCCAAATAAGAGGTGGTCTCTAAGGGCCACCAAGCACTTATATGTTTTATTGAGCCATTTAATACATAAAAAAAATTTTTTGTTTTTTAATCAAAACTAGACATGTCACACAAATAATGCAAAAATATACATAACATGTGAGAATAAAATTTATTTTTCCTTCAAAATTTCAATAATATAAAAAACATCATAACCTTGGAGTCTTATAAAAATTACTGAAGTAATTAACTTAAATGTAGAACGACAAAGATAGAACATTTTTATTATCCATGAAGTCTGATAGATTAGTACCATTTGGTGTTGTTGACAAGAAAAAGGTTATGTATGAATCTTAGGAAAGAAAAACTCCTTGAAGAAGAGGCTAAGAGAATAAAACGTCATCAAGAATCTAGCTCCCTAGATGTTCAAGGTTTTGTAGGCTCTCTTGATAGTGATTCTCCAGAAAACTCGGAAAAGACACAAGATACAACTTTTACAAAAACGCGAAGTCACCACAGATTAGCTAACATAAATGTGCTTGTATTCATTTCCTTACCATATATTAAAAAGAACATCAATAGTATCAGTTGCAACCAGGCTAAACATAACACTTGTTCTGCAAACTGCACTCACCAAAGTAATAATTCTAGAGTCAAGAGGTGAAGCATCTTGCATTGCAAAGTCATACTCAACTGCTAATAGTGTTACAAGATCGACGACGACTGTTATTGCTCAAAATATTTTAGAAAATTGGATCAAACCAACAGCTGCAACGCTTCACTAGGATGAAAAACAAATACTAGCACTCAAAAACAAGCAAATTCTATATGAAAGATTGCCACTGATTATTGGGAATGTGACAGATATAAAATTACTTGGAGTTGTAAGATATAATCCTGAAAGTAATCACTTATCAGGTGAAATTATTGCTGAGCACACTCTTGAATTTTTAAATATATGGAAATGTCTATTATAAACATATGTTTTGACACTACAGCATCAAATACTGAACATATTACAGCTGCTTCTATCACTATTCAGTTTAAAATCCAAAGTACCCTTTTATGGACTGCATTGGGTTATCGTGTTGGTGAGGTAATTTTGAGTGAAGTATTTACAGCACTAAAAATTGAACAATCAAAGTCTCTTGAAGTTTCTCTCTTCAAACGACTTCAAAAGAATTAGGAACTTATATGATATATTAGGAAAAAGAATATCTTCAAAATCGAAATATCTGTATTTAATAAAGATGTAAATACATCAAAAGAGAGGAAAACTCTAGCAGACCTCCTGAATGAGGATTCTTGGTTTACAAGAAACCTCTTAAATATAAGTATGACATTTTAAAATGAAAATATCTATACATGGCAAAAAAAGATGGACATTTTCAGTAAGCAATGTTAGTTGTAGACAATATCAACATAGTTAATGACCATGCTGAGCAAACAGTAAAGTTCACATCCAATTTTTTATCAGCTTTTAGAACAGAAAAACACCATCAAAATCTCTTGCAAGTAGTAGAAAATGATCAAAAAATGAATCCAAAATTATGTAAAAAAAGTTAATCATGTTTGTAATTATGACTTTTTCAAAAAAAATAATATTGAAGGATTTTAATTTTAATATTTTGTTAAAGTTTATTTGATTAGTAAGGTCGAGAGCTCTAAACTAACATGACTAGTTTAGCTTAAAGAACAAAAAAGTTGACACTTTTTAGGTAATAAATGGCTCAAAAAAATATATAAGTGCTTGATGGCCCTAATATACCACCTCAGATTTGGCTCATTTTTTGTAGAGACTCTTGGGGGATCAAATCTCACATTTGAGAGAATAGGTAGCTAAGTCCATGAACCTTTGGATGTTTGATGCATCTTAATTGTACATTAGGGTGTACCAAAATGATGAAAGTTTGGAATTTGTTATCATAGGATATTTTTAACCTGGATTTTAGTCACTTAAACATGAAAATGACCAATAAATGTCTATAAGAAAGGTCCTTCACCAAGAAGTTTTGATTTGAATATCTGTAAAGTATCGGAAAAAAATGAATTTTTGTTGTTTTTTCCTATAAATTATGGAGTTGAATCAAGACACAAGGTCTTTTTAAAAGTAAATATTGTAGATTTGAAGTATACCTTTCAACATTATTTTTTATTATATTGCTTTATTATGTCTGTTAAGTATCTCAAACAAGCCACATATAAATTAATGTATATCTTCTGGTACCGTCACTACTCATATTTTGATGCCATGTGCATAATATATTATTATTTAACATACTTGTATTATTTATTTGAGACACGTAAATTTATTTGATTTAATTTATTCTAGATAAGTACATATATCGTATATAAATAAATTGAAGTTTTGTACGAGTTGCAACTTGTAATTTATTTGCAGAAAAAAAACGATAATATAATTTCATTTTGACTTATTAGCTATTTTTACAATTTTTATAACTGTGACCCCTTAAATTTAATAGGCCCATGCTATGATGTTTACTTATGTTATGTTATAAAAAACTTGTAAATGTTATCAAAAAGATTATACAAACAATATAAAAAATATTTCAGACATTTTTGTGATCAAATGAAATGTCAATCATTACAGTTATCCCCACAAATCAAATATTTTCATTAACGGCAAATTATACAAGATTAAAAGAAAAAAAATACTACTATAATGTTATGTACATTATGATTGAAAATATAGACTGTCTATTTTTTTTAAATTCGATTGGACAACAACAAAATTTATTTAGATATTAATTCCCTTTTCTGATATAAATATGACTAAGGAATCATAGAAGTTCAGTCAAAAATTATTTGATGTTGTAGTCCACAGTCAAAGATGTTTGTATTTTGAAAATCAATTATTGCTGGTTATAATACGTTCAAAAATAAACTATTATCTATTAAGTTTTTTAAACGATGAAAAATATTTCTTTTCTTTTGTTATACGTCAAAAATTATTTAGAAACGTCTATTTAAAGTATATAACTTATTTGTCAAAAACTAACGGTGCATTTATTAATGTGAGCATTTTTTTAATTATCATCCATCATATCTATGTAGTTTTTTTTTTTTGACTGATTATAATGAGACATTGAATTTATTTATGTTTATTATTATTATTTAAAAAAAAAGCTTTTGATAGGGACAAAATTGGATTAAACGCTTGTAACTTATAAGAAGTTGAACATATAAATATTTTTTGCTTATAAAAAAGGTTTTTTTCATATCATTAACTTATCTAACACGAACAAAGGGGTTTTGGTTTTACACCGTTATTATTAATATAATTATCTCTTTTTACAGGTAATATACACTTCTAAATTATATCTTAGTGCACCATCAACGTGATTAGTGGCTTTAGAAAACTTTACTAGTTGACTGATCAAAGACGTACATTCACTTCATCTTAATGTTATAATTAAGGTGTTCCTTTTGTTATCATGTTTTGCTACATCCGTTAAATTGAATTAAAGTGAAGTAAATGGTTACATTTAAAATATTTCAGCTCCAGAATCATCTTCATAGACACTGAATCAGAATATTTCAATGGTTTGTATATTATATATTCAACTTATTCATGCATGCTTAATTTATTTAGTTATAAATGCCTCATTTGTATAAGGAAGTTGCAAAAAATAGGTATAAATACATATATGAACGTATATGGCTGTAAATACAATATATATATTACCGGTTATATGTGCTCCTACTAATATAATGCTATAAACGGTTTATATCTACATAATATGTAGATATAAAATATATTGAAAATTATATTTATTAAATCCGTTTATAGTAAGCAGCTAAATATGTATGTCATTTTAAATTCACTTTCAGTTATTTAATAATTAGTTATAATGACGAAATTATATTTATTTTGTAAAAAGATTTTAATCCTTTCAACATACATATATACATATGTATGTACACAGTAATACTTTAGTTTGTGAGGCACTTGGAGAGTGAGTATTGTGTACTATGTGTGCCTATTTTCAAATTGGATAATGAATGATGCCTTTATTTGCGAGTATGTGTCCTTGATTTAGTCACGCGAGAGCTATTTAGCTTCTTGTGAAAAGACATGTTGATATTTGTCATCAAGTATGTACATACCTTGTTTGATAAATTATATTTTAAGAAGGGAGATTCTTTCTTAGTATAAATTTACGAGCATTTTAGATATGTGACATGAAACTCGTATTCTAAGATATTACTTAATTTAAAAAAATATTCAACATATATTCAAAATTAAAAAAAAAACTGCATAAAAGTTTAAAAGTTAAATTATAAAACATAAAAACACGCTTCTGCGAATCAAAAACATGATCAACACAAATATGAGTAATTTTATCATTTAAAGTCTTTATTTAACTAAATAAAACTTTTAACTTTAGTTTTATGTGTTTACATACAAAGAAATTCAAACACTGACATGATATAAGGAATATATGTATAGTTTATAAAAAAATATGAACAAATACATATGTTCTATAGATGATTTATAATATGTTTGAATGAAAGAGTCACTTAAATATTTTCTGTTTTAAATTATTTAAACCAAAATAGATTTTTTATTAAAGCATCATGCTCCATAAGTTAAATGGTAAAAAAATAAGTGTACATGTTTATTAACAAACTAGATACCACATTCAAAAATTGATATTTAAAATCTACAATCCCATAATATAATTTTGTAATATGGTAATCAACAGACTGTCAAGAAAAATAAGCATTGCTGTCAAATATTTCTATTTTGTAATATTTTTTAATTAAAAACTTCTTTGTATACTTTTTGTCTTTACAAATAGTTTATTATGTCATAATGCAAAATAAAATAAAAATGATTTACTTATTTGCATTTCTTTTAAGAAGTTTTAAGAAAGTGCAAATTTACAATGAATTATATATCGTCGCATTTGAAATTTAATTAATTCGAGATACCTTGTGCACTTATTAACATTGTACATCAGAGTAAAGTAATTCTATTATGATTAGGTGAACTCAATGGCTTCGCTCGTCCAATGTTAGATTAATACCTATATAAAATTTAAATGGTTTATATTTTGTCACTACATGCACGACATAAATAAGTTATCACAAAACTTTATGGCAATATAACCCTGAAACATAGGGCGAAATAAATCAGTAGCCTATGCTGAATAAAACTATAGATTGAACAACTTTTATTTGATGAAATAAACCTTAATCCTCCTCTGTTTTAACGTATAATCCCTACATCTCATATTGCATAGGCTACTTCTTTTCTGCAAATTTAGTTTTTGAACAACTCAATACTATTCTTCTAGCATTAATGTAAAATTTGTCTGCCTCTGCGATAAAAATACAATTGTGGTGTAAATATTGCTAACCTTGGTAGAGTGAGTCTGTATATAAATGGAACAATCTCAATTTAAGGATGAAACCCTTTAATTTACATTGTGTGGTGTAAATCCCTGCACTAAAAGCCAAAGAGAAATTTGTATCAAGGCCTAAAGACCCCATTTTTAAACTATAACCCTCAAATTTTATCATAGGATGTTTGTTTTGAATAAAGTTTTACAGTATGCCAAGAGTAAGGCCAAAAAAAAACAACCTCTGAATTTTAGGTTTTCTGGTTCTTGAGGCATACAAAATTATAATATTTCATTGGTATATGCAATGTTTTAATGGGATCATATGCCAAAAATCAACTCAATCCACCCAAAAGTTTTGGAGTCAATACAGATAAAACTTTATAAATAATATACATGTACTTATAAAACATATTATTAATTGGTTTTTTAAAAGTATTTTAATTCAAAAAACGGTTATTTATTTCAAGTTTTCTCATTTATTGAACTTTTATAACCAATGAAATCGAGCAATACATTTAATTAAATATAATTTGTACTGTTAATAATATTAAATCTAAAAACACATATAAAAAAGAGATATTATTTTTTAGTATATATATTTTTCATCAAATCCAAATAACCAAATTTCTGAATTTACTTAATACATAATATTGGAGATCCAAATAAACTAATCAAAGTATGTCATTCTTGTTCGTGAGATAACATTAGGTTCTATGCATATTTGGAGTAACTTTTTTTACTGTACTATTGTTTTTTCTATTTTAAGACATAATATATCATTTTTTGGCATGCTATTGGTACATTAATGATGAAAAAATGACAATTTTTTTGTCTAAATTGGTCATTTTCAAACGTTCTATACATACTAAATTAAAACTATGAGCCAAATATCGAAGTTTTACTGTCCCATTGGTCTTAAATTAATAAAACTATAGTACAATTGGACTCTAAAAATATAAGGTGGTTATGAAGTGGTTCAAGCTACAAATTCCTTAAAACACCAATACATGTAATATTTTCAGCTCCTTTTCTCCTTTTTGTGTATTTCTCATATTACCTGGTGTTTTGGTTTTTCATAGTATATATTTTTTAAATAAAGTGAATTAAATTTTTTTGCTGTATTAAGACTTCTGCAACAATAGCACAACAACTTAGTGATGTGGTTCGCTTTTTTAAGACCAAGAGGGAAAAAATTCCTTTTTTTTTTGTGTCATTTTTTTTTTAGAAAAGGACATTTTTCAAATGTAGTTTCTTTAAAAGAAGAATTTATTTCTCTTAGTCTCGATACCTCAAAGTCTTGATACCGTCTTGGTCTTGATCCTGCAAATTCTAGTTATTGTTTCAGCCTTGAATGATGTTGTCTTGACCACAGCACAGCTACAACTTTTAAATTGCAAATATCATGTCAAAAATAGTATGATGGACTTGAAATTTATGTCTTCCATACAAAAAGTTCATAGTGCAATAAACAAATCCCCAAAAGCAGAGTACTCTATTTAATGTAGAATGTATTTATCCTAACTATATACATGAACCTAGAGAGGTTGGTTCCGTAATGAGAAAATTTAATATTTTGATTTTGAACTAGAAAATTCTATTTTAATGTGAAAAAATTATATTAAAAAATATTGGGATTTAAAAAAGAATCATTGATATAATAAAATTTAATATTAACTAACTAGCACAATAATTACGACTCAAATTTTCTCTCTTATCAAATATTAGAATATTTATTTAGCTAAACAGGGGTGTAAATAATGACGTTAAAAGTTAAATCGTTTGTAACACCATTACTTTAATAGGTAATAAGGTGACTTATTTTATTCTTTCCCTTCTGTTATAATACTCTTGTTAGGAAAAAAAAACCTTTACTTTTTACTAAAAAATAATAATAATAATTGTATTAGACTCACTTTGACTGTCTTGTATGTTCTAAATTCAATAGGTACCCTGTTTTACTCGTTGATATTACAAATTTTAATTTACTGTATGTTAAATTATAAACATCCAGATTCAAGTAACAGGTCATTTACATTTATGAATAACCAATTACTTTGCTCTTGTGTAACTGCGTTATTTACAGGGTTACGTTTTCAATTAAGTAAATAGTGACGAGTAATTTATTATTGTTATCAATTTATGTGCCCAACACTGTAGCTGAATAATTAGCTATAGTAATTAAAATTACAGATAAGTATAATAATCTAATTAGTAATTAGAAATACGAGTGATGAAGATATACTATCGATCGTAACAATTGAAAAGGTCCAAAAGAAAATTGGTATATTTTTCATTTTTAATATAAAATAATAATTCATCTGAAATATTTGATCTCATGTAAAAATAATTCATGATGTTTGCATAACTTTTAAAAAAAATATGTCACATACAAAGTTTTGCATTTGTCGTAAAGGAAATATTAAAAGTCTAAAATCAAGTTTTTGGGTAGTGGAGGCATTTTATAATATATGTAAATTATGCTTAAATAAAATAAAAAACCAATTATATTAGGACAAATACCTAAATAGTTGGTCTTAACTGACAGTTTTTGATAAATACAAAATGAATTAATAGGCACAATAGAGTTTCGTATTAGGTATGAATATGAACTAGAAGTATTTTTATTATAATATTATATGTATACACTTGTTATCAATAGAAAAAAGAAAACTAAGTTGTAAAAATGAACGGAAATATCCAAATATAATATTTGCACATTACACACGGTACGGAAAGATATATTCTTATTAAATTGTGGCTTGTTTGGGCCACTTAACAAACAAAGTTGAGTAATAATTTAAACTTCATGTTGAAAGATATACTTAATATATAATATTTAGTTTAATAAAAACCCTGTATCTCAATTCGACTCCATAATTTTTAATGAACAATAACTAAAATCATAGTTTTTGATTTTTTACATATATTTAAATTAAAATGCGTCTATGCATTACCTTTTTTTCGACATTTGGTAACTATTTTCATGTTAGATGACTAACATTAAAAATATAAACTATTATTATATACCAATTTCCGAACTTTTGTCATTTCAGAATTCTCATAAATGTATATGTCTATAATAAAAACTTACAATTCCTAATTTCTACTTTACATAAAGATAAAAAAACAATCTGTAATCAAAGGTAAACAATAAATTTTAAAAACATTATATTTTGCTTGAATAGTAAACAGTTATTTTTGACTTATAATCCCAAAAATCTTAAGGTTTTTAAAAAAACAATAAGAAAAAGTTATTATCTAATTTTGAAAAAATGTCAAATACAAAAGGTGAACATTAGTTACTTTATCCAATGTTGAGAGCAAAAAAAAAAACAGTTATTTAGTAACTGACTAAAAATAATTTTGATATTGAGGTATTGCAAATATGTCAATGATTAATGTATGTTATATTGTAAAAGTATATAACCTCTCTTATAATAAATAAAATAACTTTTTTTAATGGTTCAAATTAAAGCTAAAGGTCCTAATAGTTTTCATATTTTATAATATCTAAAGTTACAAGAACATACATTAATTAGGATATTGTTTATAACAAACAAATTGTAATAATTTATAAATAACGATAATGAAAGCTGATTGTAGTATTATTTCATTATATATAAAAAATTATAATAACAACGATAAAACTTTTGTATCAAAACAATTTTTATTTTTATATTATATTTCGTTTAACAAATATGAATTAAATTAAAAAAAACATATACTATATAGATGAAAAAATACATTTTTGTGTAATTTTAGATTAATGTTACATTATTTAAAGTTTTACTATGTACACGGATAATTTATTAAGAATATGGAACATAACACGATTGTAACTTATTTCATTACTATGTTAACTAAATAAATATTTATTCTAAAATATTATTAAATTACTTTTAATAAATTAAAACAACCAAGTGTAAATACTGGTGTTTATATGTATTTTTTGTTAAATTATAATTTTGTAAAAGTTATAAAATATAATGAAAGTTATAAGTAGTTTTTCAGTATGAAGTTTCTTTGTATTATACTCTGCGGGCAGACAATTTGCCAAAAAATTCTTTGTGTGCATATTTTAGTGCAAATTTAATATGATTAAGTGACAAATATGAATAATTCATACTCTTTTACCTTTATTTATTTACTAAAGAGCAACATAATATTTTTCATGGCATATAGTTAAATTAATTAGTGTTCTTTTGTGGAGCAGTATTTTAATTATAATATTTACTATAACGCAGAAACATTTACATGGTTCGAATCATGTTGTTACATTAGTAGCGGGAAGCTGGGACAAAAAAAAAGTTTTGGGTCTTGGGTTATCAATTTTTATTGTCTTATTGTCAATATATGTATCAAAATGTGACTTTAGGACATTGATGGGTTGATAGCCGGTATTTTTAAAATAATCCGAGATTTGAAAATAACATTTTTTGCTCGATATTCAAAATTTATATATGGAAACATATACCTATAACATATTATAAATACATATTGTGTACATTGCAAATACTAAAAAATGAATAATATACTTCATTTTAACATCAATATTATTTTTGTATATAAAATAAAGGCCCTTTTCATTCAGCAGTTGAGACTTTATTGCTCTAGGTCTGGTATAAAATAAAAAATTAATTAATTTATAACTCAATAATAGTCCTATTTTGAACATACGCTAATAATAATTTTTATGGGAGTTAAATTAGCTTATGATCCAAATAAGGTGCTTTTTAATGAAATATCCATTAACTTGATTTCAGTCTTCTCTAAATAATTAAATTGTATTCATATAAATTAGCTACTATGTTAATTCAATGTCATTTTTAATAAACGTTAAAAAAAGGTAAAATAATGGCATTTTGTTTTTACAATATACCGCTCATGAATCAATTTTATTACATTTTAACATAATGTTTTAATTAAAAACTAAAGAGTTCATTGATTGATACTTCATAGCTATAAAAAATATTATATTTCAAAGATGTAGACTCAAATATTTAATGATTAATTTTATCACTGAGTATAATTGCACTTATTTGACATTTTGGACTTCACTGCTTATATCATTTTTCGCTTATGTTGATTTAATTAATGTAAAGTAAAGAAATTTCTCTTGAATTTGTGTAAATATCTATAGAAAATATTATATTACATATTTAAAAACCATTGTATCTTTTTTTACTTTTATAAAATATCAAAATTGTTTCTCAATTTATACAGTTATATATCTGCTTATTAAAATGCTACATAATGGCACAAAGAGATAGTATAATTTTTTGGGGTGAGTTTATATGATATATGTTTCTAGTTTAAAAGGAAATAACAAATTATATACAATTTCATGAAGTTAATGTCTCATAGGCCTAAAAAATTGAGAGAACATCTCCAATTAATATATATGGGATCTACATATGGGGTACTCGGAATAAACAAAAATTGACGTACTTTTTTGAAACTTTGGTATTGTTTCATCAATAACTCGTATTACACCAATGAGAAAAAATTTCCAATTGGAAATAAGGTTGAATAGAAATTGCATTATAGTAATAAATATAACTTTATGTGAATTTATAGAAATAGTTAAGTACATGTTGAGTTAGTCAAAAGATAGTTCTGATAAGAGGACATGGAAATAATTGTGTGTGAAGTAACGTTGTTACTTTTTTCAATAACAAATGTGTTGACTACTTTTCCTTCCATTATAACGCCTATTTGTAAAAATGTGACTTTTACTCCGTTACATTAGTTTTAATAATTTAATCAGTCTCATCTCTAATTGCCTCGTATGTTATGAATTCATTACCATATTTTGCTTAGTAATGAATAAAAATAAATTTAGGGTATGTTAAATTAGAAAATACAAAATTAAAATTATTTTACTTTGTTTTCTATTTATAAAAAAAAAATAGAAAATGATGAAAGACATCCAGCAAAAAAATATAATTTACGAATTTCATCATATTTGTATTAATATTGTTTATTCAAGATATTTTTGAATGGTTAAATTAAATCAAGAATACTAAAAATAAATAATACCATTTAATTTCATATTTTCCAATACATATATGTATTTCCAAATAGTCAAATGAGGTTACATTATAGATATTGTTAAATCAAAATTAGTTATAAGACATTTTGCATTTTCTAAGAATTAGTAATTATCATTTATCCATTTATGTACACTAAATATTATATTACAAGATATAAAATTTTGATATTACAAAATACATGCAAAAAGGCACAAGAAAATTTAAAAGAAAGTTAATACTTCATTAAATTCAAGATCAAATTCTGTAAATTGATAGAATTTATAAACGTACACAATTATTTAAAAAATAGGTAATGATTGTATGAAACAATTACATAGATTCCACATTTCTATACTTTCTTTTACAGAAAATTATTGCTGCGAAAAAAAATCTCAAAAATATATACAATTGATGCCTGAAGCAAAATAAACCAAATCATGATAACGAGTGATTTTATCATTATATATTGGATGTAAACAAAATATATTTTTCAGTGAATATAGATAGTTTTTTATTCTACATGGAATCATTTAATTCTGAGAAATAGCAATGTATGTATATATAATATATATAAAGGAAATTGAAAACAAATTAAATTATGAAAAATATTTTATAGGTACTATACATCAGAGGTCCCCAACCTTTTCTAACTGCGGACCGGCCAACGCTTTACAATTTTACTGCTAACCGGGGGGATGAAATAATTATAATAAACATGAATCCACTGTGTCGTATGGAACTTTATTAACACATTGCTCCAACAATATAACATATTATAACATAAAAAACTGTCCGTATCGCTATATCAATGGTAGCCCTGAGCTTGTTTCTTTGCAACGAGATAGTCCCATCTGGGAAAATGGCAGACAAAGACACATGAAGTGTGTTGTTTATATCCAGTTTACTCCTTTGCCTTGTTTTGGTCGCTGTCACTACAGAAAACACCACTTTACACAGATAAGATGTTGGAAATGGCAACCGGGTTTTCAGAGCTGTGTTAGCGATCTCTGAGTATTCTGAAATGACTTTATTCCAGAATACTGGCAGAGTTGTTGTCTCGAATATGTCATGGTTTCGAGATGAGCATCTTTCGAAAGTTGACTTTTGGATGGTCATTTTTTTTAGGTCGGCTTTATTTAATTAATTTGGAGGATGTTAAAAAGGCCGATAATACAACCATGACGAGTGTGGCGATCAAAAGTATTAACAAGGTTTTTGGTTCAGAATTAAGGTGTGATAGACTAAAGGTCTTCATTATGGATGGAGCCGGATATTGTATTAAAGCTACCGAGAACCTTAAACAACGTTATACTAAGATGATACATGTCACTTGTATGGCTCATGGAATGAACAGGATAGCAACGCTATATCCTGAAATTTTCCCAAATACCAACACTATTATCTCTGGACTTAAGAAAATTTTCTTGAATTCAGATGTAAGAAAAAGAAGATTCACTGCTTCTAGTCAAGTTCCCCTGCCACCAGCACTAATCCTCACTCGCTAGGGAACTTAGCTTGAAGCACTGGATTACTACGCAAAACACTTCTACTCTGTTTAAGAGTTTATTAATGGAATTGATGAAAGGAGTGATGCAATCCGTAATGTCAAGGATGTTTTGAATTATGAATCTCTTTACCCAGAGATACTGTTGATTTAACAGAGTTTGAATAAAATTCGATTGACGGTAAGAGCATTGGAGGGAAGGATGTTCTTACTCACAAGTGTGACTATCGTGGAAAATTCATTTCCTGATATTACACTTGAACCATTTCAAAGTAAATGTTTGGATGTGATGGAGAAGAACAAGGGGTACGTTAAACTGAGGGAAATGTCCCAAAATCCATCAACTAAGATAGTGAGTCCTTTAAATACAGAAACACTCCTATCGTAAACTGTGACGACGAGAGAGTCTTCAGTATGATGCAGAAGATAAATATTATCAGGAGGTCAAGAATGTCGGAACGTCACATCAGGGACTCGATGACCATCAGATGGAATTCAAATTTAAACACTAGGAAAATTATGATGACCATATTTTAAGTGGAGTATTGGGGAAATATCCCGAATATATGAATTCCTATAAATAATGAAATCAATAACTACATTGAAATAATTAGTTACATTTCTAACATTACTAAGGTAATTCATATCCTAAGATCGTTGAAACTTTGACGGAATAATTTCCTTATTGGTGAACATAAACTGAAATATATATTTCCAATTACATTAATAATTAAAAAGTATGGTTCATTATAATTACCTAGTTATTACTTATATTAACTACTCCACTTAAAATATGATCATCATGGCCAGAAGAATTCTCAAACGAAAAGGAAGGGAAGCGGCCAGCAAAATGGCACAAACAAAAAGACAAATTCAAGAATTAACTGATAAAGACAGCGTCATGATCGCAAAGCTAGAGGAAATCATCGACCACGAAAATACGGGGACGATGATACGAATGAAAAGGAAGCTTGTCGATCTCAACATGAGAGGCAAGACTTCTTTCAAAAATCTTGAGGGCCCACTGAGAGGGAAAAAACTGAGTGCCTTAAGACTCCTGGGTGGAGAGATCTCCGAGGACCCGGAAAAAGTTTCGAAGGAGGTCAGCAGATTTTATAAAAACCTCTACAAATGTGCAGACTGCTCGCCAGAAAACGTATGCGAGTTTTGCCTCAAATGGAGGATAATTAAAGATCCGGCCGAGTGAAAGCCTCTCCTGTCCTATGAGTGCAATGTAACTGGTACAGAAGGAAACAGGTCTTCCCCAAAGAAAAGTGAGTATATGAAAGATACCCACTCACCGATCACTGAGAGGGAAATCCTGGATTATATTCTTGTATATCGAAAGGCGCTGAAATCCCCGGGTCCTTCCGGGCTCCCGTTCGAGTTCTACAAAGTCTTCTACCCACAATTGGCGCCAAGTTTTGCAAGGTTTTTTCAAGACATCTTTAAGCGGGGATTTGTCCCAGAGTTCATGAACACCGGCTCCCTAGCTCTTATTCTAACAAAGAACAAAAATGGAGAAAATATTAAAAACTACAGGCAAATATCACATTTGAACACGTCTTACAAGATTCAGACAGGGATTCTTAATAAGAGACTGGCAATGGTGCTTCCCAAAATTGTCTCCCAAGAGCAAAAGGGCTTCATGGCTTCGCGGCGTTTGGAGGACATTCCTTGTAGCCTTCAGGACGCAATGGACGATTGCGTGAGTCGAAATACTCACTTTGCAGCTCTACTGGTGGATTTCGAGAAGGCTTTTGATAGCCTCTCTCACAAATTCATTGTCCAGCAACTGCTGAGAGAAGGATTACCAGACCCCTTTATAGAGATGATCTCTGCTGTTCTGTGCAGCGTGGTCTCGACAATTAAAGCATCAGGGCAGGATTCGAAGTTCTGGATCTAGCAGGGGACTAGACAAGGGGATTTACTCTCGCCGTCTCTCTTCGTACTCTGTATAAATCAATTATATAAGGACATTAGTGCCGAAAAACATAAAAGGTATAGAAATGGACAAGAAATACCACAAGGGAATGCTATATGCGGACAATCTTACCCTTATCGTGGAAAGCTCTGAATCTATCTCATTCTATTAAAGCAGCGTTAGCTGTGTTGAAATTTTTTGAGAAGGAGTCCGGCCTAGCAATCAACATCATGAAAACGGAAGTCATCTCCGACTGCGAAAAGGGTCTTGGGCGACTCTTCCCTTAGCTTAAGTTTGTTGACTTGGCCACTATCCTGGGAATAGAGGTCTCACGAGATGCTTCACTCGCAGGCAGCAAGAGTTAATGAGGAAAGAATTATTACCGCTCTGGAGGCTAAGTGTGGGCTATATTGAATTTCTCACGGCTTGGAAAATTAACGTGCTACCAAAAGTGTTCTACCTTCTAAGGTATGCCCCTTACACGGATAGGTTGTGTCAGAAAATATACTCGATTAGGGAAGGACTTGTATGGAAGAACTCTCGACCATGTATAAGCCGTATCCGTACGGAAACGGCCATACAGTACTGGGGACTTGGTGCTTCAAACATCAAAGCTGTGTGGCATACACAGAATATCTCCTGGTTGAAAAGGCTCCTATATAATGAAGATTTCCGGTCATAGCTGCTTTTTCGCTCAGAGATATTCGACATCGTCAAATTACGCGGGCGTTAGTGGAGGCACATGTGCGCATCATGGGCCGAAATAATCCACGGGCTCCTCCCCTTGATGGGTATTCATGAGCCCTTGAATTATAACCCCAGGCTCGGGAGTTCGGACGAATTCATCAAGGAAGCTGGACTCACCTCTATAGGCCAACTTTAACTTTATAAGGAGGCAGGTCTCAAAAACTTTATCCTGATGCACAGGGCAAGGCGTACGGCGACTAATGATCCGGGACACGTCGGTCTCGTTGGGCCTCACATCCCGTTCTTTGCATGCTTAAGTGGCCTGGAAAACAAAAAAATCAGAAGCACGACCAAGATCAGTAATAAAGAAATCGGTGGCCCTGCCCTTCGTATAGAGAAAAGGCTGAAGAGACTGGGGGTGGAGCCGACCAACAAAAGAAAGAACCCTCTTGTCATATTAAAAAATCCCTTTACCGACCTTTAAGTGGTTTCGTTATAGGCACGCGACGTCGTCTATCTTCACAGGCAAGTCTCAGAACAACCCACAGGATAGGCGATGCCGGCTCTGCAAGGGGGCGGAGGAAACTTCGTTTCATCTCTTCTATGACTGTACTCGGATCTCACCGCTCATACTAGCTGTGGAGGAAGGGATTCAGGAAAACTTCGGGGAGGTTCTCAACCCGACGGACTGGCTTGTCGCGACCGATCCTGACTATATGAGTGCTTTCAAGGATTTACGCTTCGACCATCTGTGGCGGGACGGTTCCAAGTGGAGTCATGTGCCTTATCGATAGACAAATAGGGATACTAAATGGCATCACTAACAATTGTAATTGTTTACCCGCGCCATGGATAATTAACGAGTAAGTCTTAAGAACACGAGTGGGGAGCAAGAAGAAAAAGAAAGAAAGAGGAATGAGTCATCTCTCAAATAGCACGAAAAGATCTACGAAATACTCGATCATAACTCATTCTAATAGTTATTTTTTATTGTATACTTGCGGGAATCTATTTTTGTAGTAACACTATCAGAGGAAACAAGTCACATATTTGCTCGTGTAATCGAGGGTATGAAAATAATTTTCTTATATGGAACTAGCAAAATGTTAAGAATAATGTAAACTTAATAATTGTTAACTTGTTTAATTGATGATGTGTTCAAATTCATCTTGTTTTACTAACTTTCCACTGTATATATTCTTCTCATGGACACGAAGATAATATCATATGATTGGATGAAGACAAACGGATTTATAAAAACATATATCTATAATCTATATACATTATAATCAATATTATCTGTTACCTTTATAGTCTAATAAAATCATAAGTACAAAAAAAAAAAATATGATCATCATAATTCTCCGAGATTGTTTAAATTTGAATTCCATCTGATGGTCTCCCAAACCTCATTACTTCATTCTCTTCGATGAAGGATATCCATTTTTCAATCCTCAGTTCACCTACCTCCATTATATATTTTCAACAAACTCTATTATGATGAGGTAATATGAATGATACCCTCTTAAGAAAAAAAAGAAAAATAATAACAGCATTGGAAAACAAAAAGTACTGTTCAAAGTGCCAACTCCACAAAATCTCACACGCAGCATTTTGCATATTTTTTACATTCCTAACTATAATGTATGAATTTAAATACAACCACGGAGAACATGTAGCTTGTTACACGTGAAATCTGATGAGTCAATTAGGAATTATCAACCCAAAAGTAATTAACAACTACCCCGCACAATTAATTATCTTATGTAATTTGCATTTATACTTAATATTTTCTTTTTCTCCTACAGTCTGTAGATGAAGTAGTAAGTTCCCCTTTATTATCGTCCCAGACTTAAAACAGAAGTAACTAATTAATTCCTGTGCGGCCCAGTTCTGATTGATCCTCGGTCTGGAGGTTAGGGAACACTGCCATACATCATTGTTTTTATTCATATTCTTTATTATGTTTTTTTTTCTCTCATAGAAACCGTAATCATCTTTAGAGTTAGTAATACGTCTTTTATTTTCAATTGAGTATGAATATTAAGTCTCTAAATGGTCTAAGTAAGTAATAATAATGATTGTTCCTGATGAAAAACATACACATTAATGATATTTGTTAATACATAAAACCCTTTACAAAGAAAATTTTTTAAATTTACATTGCTTTGGATTGTATAAAGAAATAAATTAACTAAACATGTAGATAGAAAAAAATCTTTGATAACCTAACTGGTTTTAATCATATTCTATGAGTAACAACATTTTTTGTGGAAATTTAAAACTCGTTTAGAATTAAATCACACTCTGCTTCTTTTTAAAATTACATACAATTATTTATAATTGCAGTAAGCTGGAACGCTCACCCTAACCACATGAATATAATAGCTAAAACAACTCAACTATACATACTTTGGCATAAAAATATTTTTAAAGAAATATTTGGTCACTATTAAATTAGGAAAGTTAAAATATTAGTACGATCTCCCTTTACATGTTAAAAATAAGTACCTAATACATTGTCATTGGTTGTATTTATATAGGATATAAAACTAATGAATATGCTAACAGCCAGTAAAAAAGTATTTCTACAATATTTTATGAATTTCTGAATAATTTAAATTAATTTTTAATAATAAAACTTCATAGCATATAGTCTGTATTATAGGGAATATTAAGTCTCGAATTGTTATTAATAGACTACAAAAAATAGAGTATTACCAAAGATGGGTGAATAATTTTATTTTATAATTGTAAAGTTTCAGTATTCTGCTAGAATAAAAAAACAAAAGAATTTTTTATTCATTTTAAAGAATTAAAACCATTATATTTTTTAGACTTTTAACATTTATGAATATTTATTCATAAAAATATATTTTGAGAACATTATTTTTAATCAACTAATTGTTTTGATGTAACATTATACGGTCAATCAAATTTAATTGAATGTCTATTTACTGGATATATGTAAAAAATCAATATTTTGTTTTCATAGACATAATACTAGTACATGCTACATTAAAAAAATAATTATTACTTAAATATGGAAGAATGATACATTTTATGAGCTTAATTTATAACTTTTTACATTATTCATATGGCTAGATACAAAACTTCAAAAATTCCCTACATGGGTTTGAAATTATTGAGAGAAAAGTTGATGAATATTAGTAAAAGTTCATTTGGAGTTGTATAAATTCGAACCGGAGGATGGTTTTAATAAAGTGTCCATTTAACTATCATGCAAAATTGATTTAACATAAAGCAAGCTAAAATTTAGTACATGATCTTTTCTCTTACGTATGCGATTTTGAACCAAAAATAATCTCATTCTGTGATTAAATTGGTGTCGTCCATATGTAGATTTGACATAAAATGACCCATAATATGTAGATTTCTTAGAAGAATATAAAACGTCAGTATAGCCCCCGACGGGATTTTAAAATACAAGAAAAAGTTTTTTGATATTCATTCCTCTCAGTGTTTTTAACAACAATATTCTTTTATAGGATTGATAGTGAGGAATTGATGAGGGAATAAATATGTCATTGAAATTGTAGTTTTACTACTTTGTTCATACTGTACCAATAAATTTTCTGATTCGTTGTTTTTATCATTCACATACATATATATATATATTTGTACGCACTAATTAGGTGCTATAAATTTTTGCACTTTTACATTGTGCCAAATATGTGAAAAAATAATATAATTATTCTTAGGTAGGACAATTAATTTCCTACAAAGCCGTATACTTTCTTACTCATATAAAGCTTCACTAATTAGTGATTATAAATTTATGTTCTGAAAACTTAATGAAAACATTTTCAAAAGTACCCGAGTTATAAACGTCAATTTTTTTCAAGATGATAATCTTATTCATGAAATCATAAGCTTCACAAAATAAGTATAACATTAGTTATCTTATTCATAAGATAGACGAGCTTTTATAATTTGTTCCACTTTATCATCTTAATAATTGTAAGGATATTAAATATATATATACATTAGGGGGCAGTGAAATTTTGCTCCTGGCTACACCTTTCAGGCATTGTTTCTTGTGTATATCTAAGACTCCATGCCAAATTTCAAACTGAGATAGAGTTAGTCCACAGCATTTGTATCTAAAATTCCAGTAGTTATTAAAAATTTATGTTTACTAGAGTGTGTGCTATGAAACCAACTATAACCAATTCAAAATCTGAATTGGTTCGGTAGTGCTAAGAATATCCTGAAATGTTTTTTTTTGTGGACTCAGATTTTGAAAGGTTGCTTTCGGTTAAAGCTTCCGGTCTCTAATAATTTCCCTTCAAAAGGACTTGAAATTTGATGAAAAAAAAATAATGATATAAATCGGGTATGGCTAGAAAAAGTTATTTTTTTGTCAAAAATCATGTTTGTTTACTAATTGAAAATATGGACCGTACCGATGATATTAATACATACTATTATGTAACAAATTTTGTAAGTTCTCTTGATGGAGATACTGTTTGAATGTAAAGTCTTAAAAGATTTGATACTTTAGTAATCCATCTGGTATTGTATACTGTCCCTGGATGCTTTTAGAGGAATGAATCTTGTCCATTATAAAACAATTCATAGAGTAGTTTCGATCCCTACTTAATTTGCACCTTTGAGACCCGTCAATTATTGATTATTTGATATTTCATCCTTTGATTGGTTTAAATTGGATTCTTAAGACAAAATAAGTTAGAAACAAGGATTCGTAAAAAAACTCCTTTAAAAGTTTTAGGTCCATTTGATTTACCATCATAAAATTCAAAAAGCTTTATGAAAGGAAATATATTGAAATGAACAAGACAAATGACCCTATGTAATGCAGTTTCTAATTTATTTTTTAGAAGCTTAATCACATTACTTTTATATCTTGTATTAACGGCATTACCATGACTTCTAATTGTTCTGATTAAATTGAGACTTCCAGATTCAGCTATTAATACAAACAACTCAATATTTTGGAAATAGGTGTAAAAATAACTAAAGTATTGAGCTCCAGGTTCTATAATCAAAGTTATATGTACATCCATAACTTCATACTTTTCAGAACCCAATAGTCATTTTGTAAAATCTTTACGACCCTAAAAATTAATGCATATGAACTTTTTATGCAGACTTTTTATGTAAGATTGACTTGTTTTCTTGTCAATAAGCTAGCTGGAGAAATGTGATCCTTGTAAAATATAATTTCAGTCTTCAGAATATTTCTGGATACAACACATGTACAGTTTTTCATTTGAATATGGCTAATTCTTTTTATCTTTATAGCAACAGTAGGAAGCAAAATCAAAAGTTGTGACAAATTTTCGTATTACTCACCAATAAATTTGTTATTAGATCGATCGTGCAAATTCATCCTCTTTACAATATCTTTGGTCTCTTCCACGAATTTGTCATTTTTTGCTTCAAGTACTTAGAGTCATTTGAAGGAATGCATTGCCCTCACCCAAATATTTTTGACGTTAGACGCAATTCTGTCAATAATTTAAAGGTTTACTTTTCTTAATTGTCTTGTTCGATTTGGATCTTGATTTTTAAGATAGAGACAGCATCTCATTAAATCTGGCTTACTTGTCAAAACATTCAAGGTGATGTCACAGAGACTTCCAAACAAAAAATGCTCATGTGCAGTCCTTGTTTCTGAAGTCATTATAACAATAACTAGTTATTATGGTATGATGGGTACCTTTTAGGGAGGGTATACAAGTTTCATCAAACAAGTGTGTGTGTTGGTGGTGATTGAATCAATATAAATGTTGGTATAGCAGAAGTAGTCATTCATTGTTTCATCTGTTAGCTTCGCAGAAATGAACTGCCTTTCTAAGCAGTTTTCTATTAATATAACAGTAACCCAGGTGGTCTCGAGTATGTGGCTCAATGGAAAACAGATAAAAAATATTTTTGCTCAACTGCCAATTGTTGCATTCCAGGAAATACAATTCATAGATTTTTCTGTCCTAAACGAAGAAGTGAAAAAAGGTCAGTCTTGTGATGATAAATATTTATATCGAATATGCAATGAAGTTTTTGCAGATACAATTGGAGATGCCTTAATTACTATCGAGCCAGGTCCCCCATGTGCGTCAAAGTGGAATACATTGTTGAGCAGAATACTCAAGGCTATATTTATTAACAATAAGACCTAATTACGAGTTGAAAAGAATTGTTGTATCTAGTTGCATCCTTATGTAACACAAGGCTAAAGAAACCACTGAGTTATGAAGAAAAGGTAATAGTGAAGAAACTTGTTCAAAGAAATGCATTTTTCGTACACGTAGATCAGCTTCTTCTTAGTATGTGCACAGATGAGGAAGGAAATATGCAGTTACATTGATAAGAAAAATTAGAAAGGAGAATAATGAAGGATATGTGCCTTATGTAAAGAACATTAGAAAATTAGTTAATCCAGGACAGAAATGCTAAGCACAATATTATAGTGCCATGATAAACTGAGCATATGAACTAAAGACTGAGTCTCCTTACATTACCTCTATATCAGATCAACAAGTAACCGGGATTATAAAGACACCATTGATGGTACCAAAGTGGCCGAATCATACTCAAGTAGTCGAAAGAGGAGTGATAGCTAAAGCATGCACTGAACTGGCCAGAAACAGTACAAGAGATAGATGTACACTCTTGAACAAAACTGGATTTCAATATTAACTTGAAATAATCAAAGTATATTTTAAACTGAATATAATTTAAAAAAATATAGTTATCGTCAATAATGTATGTACATATAACTTTTGTTTTGTATTAGTTTTAGCAGCTAATCTCAAAAAAATATATGTCTTTCATTGCACCTTAAAGTACATATCTTATAATAAATATATTTTAAATAAAAAATGAGGAAATGCTTTCATAATTTTGAATAATTATTTTAAATTAAGTTTATTTTGAGGAAATCATGTATTTAATTATGAATATTTGTCTACTGCTGTACATACAAATAACACAGAAAAATCACTGCTCTCTTTTCACTAATATAAGGTTTCCTGCATTCACTTCTCTATGAGAAATGATCACCTTGAGACCATTGTGAGAAAAACAAATATTTGGTGAATGTTTTTTTGAAATAAGTATATACTGATTCATTACCTACTATATCTTTTTATATAAAAAAATAATTATTACATGTACTGATTCAAAAAATAAAAAATACTAAGTACTCTTTTTGGGGATTTCAATGGTTTGAAATTCGGTAGCACCAATGAAAAAACACCTTATACATATTGTTTGATTATTCGTGTGGAATTAACATCAACAATAATCGTTGACTATTGTTATTAAATCTTGTTAAATATGATGTTAAAATTGAATGTTAATTTTTCTTTTTTTCTTAATTGAAGTAATTAATTTGATTAAATATAATTTACATAATTTCATGGAACTTTGAAACTATATTAATTAATGAGAATGTATGTATTGAACTGCTAAGATATCTCTTTTAATTATTTTACTGAGTAATTGATAAATTGAGATTAAAGAGATCATCTGATTGAATGATTGATATTACTTATTGCATTACTTCTATAAATAAAGTTAGTGATACTATATTATTGATACTATATATTAACCTTAGACTTCCTAAATCATGGTATTAAAAATAAATACACATTGACAGATCTATAATTAATGTTTTTTAAATGTTTATGCTACTAAGTTATTAACTCAAATGGCCCTACTTACATATAATATAATCAACTTTATTTTAGTGATGATTACACACTAAAAATTTAAGGGATTTTTTATCTAGTTAAAGCAAAAAACATCAGTATATACACGTACATCATGAGAGTAAACCACACCATAAATAGAACAAAATGTAATTACACTATCCCTTATCATAATAAATATAAAAGAGAGGTATCATTAAGAAATTGATAAGTTAAAAAAGACAACTTTGACAGATCATTAAGAAGATAAAGATAAATTAATCATTAACTATAGAAAAAAATTATTATTCCGGACCTGTTAAGTTTGAACGAGCATTTCTTTGGTCAAATGCATTCAATTATATTTAGTATTTACATGCATATATATGTCATTAAATAATATTTTTGCTTGTATATGCATGTACTATATACACAAAATCCATGTTACAGTACAAACTGTAGTTCGGCACGGACGGTTTAGAATTCAGTTTGGAACACATATGTAAAAAAAGTTTGCTTAGGAGGAGGGCTTCAGAATTAGAAGAAGTTTTCATTTTTTTTTAATACCTGAACTTTAAATGTGGAAAGTGATTTGGTTATTTTTCTATTAAAAGACAAAAAACATTTTTATACTATCAATACATGCATAAACATTGTTTTTAGAGATAATGAAGGAAGTCAGATGTTATTTATTCTTTGCTTTTGATTATTTAGTTATAAGATGTGAGTTTTTATATCTTCGATTAAATAAATTATATTGACTATTTACATTATGAAATTGTTTATGTAAAAAACAAATTGGATGAGTTGTATTTCAATTTGTACTTGAAAAAAAATGATAAAGGAAAATCCGTCATGAAAATATGTCAGTTCAAAACTCTTGTTATCATTGGATGATAAAATATAACTTAGACATCGAGTGTGTAACAATAAATATTAACAAGATTGGTTTAATCAATTTATTTCCAAGAAAATGACAACTTCTTGATTTAAAGGAAAGCTGATTATTTGACGGTAAAAGAAATACGAGTGGAAAAGGAATGACTATCCAAAAATCTCCTATACTTTGTTCAATATTAAATATATCAATTAAACTATTGTGTAACAAAATACCTATTAATCAATCTTAATAATATTTACTCTCCCTTTGACTTGTTACGTCTTAAAAGATCAAAATAACTTAAAAAATTTATTTAGATTATGTACATATATTCATTGAAAATACATTTAATTCTTTCATTAATATCGATTTCCATTGAAGAATATATTTCATAGAAATATATTTCTTTATATGAAATATACATATATTACAAATGATGTAAATGAAAAAACGGAGTGTTTATCCATGCAGGAA
Source organism: Lepeophtheirus nordmannii (assembly GCA_963680855.1). Classification (NCBI taxonomy): domain Eukaryota; kingdom Metazoa; phylum Arthropoda; class Copepoda; order Siphonostomatoida; family Caligidae; genus Lepeophtheirus; species Lepeophtheirus nordmannii. Next base: position 36,015,155 of record OY804523.1, on the reverse strand, counting down.
TAACTCATATTAGAATATCAATAAAAAATATTTTTTAATAAACTGCCAAGACTAGAATAAAAATAAAAAATAAATAAAAACTTTAGTGCTTTGTAATGTAATATGTAGATAAAAAGTTGTTGAATATACATAGTTAATCGTAAATAGAGGCAACAATGTATTCTAAAAATATAAATTCCATTTTTAGAAAAAATTCATAATTGATGACTTTATATTAGCCTACATTGAAATTGACAACATAAATTGACTACGATCTATGTAGTCTTTTTAATATCCTAATAGAATTTTTGATTTGTGTATTATGTAAACAAATTGATTTTATACTCAGACAGTAACTAGAATAACGGTTCCTTGGAACTAATATAACTTCAAATATCATTTGGTCACTCCAAGGATCAAGGGTTAGTATTCATAGCTTTGAGTACCGTTATTCAAATCATTTAAGACTTATACCCCATGGGATATTTCTAACGACTTTGCAAAAACAACCCAGAGTAATAAAAGTTATATAGGTAGTTTAGAGTATTCAAGAGAGTGCAACATTTCTTAGAACATCAGAATACAAAGCTTCCTTTTCCTCCAAAAACCATCGCCGTCCATTTTTTTATAATAGTAAATTCAAGTATAAATATATCATAAGCACACGAACATGATCATAAAAGTAACATTGGTGTGAAGAACCATACTTTATTTGACCCTGATGAGAGGACTTTCATTCAAACGTACATATATATATCCTCTTGGCTCTTCACTTACGAGGGTTGAGAACAATAACTTGTGCAAAATAAAAATAATATAGATACCTATAAATGTGTATGCCTACAAACTTAATGGGAAGCGTATTTTTACCTTGATACTTCTTAAAAGCTATCTAAAAATAGATTTTTATACATGTATATGTACATATATATTAAGAATAGGTAAAATATATGTATATGAGAATATGATAGGGATTGGAGCGTGCGCTTTAGGCAAACCACTTTGTACCATGCACATTTGTTGTAGTGATATAATTAAGACTACTATTTATAAACTCATATATAACTCTAAATGCTTTTGTGAACGATATTTTAAGAAAAAAAGAATATATGTATTTAATACAAACATACAATGTATCAATTATTATCTTACTACAAAAAAATAAGAAGGAGACGTTTACTTGCAGTTTGTGTAATTTGTCAAAAACAACCTACGTTTATTTTAATAGTAATGTTTTTGTATATAATACAAAAATTGGTTACTGCACTCTTGTAGTGTTAATCCTAAATAAAACAAAACTTGTTTGCTTTTGTGCAATTCAAAAAAAAAAAGAATATAATGAGTAATTGGACAAACAAAGATAATCGGTTCTACGAAAATGGAGTATTTTTAAATTATGTTACTTTTCCTTGATTTGAATATCTTGAGTATAGAAAATATGTAGATGACAGCACGATCCCATCATTTTTGTGCTGAAACAAAAGTGTATTATTACATCCTAATAAGAAATAATTTCCTCAGATCCCAAATATCTGTATATTAAGATACTCAAATCAGGGAGTATTAATAAGATCTATAAATGCGAAATAAAAAGGTTTTTAAAATACATGATTAATTTATTTGAAAACCTTTTCAGCTAATTTTCCTGATACGAACATGGTTTTTCCACGATTTCTGCTTAGTGATTCATTTTGGCTCCAACATCACGAAGAATTGAAAAAATCAATAGTTATATTATTATAATAGCGTCAATATATCTAACAACAAATAATAGTACACCATGATTGACAGCTTTATTATTCATATCTATGCTATAACATATAAATACATAACTTTTTTTAAGTTTAATATTAATCGAACTTGATTTTTGATTTTTTTAATAAAATCAATAAAAAACAAAAATGTATTCCAAAATAGATTTATTTCATTTGAAATAACCCTCAAAAATCAAATTTTTTGAACTATACATTACATTTTCTGAAAATTTGATGCTTTTACATTAAATATGTATCCATTTTATAAATTAACATTAAATGTTACAAAGAATAAGTTTAATTTCATATAGATTTCTTATTGTTTTTGTAGTTAAAAATGATTATAACCTATACAAAATGTAATATTGTAAGATTCAAATTGAGAATGTTCTAAAAACCAGATTTGATACGCAAAAATTAATTACAAATCTGTAATTAAAGGGTCAATTACTTATAAAATTAGAATATTTTGTATTTATTTACTTTTAATAGTAGTCATACAAAGTCTAGAAGTACTTGACCTGTTAATCAACTCTTGTTTGATTTAAAAAAGATTTTATTCTTCAAATTCGTTATTTAAACGATAAAAAAAGTATGTATACATCAAACATAATTTTTTGGTCACTCAAAATATGTAGCATTAATCATTTATATGATTTTTAACAGGTCGAAAGAACATATCTGCTAATCTAATTAATCTTACACAAATTGCCAATGCATATTCATGTTTTAGAGTGAGATATAATTTCTTCATTGTTACCATTTCCTTTTCATTATATATACTGAAATTAGAATATTTCACGAATTGTAGTTGATGCTAATTATTGAAAAACTGATTTGCAACATCAAGAATATAATTAACTAAATAAATTTCTTCTGCTTTTCCTTATACCTAGATGTTACATATATACTTATGTAAGTTTAAAAAATGGTATCGCAACATGATGACTAGTTCATTTATCTGAAATTAATGAAGATTATTAATAATATATAATTTTCATGATGTTTTGGAGACGTATGATACTGAATCAAGACATTATCTATGATACTAGAACATGAAAATTATCCAACTATTGTCTTGTACTTCAAATCTAATATGCAGATTATAATTTAATTGTGAGTTCAATCAATACGAAACTATTGGAACAGAAACTAACATGAATATCTTTTTTGATAACAATTCAAATATATTTAACTGTTAGACTAAGATATTAAAGTACTCTCAACATATATATTTATATATACTTAATGATTTAGTATGCTGTAGTGATGTTCTTCTCTAGACCAATTTTTGAAGTTATCTGCTTTAGACTACCCAAAGTTTTAATTTCTTTGTTAAAAACAAGATCAAAATGATATTTTCCTACAAAAAAAGTTATATCGAAATTTTATTTATACAATATACAAAAAACAATTTTTTTTCATGCTTTTGGTCTTGATATCTTAAAGTTCTGGTTTGTCTTGATCTCAAGTAAGGTGATCCTGAACACAATATTAATACCCACAAAATTTATAAAAATTAACATAGAAAATTTTCTTTTTATAAAATTGAAAGTCGATTTACAACAATTGATTATTACAATGATAGAGACATTACAACCCTGCAAATGACACTTTACTTAATAATACTTTTACTTGTAACCTCAAAATGAAATTAATAATACAACAATCATTTTTTTATTGAATTATTAATTTTACTTTAGTGCAAAAAATATATTTATACAAATATTAGTTGATATAAAATTGTCATAAACCGAATATAATAACATTTTGTCATGATTATTCTTTAAAAATTAGTTTGAAGGAGTTAGCGTACATTTTTTTTTTTCATTTGTAGAGGGTATTTGTTTTAAATTTTATCCATCAAAATTCGTAATATCTTAGTATTTACTTATCAGATCAATTTTATTTATATTTGGCAAATAATAAACAGCTTATTATACAGAAGAAGATACAAAAGTCATTTATATTGATAGTTTGCATTTTATAATCTCGAATTTCATTTTGCTATAAATATGTATCATCACTTTTGAACAATCAATTCATCACCCTACTTTGAACTTGAAGGAGGCCAAATTTACTCTTTGATAAATCCATCAGATATTCTAAAAACTTGATTTTGATTCTATATGAGATTACTGCAGCCAAAATCATAATCAAAATGGTTTTTGTAATTTATAGCTAAATATTTCAATATTAAACATCCTTAAAAAAGTTATATGACACCATCATTTTGAATATAAATTTAAAGCTCAGGTGAGTAACCTCGTATAATGATATATTTTATACAAAAAATGAAGCTACTTTATCTCCTTTTCACCCTTGGTTCGTTTTCATTGAAGTTTTTGATACTTCATCTGGTAGTATTTAAACCTAAGTCATCATTGATTAGATCTGCTCACATTATGTTTGGACAGTTTTCTTAATTAATATCTTTGAATTTTCTCTCATTTTTAGCTGAAGTACTTTGAATAACCCTGTAATTATGAATGTTTTGGTTTTTATACTTCCTTGCTTCCTTTTAATCCCCTTTTTTATTTTCAATCATTGTTTAAAAAGTAATAATAAACTTTTCTACTGACTGAACATTTCTCGAATGGATTCAGAGCCATTTCAACTTATTAAGTAAAGTAAAAATTTCTTTTAATTTAACAAAAAGTTAGTGCTCACAATTTGTACAACTGTTTCTATTTACTCGACAACTAAATTAAACAAAAATAGAATTAAAATATGCAATAAAAATGTGGGTGAATTTTATAAAGCTGCCGTGTTTACATGAGTATAAAAAAATACAACGATTAGAAATACATACAAAGTATTGTTTTTCTATGGCAGGGTCTTTTAGACTGGGAACTTGGGGGTCCAAAGCTGACTTTAAAAGAAGATCTAGGGCAGTCATTTTACCGAGTATACCTTTGATTAGAAAATCAAATCCCTAGGGAATCAGAGTGTAATGAAATTTTTCTGGAGGTACGGGAATACAAAATTTTGGGAGTTCCTTCTCTATGGTTTAATTGGTATTATCTTTCGACAAAAGAATACAATTTTATTTTCTTAATTTATATGCTAGCTTAATATATCATAACAATTGTGGGTAAAGATCAAATTAATTACGCAATTACAAAATAATCAAGATACTAATAATATAACATATATGTATTATGTCTAAACATTAATATGAAGAATGATAAAAGTAGCAAACTGTAATCATAGATGTTGTTAGATATTTGCTTACTTTTTTCTAAATATATACATAAATATTTTATTCTTCTTTTTTGTTAGAACTTTTTATTTACTTTCGTTATAACTCAATACACTCCACTACTCTAATGTTGAATTAAATAATTAGAGTGGTTGATCCGTAGAACTGTATAATAAACTAGAAGTTTGTGTTATAATTAAACACGTTTATGCTTACTCAGTCAATTTTGTACTCTTTTTGATAATAATTCATTTGATGAGTGTAGAGTTTGATAAATGAATGGTTTCTTATGTTTTAGTTGTTTTTTCAACGACTTGATGATCAAACAAAAGTCTTAATACTACTTGGACATGTAAAGCCATGATACAAGAAACAAACCATTCTGCATAACATTGTATTTTTCTTTCTAATCAAATTATCTCACATTAATTTGTATATGTACACTGGTATATGCATACACAAATACAAACATATGTATGAATGTTATGGAAATAGTGATACATTACAAAATACATTCTTCATATTATGATATTAATTGATACCAAGAAGATTAAAGTAATGATTTGCTTATAGTTAATAAAGAAGTAACTTTAATTTACTATACATATATGTATTTTAAAAAACAAGGAAAACCATTTGTAAAAATTTTTAAGTAGCGTTTTGTATTTCTGTACTGCTCTTAAGCGAACATTTCATATTATTTAAAATTTTGTCAGTCTAAAATGTAATTATAGGAGGACAAAATAACTAGTCTACCTCGACAGGTATATTTATTGAAACTTTATAATGCAATTCCTTCAGTTAACTATTTATTTATCATAATATTTTATAATATTAAATAAATAAAGATCACATCCTTAAAAAAATAACGACTATATTCCATCATGAAATAACAAGGATATTATAGTAAGTATTTATTAAAAGATTCTGAAATCATTTTTTCGCAGTTAGTATATAGTAAAACTGTATTTTAAGTAGAAATATTAATATTTAGTATTTTTATGCTCACCAATTATTTATAGTTCATAAACATTACATTTACGTGAAGAAATTTCAATGCAAACATTGTCAAAAACTTAAAAAATGGAATCACTCAAGGAATAAACTTTCCACGTCACTAACAAAAAAAAGGTGAAGTCTAGGTATTTACCACTCATTTGAATATTTTAATATGTATTCCTAAGCAATAGAATAATTTTGTCATAATTTAAGTTTAAAATTACCGCACTGCGGGCTGAATTTCTAACAACGGAAATGAAGTGCATCTAGGAAAGTAAAAATGATTCTAAAAGCAGTTAAAATAATTGATCTGAAATGGACACGACCATCCCTGAGCCAACAATTGAGATCAAACATGACGATAAAAATTATAATGAACCTCAAATGACGATCACCAACAAATATTTTTCCATAATTATTTTTAAAAAGCTACCTATTTTGCTTCTATTTAAATACGTCACTTTGTACATCGTACACCAAAAAGATGATCTCTGATGTTAAGACTTATAAAAATTTGTTAAAGAGATTAATTAAAGAACCTGTAGGTTTGAATTTTCACATGAAGTAAGTGTCGATATTCAAAAACTTTTTTTTTTCATTTAAAAAATGTTGCAAAGTTGGAAAAGGAAGTCATTATATCACGTGGCTTAGTCTAGATTCTTTGTTGATGATGAACAAACAGGGGAATGATATTGTATAACTTTAATTAGTTTTTGTCATTTGTATTTCAACATAAAACATGAGTTTGAGTAATTTATTTTTGTTCTACTTCAGATATTTATGGTACTCATCGTTTAAGTTTAGTAAAAATAGATGAGGGAAAACACATTGGATTCAAATAGTAATATGTAAAAATTCTATAGTTCAACTATATAGTATGTATATAAATATATATTGACATCTTTTTTAATGCAATATTATTCATTTCTATGGAATTTTAAAAATTATGATACTTAAAATCTTATTCTTTTACCCCCACAAAACATTCATAAGTTGTGTTTTTTTTTGTAACTATTATGAGTCATGATAATGACTTTAATAATAATCACACGTGTTATCATGTATAGTTAAAAGAAAGTTGATGTCTCTTAACTAATTTGTTTCATTTAGTTGAGTGGTGTTTCATAAGGAAACATAAAAAACTTGCCCTTTATAAAGTACGAATCAAATCAACACTTCTGCTGAATCAAATAATCTAAAAACACTTTTAAAAATGAAAAAGAAATTCTTACCACTTCAAATGAGTTCTTCTTTCACTTTAAAAGTAAAAATCAAGGCGTTATTTATCCCTAAACAGAACTCATAAAGCAGAAAAAAAATTCTACTAAATATACCTCTGTATCTTAATCTACAAAAATCTACATAAAGTATACATATATACATACTCATAAACATAAAAAACGTGATTTGAGGATTAGTGAACCACGTCCTTAATATAATAAAGTATCGAAGTTTTTGCATTTTTGGAAAAGTAAAATTTTGTCGACAAGTAGATATTTCTAAAACCAAACTAATAATAGTTTGATGTCACTGTTAATTGTCCCCCTCCCCCAAATTTTCTATAACATCCAATAAGTATCATATATGCTAGGAAATAATCAAAATATGTAGTTGATTTAAATTAAGAAGCATTATGTTGGTTTTTATCATTTGTGCTCGATAAACTTTTTTATACGATAGAAAAGAGGGGTTCTAAACAAACTTCTACAAAGATATTTATCTTTTAGATACAAGAACCTTCATTTTGAATGGTTTTGAATTAAAAGAGAAATAAAGCATTCATACTATATAATAGTTACATATTCATTGATGTATATATGTAGAAAATAAATATAAAACGATAAATGGTAACCACTTATCAATCACTTTCCAACAATTGACTTTGCATTATATATATATATATATATATATATATATAATACTGCACTATTTAATTCAATATTTAAAAAGAGATAATCAAAGAGTATATTCTTCCATTTTGGACAATAATACCTTGTTATTCTTAATATTTGTACTTATATAAGAATAAATAAATTTACAGTAAGCAGATTCTTGATATATAACCACACATAAAGTAGTAAAGTTTTAAGTATAACTACTGTTGCCTCATTAAGGCATATGATACCTACTTGGTATATACATACTTACGAGTATGTGAGGATATAGGTACATATATGTTATACAAACATATATATATATATATATATATATATATATATATATATATTATAAAAGAAAGTATGAATTCTTAATGATGTGTCAATTGCAGACGCTTAAGAGTTTGGGGAAGATAGATGAACTAATATGCATATATATATAAAGTTAGATACGCAGGGCAAACACTCTGATTATCATTATAAATATATATAGTATACATACATAGATATACCTTAAATCAAATGGGGATCGAAGAAGGCAACTTTCGAGTCAAATATACGAAAAAGAGTATACTGCCAAGGAATTTACTTTATCAATACGAACGTGAACTTATCCATAAAACACTTAAATGAATTACTGTACTAAAAATATTTATTTGTACGTACATAGACTACTTTACAATTTTAACATATTTGTAGCATATCGCTGAAACTGCAATAAATTGATGACTCAATGACATATTCATTGAAAACATGTCGGATTGGTTTTATGACACGGTTCAACATGGATAAAATTTAATTTCCAACATAATGAAAGACTTTTCTTTTTAAAATCAAAATGTTCTGAGAGCACAAATATTGTGATATGAAATATGTAATGTCTGCCATCACATACACGCAGAGTTAATATTCAATTCCTAGTAGAAAAAAACCCAAAAAATAATATGCTAAAACTTATTAAATATATGTTTTAATACAATATCCCAAAAACAAAAACAAAGCTAATTGAAGTGTAATATATGGTATACATTCAAGATCTTTTGAAATTACGAATCATTTTGATAAATGAACTGAACCTCACTGTAACTGTACAAATTGATATTTTCAACATTCAAATTAAATATCATTTTCGAAGATTTACAAAACGGTTGGGATAGCAAATATTTTATAATCATTTATTAAATTGCAGTTTTTGACTTTTGTGTGAAGGTAAACATGTGCCAAATATGGAATTAATGCTTCAAAAATATGATTTTATTTTGACATACGTAGTAATATTGAGTACCTTTTTTTAAGAATACATATTATATTTAATAGTTCTTATATGTACTTATATAAATTAATACACTATAAATATTTAAGTTTAAAAATATATACGAGTATGTACTTTCTTTTATAAATATGATGCATATGAAAACAGTAAATATGTATCAAAAATATCAAATTAATACTATACACATCTTCCTATAGATTGAAACACATATGTATTATATTGACTTAGTAAAATAGATATTATATATTCTTAAAAGTATTTTCAATACAGAGTCTTATCATAAGAAAGTTTCCTTATAATATGGTATATACCCTATACAAGTTTGAACAAGAATTTCATAGCTGTTGTTTTTGTATACTCTACTAATTTAGGATTTATGTTGATTGAGCTGTCAATGGTAAATACACTTCCACATATACCTTTCATTTTTACTGCAAATTATAGACTTATTATTTACAGTTTCATATATTTCCAACCGTTATTATTAAGAGAACCCTTGTAATCGAAACTACAACATGGTATATATATTATTTATACTCTCTTTTGGCTCTAATTATAGTAACTAACTGAAATTTAAACACCAATCTAGATTTCTTATTCCCGAAAAAGATTGAGTTATTATTAATCTTTCTAATTTTAACATATTATTATAAACTATGTACTAGCAAAAATGTTTTATTTAACTACGTTTTATTTATTTAATAACTTTATAACATAAAACTTTGATAAATGAGAGTTCATTTCCATTTGTTTTTGCATCATAACGTACAAATAAAGGAATGTAACAATGATAAAAATATATTAATCGAATATAATGAGAACTAATTTTTTAAAGCAAGAATATATATATTTTTGTTATCCTTAATAAGTATTTTCTTAAGATTTTGCATAAACTGCTGCCGTGTATATCTATTAGTATACGTTTAGTATAAAGACATGTACAAACATCATAATGTTATTTATAGTCTGTTATTATGAAAGGAATTCTAAATTTCATGAAATAAAAATTAGCAACAAATACATTACTGTAAAAGTTCATTTTTTGTCAATGAATAACTCAATCCGTGATATTTCGTTTTTTTGATTTTTTATGATATATGATATATAATGTTATATTTCACCTAGATATCAGTTTATATAACATAAAAGGGGCATCATGGAAACCAAAAAACGAGATATATCACGATTCGAGTAAACCATTGATAAAAAAACTATCATTGTAATGTATTTCTCAGGGATCCTGATCCATTCCTGACTTTTTGCCTGGGAAAGTTTTTTTAAAAAAGTAAAAACTTTTTATGTATACCTATTATAATATAATAAAAAAAATGTATTAAAGTTAATACTTATTAATAAAAAATGATAAAAAGTTATTGTACTTATATTCCACATTTAAGAATTTATATACAATCTCTTTTTTATTATTTTTTGTTATATCCCAATCTATCCTAAGGTTTATCCTAACACAATTCACAAACTCATAACATGAACATTTATCATGCCAAAATATAGATGATAATAACCAAGAGCTTAATGTTTTGTAATAGTTCTTATAAACAGTACTTTATAAATATAAACATCAATTTTAAAATTAGTACCTGGAAGGGACATACCTATGTAAATATAGGTATGTTGTTTTCAAAAATATTTTTACATTCACACACTTCTTTACAAATATAAGTAAGTAATAAATGTAACATTTTTAGAGAAAATTAATTAAAAAAGTAAATAACAGCTGTATGTTTTTCAACATAGAAACAAAATCAAATGTGGTATCCCTTTGTGATAGTTTCACATGAAGTAATGGTTGTTTGTACATAAGTTCATAACTTTTTTAGGTATCATAAAAAACAATAGATGAATTTTAAACATGTTGCATAGTTCCTTATTGTGATTATTCGGCAAAAAAATGGATCAGATCGATTTTTATAAACTTATATTATAAAGTATTATGAATTGATTTTAGATGAAAAACACTATTTTTGTAGTGTAACTTACGTTCAAATACATTTTGATTTATTTATTAATTACAAAAGGTCAATTGAATCATGATTGGCTGACTTGACTGCATATTTATATTTATAAGGTAATCAATGTATGTACATACGTACATACAAACCCTCACCACTATGGCAACGACAACACAAAATCATTCCCATAATTTTATTGTTCCACCAACAGTCGTGATTACTGTTTCCATGCAATCCGAGTACGCGTTCTCCTCTGTTTCTCCTCCTGAAGAAATAAAATATGTGAAATAAGCCTTCACCTGTAACCCAGCAAGTCGTTATCAGAGTGTGTATTCACCCTCCTAAGGTAAGTAAAAGGCGTTATTGAACTATCTTCGGTATACCGGTTTGCGAAATATACAGACTTTTTTTACGCCGAATTTTTGGTTGGTCTTTGAATCATAAACACCCGAACAATTGGTAGGGATAGACTCTGTTTTCTTCCCATCAATTTTGACCGTGAGTGGAATTCATTCATTTTTTTGTGGAGTGTACTCAATAATAAAATGTTCAGAGTGTGAAAAAAGTGAATAAATTGACAAAGAAACATTTTGATTCATTACGATATTTTGTGATTTTTAATTGGATCTTTTCTTCATAGTTCAAGCCTTTTTGATCAACAAGTAGGTAAGCTCTTTGAATAAAGTAAAACATACGTCTCCATTTGCAGGTATTTTTTTTTATTTTTGATGACCAAGCCTAAATATGTATAAAATACTTCGTTTGCTTTTTTGATAAAAATACTTGAAAGCCAAAAAGAAAGTGGCATATAGGTATATATATAATAATCTACTTATTAGCATCAAAATTCTTGTTCGTTTTAAAAAATATACATATATGTTTCCTTCTTGGAACCAATTTCTAAATATTTTTTATGCCCGTTAAATTCGCAGTTATTTCAAATAATTTTGCAAAGTTATTTTATATTGTATCTAACTGAGTATCATCTCTCTCCCTTTTTGTTTTTGGTTTTTTTTCTATATCCTCTTCTTTTTCTCTCCTATTCGGCCTTGAAAAAAAGGCATGTGATTATTTTTTTATGACCTGACCTCCTATATATATATTTATTATTATTATTATTTTTTATTTTTTTTGGAGGGGGGGGGGAGGAGTGAAGAGGAAAGGCAAACTTGTACCTTCATTAAGTAAATAAAGGTAGAAATAAAATAATGTGTCTTTCCAAAAACTTTATTCATGTGCAATGTATTTATACTCATTTATTTATATGGCTAGATATATAAATAGTTATGGGCGCAAAGATGACTAAAAAAGTGTTCTCTGTTCAAAACCATTTGCGTGGGTTATAATAAATAATGGTTTGATGATTTTTTTTCCTTCTGGGCGAATGTGGGGACGTAAATATCTACCTATGAAGATATATTATGTAATTTTGTCACATATGCAAATGCTATTGCAGTATATGTTACATATATATAATTTGATATAAAATATGAAACAAAATATCTTCCCGGTTGTTTGATGTGGTATTCGTATAATGTGTGTATTTAAGTGAATAAAACGCCATAAGAGGATACTTTATTGACTATAAAGTATTGAGCGATGTTACACATGTACAAAGAGACTTCTTTTCTCCATTTTTTTATGGTTATCTCCTCTTATGAATAAAGAGGCTCTCCATATTTTACAGACTGCTCTTATAACAAGATAGAGTTTTCTTTTTATGATCTACATACATACATACATTATACAAAAAAACTTCAAACCTGAATTCTTTGATAGAACAAATATCAACCGCACATTATTTATTCCATTTCCTCTTCTTCTAGACTTCTTTATTAATCACCTAAAAAGACAACAACAAAAAATGTTTACTGTCAATCTCCGTCCTTCAAAGTCTCAACACTTTCTCAGAACCTTGAGCTATTATTGAGTTTTTGACGAATCTAAATGTTGTCTATTAACCAAACTAACCCCCCATTCATTATTTGGAATAAAACATACTGTTTTTTTATATGGAGAATGTAAGTATATATATACCTACATACCTTACCTAACAAACGATGACTCATTCCTGATCATCTTTTACTGAGATGGTACATGAAGGGGAAGAAAAATATCATCTTTTTTTTAGATTTTGAATCGTGACTTGTAATAAGTGTTCACATGCAGATTATATACATAAAAAAATAGAGGGAATAGACCAAATGAACTCAAAATAAATATAGTAAAAAGAGGGAGTTCAATTGAGGATGTTGTAGGTATAGAAGTGAGTTGATATCTGTCGGTTTTTTTTATTAAAATGTGTTCCATAAAAATAAAAATAATCTTATTCCTATATCTTGTATAACTGACATTTTTTGTTTTGTTTTAACAAAGGAAAAACAACAACTTAAGGTATTATTTTATGACAACAGTTGGAGAATGAGAAAGAAACTATATTTGAAACTACAGAGCTGCTCCTTCTTTTTATTTTTTTTATTTTTTTTTGCAATACCTTATGAGCAAAAAATAGACTTTAGACATAATCAAATAATAGAAGGTACAAATTACTATATTTTACTTCATATAGGTATTGTGTTGGTTCTTATTGCTAGCCAAACGTTGTCAAAACCCTAAAATACAAACATACATATATCTGGAGAATATCATTGAAAATATGTTTGATCTATTGCGTTTGTTTACTAAACATCAATATAACCAACGGAATTAAATAATTATATTTATGGATTAACTAATCCAGTTCATCAAATTAAATATATATTCCAATTTACTACGTCATAAGTAAATTTGAAATAGTTTAAATCACATTTAATAACTAGAATGAATAATAATAATAACTTGAATGTTGACCAAGAAACTATAAAAGAAATCGTAATTAATCCTCCATGGATGTATTAGCTGCAAAAAAAAAATTATCTTACTGTTAGTAATTTTTAAGGAGATTCCAAGTCTTAACTAGAGCTTGACCGATGAATTGGCTCACCAATTTTATAAAACGATATCATATTAGTTTTTTGAGAATAATTAGTAATCGGCATTCACTGCCTATTATTGGTGGCATAAGCATTTGAAATATGAAAAATAGATATTGAATTCAATTCCCTTTTATATGAAAAAAAAGTCATTAACATTTTAAAAGTTGTAAAAAAACACATAAATGTAGTTCTAAAAATCGATTATTTAATCTGTTATTGGGTTTTTTTCCTTCAGAAGAAAATTAACAACAAATCTGCATCAGTTTCAAAACAATACATATCCGTTGAGTTCTACTTAGTACGTCATTGCTAATCAATCGATGGCAAGATGCAAAAATAAATAAAGTTTCATTAATTTGAGTACATCAATAGTAACAAACACTATTGATCGGAAATATTTTCAACTATTTGATTTCATGTATTTGACAATAAGAGGATCTTATAATATGAAAAATAATTCAAAGAATCCTTGGTCATTTTTCTTAGAAATCGACATTTCTACATATAAAAAATCAGAAAGTTAATTACAGATTATTAGAATGCATTTATTCATTGTTTCTTTTAGCATTTTTAAAAAAAAAAGAAAAAATGCAATAAACTACCTGTGCATGAATGATAGTTTAAGTAAAAGTAAAATGAAATATAAATAAAATCAAAATATTCATATTAAACTGCATCATAATGATGAAAAGCATTATGAAGTAACTGAATTTATTATTCTTGAGGATCCTGATAATATTATCAAGGTTATTTGTACAAAACATAGTACATAGAGGCACTCTAGCATAACTACGTTATGCATATTTACTGATTGACTTTTTCATTTTTTTTACAATTTAATTTAAATTATTTTTTGAGTTGAAAATATTTGATAAATTAAGTTTTTTTTTTTTAGGATATGGGAGAAAAACTTAGTTTTATACTTGTATGATTAATTGTTCTAGAAATATATATAGAGCTATAATACATTGAAAATATAATAATATCCTATTGTTTTCCTTTGACTCTATCTTATATTTCACTGAGTTTTTGACATTTCTTGCACAAGTTGTTGAAACTTCTATATATAAAAAACCTTTTAAACTTGTGCAAGTAGATAGAAGAGCACAAAATAATACCATTAATTAATTTTTTTGTGCAAAAAACAAAATACTGTACATTTTCCATCCATAAAATCATTTGCCATTAATAGACTGTCGGTGACAAGTATCATACTTTTACATTATACACATTTAATAAAATAAAACAGCTAGATTTTAAATTAGCTCCAATTTATGTACATATACGATCAGTAGTGATGATAAAATGCTAATTCTATCATTTCTCAAAACTACAAATAAGTATCATTTTTTGACATTGATGAATCGGAATTTCAATAAAGGATTTTTCTCTTTAGAGGTGTGTGTAGAAACCATATATCTATCTAGCTAGATACCTAGATCATATGAAAAGACCTAAAAGGGTTTTAAAAGCTCTTCCAACGGAATTAAGATATTGTACTTAATCTCTATTCATATTTATAGAATCAATTATAGTTTCATGTCTGGAAAAACACAAATACGTATACATAGAATAAATATTTGACCCCTCTTTAAGGATAGGCCAACTATCTATTTACCTGTAATCGAAATAAAATTATAAGTTGGATGTGTATTTTATACATAAATACTTCATTTCTACTCTTTCATCATATTGGTTTTCTACTAATTGAATATATATCATATATCTACAAAAAAATCTTTTTTCAAATAATACTATTATACAATTTTATGACATTTGAAATAAATGCGTATTTAATTTGCATTGAAAGGAGACACTCTACAAAGGTATATAATATCATTATTTTATTTTTGCTTAATTAAATGTGAATTATACGATATTAAGCATATACTTCCTACAAATAGCAACATATTGCATCTCTCAACCTTTCTGTTACAAAAAAAAAAGAGAAAAAAGGTCCAAAATCAAGGATGAGGTTACTAACCAGCCAATTACGTCATCCTCTTCAACTCAACATAATTCAATAAATAGAGAGAATATTCATTGCATAGTTTAAATATTATTCGTGTGCAACAAATCAATATTCAAAAGACTATTCGGAAGCAAGACATCCGACAAAAAAAAACAGAAGTTTTTCATTTATTATGTTTAGCATTTTACTCATTTTGTTTTTATATACTAGGTTGATTATTTATGGTAGCATGGTTTTTGAGTATCTCAAGGATGACCAGTTTAATGTGTATGAAGGACATGATGCAAGTTTTGTTCAGCCTTTTTTTTTTGTTAAGATCGGTATCATTTTGTCAAATCTATCTATTTGAGTTTTCTCAAATAAAAATCCTTGAAAAAATTCATGTTGAGGACCTCAAGAGGTTTGATTAAACCAAAACAGGAAGATCTTTTAAAATCCAGTTTTTATTTTATTTTTGCACTTATGAAGAACATAGAGAAATGATCACATTGGGACTATGAATATTACGAATAAATTTATTTTAGGATCATTAATAATTATATTATAAAATGCATTGGAGTAGTAGTACTTAGAGGTGGCTTAATATTTCAAAAAAAAAAAATTACTTTACATATACGGAAAAATAAGACTGAGTCATCAACGTTTGAGGGAGTACTATGTAAATAATATGGCATTGAGCCATTACTAAATGTTCAATGAACCTTGTCAACTTAAAACTGTAACATATGAGCGTTTTGGTAAAAGGAGTTAAGGAAAAGTTTGACTCGTATATGTCAGTGACTTTCAGTTATATTTCATACATCCCCCTTTTTTATGTCTCCCTTGTATACATATTATGTAGCTATATAATATGTTCCTTATTCTTTTAAGTTTTACTCCCTGGATCAATAAAATAATAATTACTTCTTTCTTAGAAGGTTTTTATTTTCTAAAACAGAATCAGGTTAATTTTTGCTTAAGGGTTCATTCACCTCAAGGAACTATATATTCCCTACCTCTTAGCAGCCTATTGTTATTGTACCCGCTAGAACACTGTGAAGCATCCAATTCTAAAAACAAAATAAAAATTGTGTAATTTATTATTTCTGACATATTTAACGAGTCAAACGAAGGTATTTACATCGTTTGAAATAACAATACATACATACATATGTAGAAGTATTGATATAGACATATTTTAGCACTAATAATATACCTATGTACACACATATTAAGCTTATACAAAAATTAAGTCCTTAATATGTATCCACTTACTTATTTGGTGGTTCGTCGTACATTTTCCAAAGAATCCAAAAGGAAAAATAAAATACAATAATTATAACTAATTTTAATAAATTTTCTAGGTATTAATAAATAATTAATGTTTATGCTTGCTTTGAATAAATAAAGTTGTTTGTTAGATAAACAAATTGTATTACCTAATAGGAAGAACCCAAGCGTTTTGAGTCATAAAAAGAACCCAATGATTCCTAATATTTTCATTTAGATATTTGAAACAGATAAATTTATTAAATGAATTTAACGTATTTTGGTTAATTCAATGATTTCTTGTCAAAAAAGAAAAGAAAAAAAAACAACTTTATAAATTGTCATTTTCTTACTTGAATAAAGCAATCAATAATATAAAATTTACAAGAAGATGGTTTCAAATAATTTTGCTGAGCATTGACGTTATCTGTCTTTCTTTGAGTCTTTAAATATTGAGTTTTGGAATTTATATGACTTATTTATGTTTGTACGTACATACTTATGTTTTCACTTTTTACTACGTGTATAATATAAAACTTCAAAGGTTCATAAAATATATTTGTCTCACTTAATCAAGGCATCGTTGAGTGTTTGTACACGTCTTTCCAATTTAATTCTCAAATAATAATTTTATTTTTTCGTTTCAAAAAATAAAATAACCATTTTTGATTTCTGTAAAATAAATTATACTATTTTTATAGCAAATTTGATGACGATTTATAATACATACATGTAATACTGTATTTATTTTCTTTTATGATGTTTTAGAATAAAATTTATACTGATGTTGATTTAGTTTCTTAAGAGGAGTTAATTTATTTCATAACCAATCTTTTTTCTATACTATACTAAAATTAGAGTCTGTTTTGTAAACACGTATACAATACATGATAATTTGAACACCTTTCAGAGATAACTTTAATATTTTCCGTATTGAATGATAACAAACTGCGTTAATTGAATTCTACTAGTTGCATACAAATTAAATAAATTGGATTATATCTACTATCAAAACAGTTACATTATACATATATAATAATGATATAATTATTAAGATCCATTCTTTACAGTCTTAGTCTCGTGGCCAAGACAAATGAAAATAGATTTTTGTAATAAAACAAACACGAAGCAAGATCAAATATTTTCTTCCTTGGTTTCGATCCGTAGTCTTGGTCTCAGTGATCTTGACCATAACATTAATATATATATATATATATATATATATATATATATATATATATATATATATATAATATGATTTTGAAGTCCATATAAGCTCATAACAAATTTTGACCAATTTTAATGATTGCAACTGAAAAAAAAGGTATGCACACAACAAATGGAGGGTTATTTATTTTGAACTGTTGATACACAGGTAACTCTTCCTACTGAACATTTTCATCCTTCCTGTAGCCAAGGGGTCATAGTAGTAAATAGGTAGTAGTTTTTTAAGAAGGACTTTGTACATGGATAGGAATGTCACAAAAACATCATCAAAGATATATTCGAAAAAAATATTCTCAAAATATTTTACCTTTTGGAGAAAAACCCTCATTTGTTAACTTATGTACACAGATAGATAAATATGTACCTTTGACTGGGATTTTTTTAAAAATATGTACTTATACACTTCATTAATAAAGTCCTCCATTTTTATTTTTTTTTCATAATAAGCAATGTTCGAATGATCTTCAATTCATTTCTATATATGTATGTATTACAAAAATCACATTAGGTCATTATTATTTATTTTTTTACTTCATAGCAATTTAAACCAATTATTATATGACGATATATTTATATTTTGGACGTGTAGGTGTTTGATTACCTAATAAAACGTATCCAAAATTATTTAAATAAGTTGACGTCCTTGAAAATTGAGTGAGCTGAAGTACTTAATCAGGTGAAAAAAAGAATACAATTCTCAATATATCTACACACATAAACATATTAGTATTAAGTTCTTTATAATCAAAGTAGATTTTAAGTATGTACATACATATATTCGTCCTTATGTTTATATAACTTTTTCATGCATATGACAACAACACTCCTCCTCCTACTTACTCTTTAAAGTACCCACATCATATTTTTATGAGGTCATTAAATTAATGCCTATACATATGGTATATATACACAAAGAAAATATTGCTTTAGTTTCTCACGTAAGCCTTCATAATTATGACGTCTACAATATATTTGTAGACCTCCATTTATGCACGTAGTCTTTTTCTTCGTCAATTGAAAGTAAAATTGATTTTTAAGACATTATTGGAGATGAGACAGTCGTCTGGAATTGAATAAATATGTGTATGTGTAGAATACATTAAAACTACCCTTTGTATTTTAAAACTTTGATACTATTCATATTTCATTCACGATAAGTATATATACATATATTTACACCATAGCTAGTAATTTAATTTATCGACGCATCCGGAGGGAACTCGTTCCCTTTCAATTGTTTAAGACCTCCTAGAGAAAGGAGAAGAACAACACTCATTTATATACAAAACAAAATATTCTAAAGAGTAATTGTGGATTCTGAATTGCTCCGGGCAATGTTTGTAAAAATGATGAAAACAATAAAAAGAGTAATGGGACGTTGTGGGTCTCTCTAATAAAAATTATGGGGTAATTACTCACACACGGAAAATTACAGGAGTTAAAAAATAAAAGAGTTCTAAGGGATTTCATTATCTTATTATTATTTTTCATTTATTTTAGGTAAGGGAGTCAATAAATTAGAAGTTACTCTACTTCAGGTGTTGTATACATATAAGTTATCTAAAATAAAAAAAAATGCAATAATAGCCAGGTTTTATTAATTTTTACTGTCTACTGCAATACCATCCTCATTTGTTATGTACTTTTCTACTGGTTTATTTCCATTACAAAGAAATTTTTTTGAGAACTAATTAATTTTGTAAATTTACATATCTATCTTAATATATGTTTAAACATTATCTTTCATATGTTAATTTTATTAGGGTTTGAATAAAAGTTAATATTGTAGATAAGTTATGTATAATATGCAATCTATTAAAAAAAATCCTTATAAAAACCTAACATATGTACTCAATACTTGAGTCAAGTCATTTAGCTAGAGCAAAGCATATAAAAATCCTTTATAATGAAGTATTTTATTATAAAAATATGGCCATTGATTCATGGACCTAAATAAATACGTGATGGTATAAACCTGAATAGTAAACTAGTAAATATCTTACTTTTATTTTAGTTTTATTATCATAATTATTATTTTTACCTGTTTAACCTTTAAAAGAGGAGAGACTCGTCCAGGCTAGGTCTCCAGGTAACAATTAATTTGCAATTAAATTTAATTTGACAATCTTGTATCAAAATACAAGTTTTGCCATGGGGCCATATCTTTGTTTCAAACCCATCTCATAATTTATGGTACCTATTATTTCTATGGCTCAAGAAACATGTTCATTGTTGTATTTAGATATATTTTTAAAATCCATACCTTTTCTCAAGATATATATTATTGAGGTTTATTATTCATCAAATATCTTACGTACCTAGAACAGATTCCTGATCTCCGATTCGATTATTTCTATCTCGTAAAGCTATCTTTCTCCATTGCATTTTTAATTATTTTTAGATATCTACATCATCTTGTAGATAAATAAAGCTTGATTCCAAGTCTCACATATCAAAATGTAAACTTGAATTGTGGGGATTATATACATAACTATACTTATATAATAGGTATGGTTACATACAAACAAATATATCTTCTCTTATAATAAGGCAGAAAAAAAAACTTTACTTATATTTGCACTCTTACGACACAGAAGTGCATTCATCTTCTGGTATATATTTTTGCACAAACCAACATCCTTCACAGGTAAAAAAAAGAAGTTACGTGTAGACTAAAGATATATCATGATATAGTGGCTGTTATTGTTGTTAGAACTTGATATTTATATAAATTATATCTAACATACTGATCATCTTATAACTAAGTACATGGAACTTTGTCTTAGTATCTAGATGAGATATACTACCTAATTTGAAAAAAAGAGTCAACGTACAACCAAAATACAAGTCAACCAGTACCTCACTTAAGTAAAGAACATACTTTCAAACCTATATATATATATATATATCTTTAAATTTGAACATGAGTAAACATCAAATAGTTTACATTAGTAAGACATCTTAAGGTTATTTAAGAGTACTAAATTACAGAAATATAAGTTTAAGCCAAATATGTCGGTTCAAAGGTCATTGCTACTCCTATAATAATGTCTTCAAACAAGAAAAGCTTCAATAGTTGTATTTGTTAAAGAGAGGACTTAAGTTATACATGTGAGCCTTGACTGTCTTATTTATTTAAAGAAATATTTTTCATATAAAAACCTAAATATGTACTTACACAAGTTCTTCTACCTAGGTATACGAGTATGTACTTATAGATATAATGATTGAACGACTACATATAACACTCAACTTATAAGCCGTATTTTTCATGTGGTAATGTTATTATCTATATTTATATAAACTCATATCAACTTATTTTATGTAACCCACACCATAAAGCTATAAATATTATAAATTAAAATGTTATTAATTGATATTTTCAAATTTAAGCAGTATTCAAGACCAAATTTAAATGCACAAGTGCATAATTCAATAAAGTTAATAATTTTAGAGAAATTTGACCATTGGACTTTGAAATCAAATTATAATATTTGAGATATATTGTCCGTATCAGAGTTGGCATTTTTTTATTCGTGTTTTTTTTTATAAATATTTTTATTATACAAATTCATCATCGTCTTATGATGGTAAACTGACTTTGCCAGGTGAAATTACAAACTTGCTTCGTTAATTATATGAGAATGCTTCATTGGGTGGTACATATTTTAGAGAGGTAAACGAAAAACTCTTTGACCTTGAATAGTCTAGTTTGTATTATGTATTTATTCATTTTAGAGTTACCACCCCTCAAGTATAATTACTGCGAAGGAAGTTTTTTCTTTTCCCAACTTGATTTATAGCGCTGAGCAACGTTTGAAAATTTATATAGATCCTAGAAAGTAAAAACAGATAACAAAGCAACATGTTCCTTACGTAACTTGTTTGTGTTAGACCTAGTGTAAGTTTACGTATCCAGGAGTAAATATGTTTCTGTTGTTTTTACTAACGATGAAGTTAATTTGAAGGAAATAAGAAGGAGACTTACTCAAAGAAAAACTCCACATTATTCGATATAATTGAAAAAAATGAATGACTATAGTAAGATGTTTTTTTTTTTTTTACAATTATTGCTTTTGTTTGAATATTAATCTGTAATCATAAACAGAGTTGTTTTTAAAAATCTATGTATATAAATATATTACCTAGTAAAAACTTTTATGTATAGAATATATTTTTATAATCAATATTGTAGAGAAAATTAAATCTAAAGTATGATAATATACTTTATCCGTACTCACGAACTCAATAAATAAAACTCAATAATTCATTTATTTATACATAGTAAAACTTAAATTAAAAAGACAAGCCTATATTTCATTTGTTCATCTTCTATTCGATCGAATACTACATATATTAATTTTTGAAAAAAGAACGCCTACATAAATTCCATGCAATAACATTTTTCAAGGACCCATTTATTTGCAATGATATAAATTCATCTTATATTTATTAATATTGCTCATCTGAGACTTGAAAACTACTTCTTTTTTCTTTAAAAAAAAGCAACTCCATAATCATTAAGAACTATGATGTTATTTTACTTATCGCCAAGAGATTTGTCAATATATAAATATATGTACATAAAATCAATAATAGGATATAGGTGCTATAAAGAGACCTCCTTATGAAAAATATGTA
This sequence comes from Lepeophtheirus nordmannii, assembly GCA_963680855.1. NCBI lineage: Eukaryota > Metazoa > Arthropoda > Copepoda > Siphonostomatoida > Caligidae > Lepeophtheirus > Lepeophtheirus nordmannii. The sequence continues at coordinate 35,992,038 of OY804523.1, read as the reverse complement.
ATTCACGTAAGAACCTTACCATTTAATTTTTTGTTCTTAACTGTTCTATATCAGTCATAGATTGAAGACAAATATCAAGTTCTACTTCTTATTTTATTACAACGGGGTAAGGTCTTATAATTACGTATACATAGAGTTAAGGTAAAATAGGGGAGTGTAATTGCGCTTAATATATACATTTTTATTTGTCTATTAACTTAAAAGAATGACTAGACCATATAAACCACAAGAAAATATTTCGGCTTTCAGTGAATATTTATCAACTAAATATTTGAGGGTTTTTTTTTTCTATAGACATAATTGTAAATTCCACAAAGTTTTTTCAACTCATTTGACTTTTTGTTTATTAAATGTTAGTCGTGCTGTGCATAAATTTTTAGTGAACTATTATGTCTACATTTAAGTATCAAATAAATTTCAAGCTTGGAACAATTTCAAACAGCATCAAAACGGCTTTTAATTTCCAACACTTCACTTCAAAATTCAAAAATCCCATTAGACCCATTTTGCTGGAGTAAAATCCAATTGGGTCAAATGATTTGTTATTTTATAGATAGAGATGGGAATAGCAGTGTTACAAATAAAAACCATAACTCTAATAATTCCATACGTCTTATCTCTAATTGTCTTGTTCATCATTAATTATTTGCTCTGTAAATCATAACTTTTAATAAAATGATTAACATGTACTACCATAATATATAATTGATAAATATATTTCTAAATTAGATTGTTAAGGGTTTTGTGAAATAAAAAAGAATACTAGGAACAAATATTGAAATATCTAATTAGTCATATTCATAAATGAAGGTATACATATATTTTGAAAATATAAGGAAAAAATATATTTTTTTATAGTTTGATGTTATTGGGAAATAACAAGGATGTTCACCCTACAATGAGCAATAAAGGGATAATTTGTTCATATTCATTTATTTATATCATTTATTTTATATGGTCCATTGATTTCTATTTTTTTTTTAAATTAGCTTTTACAAGACTTTATACAATATTAAATGATGTTACTGTTAGAGTCATTCCATATCATATCGACAAAAAGAAGTTGAAATTTTTTTTAAATATTACCCCCAACAATACCAAAATAATTTTTATAATTTTTGATATAGAAGTTTATATTAATTATAAAAGAATTTTTGTCAATTTTCAAAAGTCATTCATGTCTTTGGGTTCCCCACCCGTGTGTTGCGTAGTAAATAATTAAAGGATTTTAAAGAAGTTTCTATCCTTTTCCTTCATAGAAATTGAAGGGAATAGGAAACTGCTGATAATTCATTTCTCTCTTGGACTTTAAGCTATTAGGAAAGGGGTTACGGGTAGCAAAAGGTTGAAAATCACTTGTTCAATGCATATACAATACAGCAATATTCTCTATAGTCTAGATTCGATCAGTTCAGATTTTGCAATAGTACGATTTTTCATTTCTAATTTTTCTGTATACATCCACAGAAACAATTACCCGAACTTCTCTAGACATTTAATCTAGTGAATATCATTCGTACGATTCGGCTCTTTTTTTAATCATAATAAACACTTGCTTTTTTATCTGTTTATGAGGAGGCCTTTCTACGAGTACCTGTCTGGTATTATATTAAAGGAATATACATATTTGAATATATATAGTAATATGCTTATTTTATTTCTTGCTTGAATGACTTTAAATATATACTTATGTATATGAAAGAAAATGAATAAAAAAATATCATATCACTTAAGTCAAGTACGATGCTTGTATTTATCAATGAATACTAAAGATATACAATATATATATATATATATATATATATTATATCATCAACATTACACGACTCTAATTATTTTTGCAGATATTACTAGAATTTTAAATACACCTTGTTTATTCTACATTATTTAATATATAGAATATTCAAATAATGAAACTTTAATGCGTTACTAGGATAAACATCTGTTGCAGTATAAGATATTTTGTTTTTTTATTTATCAGAAAAGATTAAAATGCAATTTCTTCTTCACAATAAAGTTATTACCGTTACAAGTGTTGCAAGTTGTTTGGTTCAATCTAGAGTGCGTTAAACTTTCATCAAAATAATTATGGATCTTAAAACGTTATAAATAATAACAATTAATTCAAATTTTTTTAATTTTCTAAATTTGCTTCTCCTATATTTAAAAATTTTAAATCGATAATTATGACCGTAAAATTATTCATCCATTTGATTAAAAATCCTTTAAAAGAAATACGCACAATTTTATTTATATAATAAAATAGCTAAAAGCTTATATTTAGTTGTTAAATGCCCAGTCATGTAGAAAAACACTTTAAAATTTGTATACAAAATATATGAAAAAGATGAAATTTAACGCGAAATAAGCTAAAATAATATTAGAAAATATAGTTATAAACTCGAGTTATCATATTCAACTTGTGACTCGAGTCAAATGACTTGATCAAGGTGATTCGAGTCCTTTCGAGTCACATAGGTTCACAAATAGCTCCCAAGTCATTCTCAAGTCATCATATAGTCCGACTTTAATTCGAAAATAACTCGTAAGGACTTAAGTTACCATATTTGATAGTGAATATTGATTTTTTTGAGTCGATTACGCATTTATGTTAAAAAATATTCATCAAGCCCATAATTCGGAGGGAGCCTCAAAAGGATGATGCTACCCCTAATTATAACAATATCAAGCAAAGTATAAATGAGTATACTTTGGAGTGATACTATAAAATAATATCTTCTATTCACAAAGGATTGTGGAGTGAGGCTTGAATGACGTTTTAAAGATTTATTTTGACGTACCTACATATTCTGTATACAAACTTAGTGAGCAATTTAATAATAATATTATTCCAATTGGATTGATCTATTATTAATATAACATAAGATTTTTCAGGAGCATATTTTAAAATATCTACATATTGAAAATAATTGTTAAAAAACAATTTTCACTTGAAATTATATATATTAAATTAGATGCATGGCCAAAAAAAAATCCATAAAATCAAGAGTGCTACTTGAAAAATAAAGTATTTTTTTAATCTTCTAAAAATCAAAAAAATAATAAAGGATAAAGGTACTGCCAAAAATTTGAACCAAATGATTATTCTAACGAAATAATCATGACTGAGAACGGATTTTATTAGGCCTAGTATTGAAGATGATATAAAATGAAAAAAAATGAGACAAAGCTTGCCTAAAATATATTAAACAATATTTAATATGTATAATAATATAAGTGATATCATTTTCAACCCAAATGAGGTTATAAAGGTGTTTAATCGTAGAACAGAATTATGAAATCGGTTTAACCTTTTGTTTTTCTCCTCAATTAACAATGTGACCAAATTCAATTGTAAAAACCCATATAAGATACATATATGTATGTATGATGATTTCGTAACATTGCAAAGCTTGCCAAAATATAAAAATGGTTACATAACATTTACAACGTAACAAAGAGATAAAGGTTCATTTATCTCGAAAATGAACGCATCAAAGATTATTATATTTAGTATTTTCTTTGGTATCGACCATTAGCAGTAAACGACTTTAGGTTCATGAGGGAACCACTACATAATTTAACCTTCATCATGATATATTCAATTGAGGGATGTATCATCTACATGTGCTTACATTCCAAATGAACCATTGTTTCCGAAAGGCAATGATAAGCATATAATGTACATCAAAATCCTGTGAAGTGTCAGAAATTATATATAGTTATATATACTACATTTAAAATGACAACTACAATTCTTACTTGTGCTTACTTACCTATGTAATCTACATACATCAATACCTTTGATTCTATGTATGTACATGCCCTTAGTAATTTGACGAGTCACATACTACTATCAAACCAGTTTGTGTACGTTTATGTCCATTAACAAAATACTTCTTTAAATATGTTCTAAGCTTATTGTATTAATGGTACTCTGAATAAATTTACGTACACGTATTCACGAATAGTTTTAGACTTTTAAATCATGTTGATGAGGAAGTGACGACATTAAGTGCACTTAAAATGTCAGTTGTGATCATTTTCAGATCATTCTTTTAGTTTTTGTACAAAGTATTTATGCCAAATAGGAAATGTAATTAGAACTTAGTTTATATCCTTCATATTTAATTCCCCTGTAAGCTTGCTGTCTCGAAGGATATAAGGACAAATTACGTACATAGTTATCGGCATTGATTCCTTAATACTTCTCTTTATTTCTAAATGTCAATATACCAAAGTCCGTTAGGCATATTGTAAATAATACACCAGCACACATGTACCGAGTCGACCCTGAATAAAAGCATGGTACGTTTGAGTTACATTATTGGGCGGGGTTCTTTTCGATATAACTTAATAGCAGATACATACATACATATGTATCTATGTACGTACACCCATATAAGGAATAAAATGGGATACTTTTGACTATTTGCTGTCGATCCTGTTTTTTCGTGTCTATAATTGCAGTAGAATTTATAGTTTCCGTATTATGTACATAAGTACGTAATGTGTTCCTGCTTTTTTGCAAGAAAAGGACAAATATAATAAAGATAATTTAAAAGCTATTGAGTTTCGAAGAATAATGTAGGCATTTTTATAAAATATTAAGCAGAGGCTTGCAATTGAAGTGTACAAATATGTGTATTTTTAAATAAAGATTCTTGCACGTAGTATTGTTCGTTCAAATGATAAATTTTTTAGCAGAATGACATTAAATACCGTGTGTACACCTAATAAGTATTTCGTTTATCACCTCCTTAGAAACAGTTTATAATAATAAACGACTTTCATTTTGGTATAATAGATATACTTGATAATCGGCAACGCCCTTGAATCTTGAAAATTACATGCAATGCTTTAAATCAAATTACAATGTTAAACTGATTTGTCTTTATATGCTTTTTTCACTGCCCTGATATAACAACACTTGCAGAATGAAAATAATATGTATATTCAACCAAAAACACGTAAACACATTTTTAATGAATGTGATCAAGAAAAGTTTCATTTAATATTAATATTTGTGATTATTCTCTTAATGATGTTTTTATAAGTTATAGTTACTTTCCAATAGGTATGTCAGGTATCAATTCATATAATATATAAACTGGTTTCCAAGGTCATAGCATTTTTTTTTCTCCAAACCTTTTGAACGATTATATTTTGTTACTGGCAACAAATTTACTTTTGTTGCACACCTTATGACCCTAATGACACACATATGCACGTACATAAATTAACAAATAATAATTGTATTTTATGAACCAATCCTTAAGCTTCTAGAATTTAGATCTTCATTTATGGCTATACAATCATTTTTATTTAATAATACATATTGTATATTCATAAGTATGTACATAAATATGGGTATTTTGACAACTACTTATCGTTTATTTACGTATGGATCAAAGTATACATAAGTTTATATTCATATATTTTCATGCATTCATAAAAGATAGCAAGTAATTTAGAATAATTGAAAACCGCAGTTATATAATTAAACTGGCTTGTATGACTCCCACATGAATAGTACCCCTTCTTCTACTCATACATCGTATATGTGTACGATAACTTCTTAGTTAAGGATTCTTATCGGGCGCTTGCATTTTGTTTGAAAGCTGTGGGACTCAGCTCTTGTATGCATTCCTTATTAAAACCATTTGATATAATATTCAAGGAATTATTTCAGTACAAACGTTTTGGATGACTTTTGAACCTACTCCCGCTGCCTACACCCTCAGGAGTCCCTTTAGATCAAAACAAAGACTAACATTGGAATTTGCATTAAATACGCTAGTGGACCATCTTTTTTTAAAAACATAAAATGAGTATCCTTCTAGGCTTAAATTGAAGTTGAAGTTGGAAAATATACCAAATTAACTCAAAAAAGTAGGGTCAGATTTCTCAAAAACTGTCAGAGTCTCGAAATTTTTTTTTTACAGATTTGAAATTAACGTGTAAAAAGGCATCATCTTTATTATACTTATACCCCTTAGCATTTTCGACATTTCAAATTTGTTGACCTCTGTAAATGAAAACATAAAGTATGTATATATTTACGAACATACTAATACATTTAATTTTTGCTGTACGATGTATTAAAAACAAAGATGTTTATTAATAGAATTTCTAGTGATTCCATAAAAGAATTGCCTCGAAAAGTGCTGTTCTTAAAGTTTTTTATTTTTAAATTAAATTAACTTTTTGATTTTTGTAGACTTTTTAGAAAAATAAATTTTATACCTTTTATTTGTTTGCCTCTAATAAAATCATGGGACATTTCATCGAAAAAGATAAGAAAAACAACCAAAATTAACCCATAGTTAGACAATTATGTCAGATTTCTCAACATTTCTTCCACTATGAGCAAGAAAAATAAGGCTCATAACGACTTTCTTTAAATCAAAATTTGTAAAAAAAAAAAAGATATTTTGATATTGTATTTTCCATTGTTTTATTTTCAAATCAATGAATTTGAAATTTTAATTATTGTTCTGACATTTGTAGAGTTGGCATTTATATTGTTTTGTATGTTGCATTTTACAACAATAATGTCTTTGTTTCGTTTTTCTTTGCAATTACCAACAATGATGTTAAAACTTTGTATAAATGATGACAATAGATGAGAATGTTGTATTTTTTCAAAGAGAATACACATAGTTATTGAAACATTTTACTTAGGCGCATAAATTAATTTACAAATAACAAATATACCAAAAGTTTTGTATTTAGTAAACGCATATTCACTTAAATCTATCAGTTGAGCTTAACAGTGCAAAAATTCCCTTTAGTACTCAAATATGCATTAATATGTTTGATACTATCATCATATTTATATGTATTTATAAATATATTTGTACTTTATTTTCGTATTTACCAATAATATTGACCAATTTCAGATTAATATCCAGTTATGTCTCCAACCTATTCAATTAATACTAAGTTATGACTACAACAAAAAAATTAGTTCTTTTAAGTAATTCCCATAATAAGAAAAAACAAAAAAGTCAACTGATACAACATAGCAAGAACGTAAAATAAAGATTTATTTTTATATTATGCAATTTTTGTTAATCCTAATTAAAAAAATTAAATGTTGTATGTAGCAACAATAAATGTACTTATATGGATTATGATGCATATAGGTATATGGAGTAAACTGTATTTAAAAGTATTATCCTTGCAATTATAATCCACTTTTTCCCTGGATGTTATATTATCTATGTACTTATGAAGTAAATGCAACCTGGATTTGATACTAATTTTGTTATTGTGACGTTGATTCATAAACCAGGAAAAACATTAATTCTGAAAAGAAATTATATCATCTCTTCACAAATAATATCAAGTGTGTGATGAGTGATGCATTCAGACATCAGATACAACATGTAACATAGGTGTGTGTGTGTTTTATATCACAAATGCTAAATTTCTAAAGAGGACAGATAAGACAATTTATTATCTGTATCATCATTTTGTCTAAGGGTATTTGCAATGAAATATATATAAGTATTCTCAGGTATTAGAATTAGTCACAGTTTTTAAAATAAGATTCAATTGATGAGTATAAAGTATAAAATTAACTTTTTACAAATAAGTTGGATGTGAATGTAATGTCTTTAATCTTTACTCATTTTGAACAAAGTCATACGACAACAGAAGAGTCGGGAGATTTGGAGCTTTGGAGGGACAAAATGCTTTGATAATTGGGGCTATAGGTATACAATAAATAATTAACTTCTGACCTGGACATTATTGGAGGTGCAGATTCCTTCCTCACTTCAACGGCCCTCAACAAAAATGTCCAAAAACTATCGAAAGAGAATGGTAATAAGTATTATTGCCTCAATCAGAGCAGAACATATCATCATTGATATTTAGTTTCAACTGTTGTTCAATAGGAAATGTAAAGATAAAGTTCAAACATCATTATTTTATAATTAATTACATTGGGATTATTCAAAACAACATGAAAACTCATAAACAGAAAAAATCTTCAATATAGGTATATTTAAAAGTGCTATTGAACAAAGTTCGTTTTGAAGTTATTTTTTTTTCAACAATAAGAATATACCTACCCTTAATAACCCTTATATTTTTAGATATATGACATGAAATTATAATATTTACATTTTACACATTTTTACAACTGTTTCATATATACCTAGTATATATTTTAAAATGTTTGTGCCATTGAAAATCATTACTTTGATATGAAATATTATAAACTGCATAAGGTTAAACCTAGAATTATATTTAAAAAAAGGATGGATTGATAATAAAATTATTCATGATTTACTTTAACTTTATTTTTCTCATAAATTCTAACTAATAAATTTATTAATGTAAATATCAATTATTTATCAGACAGTGGACCTAGAGTACCTATAATTAGATAAAACACATAAATTTGACAAAATAGATAAATTCCTATCAAAATAATTTATTACCAGAATATAATTTCTTAATAATATGATATCATTATGATGAAAACTTACATAGTTATCTATATAATTATTTATTTCAGGTAAAGTGGAGGAGCGATTTCCGACCTATTAAACCAAAAACTATAAATTCAAGGGTAAGTTGTTTTTATAATATTTATAAGTACTATATGTATATTTTGTGCAATTTTATTTGCATTAAATTTAAATCATTTTGTCTAAATGCAATATTTTTCTACGAATACTATATTTAAATATAAGGGTCCAATTTATAATCTTTGTCCTAGAGATTAATTTCCTTTTTTTTATTTAATAAAAGTTCTAATTAAATTTAAAAGTATCTTTCAAAATAGTAAGTAGGAAAAGTCGTTTTTAATGCAAAAAAAACCTTTCCCATCAAAAGAATCAAGAGAGATATTTTCTTAATGAGTTGTAATCAAATAATAATATTTATGACTGCATAGGGATTTGAAGATGAATAACTTTAATTGATGACACTTATCAAACTCAAATGCTCATTTTACCTTTTTAAGAGGAGTGTTTTCTAGGCAATGAATGCAATTTTTTGACAGTGTATAATTTTTGCAAAAATAGTTCAATGTCAAGGCAAAAAAAAGTCAAACATTGGTATAGCCATATAATATCATTTCGATTTATCATTATTTTTGAAATTATTATTAAAGTAAAATTAATTTAACATATGTAGAAATGAAGTCCGTGATTTTAAAGAAGTTAATACTTTCTGCCATTTTTTGTGCCTTTTCATATACCAGGAAAAACCAATGTTAAAAATTTAGCCATAACAAAAAAAAATGTATAGGTTGCGAGAGTAAAAAAAAATTATTACTCCGCTGATTAAATACAACACAGAAGTTTTTTACAAAATGAACTATAAATAATAATTGATTAGAACTAAAAATTTTAAAGCGATATGTGAAAGATATCATAATTGTTCGAATATATTTTAATTCACATTCAAAAAATGGATTCTTATTTAAAATATTTTGATTAAACTGAAATAACTTTTTTGAGTTCTACAAGTATGGTATTGGTATACATATAAAAATATTACTGATTTATGTTTATACTATTGTCTAAATCTCAATATAATGAAATAAAAGTATATAAAACGTGATTATGTAACTTAATTGCACTGATGATCTTACATCAAATGTACACCTCATTTAATTAAGATACATGAAATCGATAAATTTTATGCTCAATTAATTTTAAAGCATTGCAGTTTTGTTTTATGTGTGTTTTTTTGCATATTTTCATTCTGGTTGTTTATCTTTTTCAAAAGAAAAGGAATACTGGCTATTATTTATATTTGGTGTCAACTTTTATTATCATTTAATTTCTGATGTGACTTTAAAATTTGATAAATACGTATGAAACATTTACGGAGAGTAATTCGTGTTTTTTTTTTTTTTGGAATGTTATCATAAATACTTGGAGTGGACTATTTGCTAAATGAGCCATATCTATATATATATTTATTTACAATAAAATGAAATTGCCTTCCAACACAAACCTTCAATTGATGACTTTTAAGATAGTTTGTTATTGTGAAAGACTTAAATAGCCTATGAAATTTAATAGACCTAATTAAATTTTTTATACAAAATTTTAGGCAAGTATGTAAGATTTAACTGAATAAAGGATATAAAAAATATTTGAAGAAGAGTTTTTCTCACTTTATAAACTTCAATCCATCATCCACTCTGTTTTTAAAGGCATTTCAATTATTTTAAATGATTGATATCTTGGTTATAGCTACATTAAATTTCACACTTGATTTGCTTCCTTGATATATACTGAGAGGAAACTCAATCATGCTTAAATTATCGTCAATAAAGCCCATTACGCCATACGTTCCATGAATAAAAAAATGTAATTATTAAATTAAATTTTGTGATCGGAAACTTCGGATTTGATGATTTCCTCATATATATATATATATTGCCTCAAAAGACAATGATGGTTTTATGATTTGGGGCAAAAAATGTATTGTGCTTGACAAAATACAACCCAAAACACTATTTATATTAAGCTATAATGTATTTTGTATTCAAACAATACAAAAAAGCTTCAAGAACTTCCATTTCATTTTATAATAACTCTTTTAAATGTCATATCCTCAATGATTTTTTTACATGTATTTAAACAAATTAATCTGAATAACGTATGTTCATTTCTATAATTGATTTATATTTTAATCATACTTTCAATTATATTACGTCATTTCATTCATTAATTAATATAGGCCAAATTATCTTTTTGACAAGTACATGTATATTTCTAATCGATTGTATTCATTTGGCGGGCGAGGTATCATATAATATGTGAAACATAATTTCAAATTTATCTCAATGATACAACCATCATGCGAAAAAAAGTGTCCATACCTACGTGGATTGTATTGTTGAGAGACTTGTAAATGAAACACAAACCGCTCTTCATTTTCATACTTAACTTCATCAAGGGTACGACAAAAGTGGATATTAAAGATCATTTCAAGGATCTATGATAAGTACTGAGATGCATATTCATATAATTTATACATTGTGATAAACTATATTGATGTGCTACTAATATTTTTGAATTAAAAGAAACTAGTTACCAATGTTATGAAAAACATGACGAACATTATTACATCTGTGAAGTATAAGGTAAGATCACTTTATGAATATAATCATTGATAAGACTTCCACATAGATTTCAAACCATTTTTGAACGCTACTCTATTCCCATTATTAATTTATATTTATATAATTTAAGCTATTTTTAATCAACATTAGATACAATATATTACCATGATTGAAAGTACCTATGTACAAATGTATCCCTAACTAGTACAAATTTTTTGGAGCGTAATACAGACTATTAGGTCTGAAAAAAGAACAGTTTAACAAACTATCGTTCGATTTTTTTTCTTTAAATTAACCCTCTATGTGGTATATTTACAACTAGTTATATAGTTATAAGCTCATTATGTTATATAAACATTTATGCAGATATCTATTTTCTAAAAAATATATCTCAAGAGCAAGGAATGTTAAACAAAGTCAGAATACATAACCGTAGAAATTGGAGGGGGGGGGGTATATGGTGTGCCCCTCCAATTTTTTTGTAAGTCATATTAAAAAAAATCATGACCTAGCTAAAAACTGTTACCTATGACCCTCGAATGCCCTCTTAATAGTTTGACTATTGGTATTATAATTTATATCAAAAAACTGATTCAAAAATATTCGATTAGGCATGCATTTTGTGTTTCATTGTTCCTTTTCAATTCAATATCTATTAGCACAGATTTTGTAGGTATTAAATTTGAATCATTTATTCTTTTGTTTATTTTAAATTAACAAAACAAAACAAAAAATTAAAAGATTTTTGTAAGGTTTAATAATATCTTAAATATGGTGTAAATTTTTAATAAGTGATATAATTAAATTTTAAAATCCATTTAAGAATGATTTATTTCAAATTGACTATTATACACAATTTTTGTATACTTTTTTAAAATTTTGCTTCTTTAGAAGATTTATTATTTGCCATCTTATTGCAGTATTTGGGATTTGACATAGATACTCCTCCATTGTTTCGAGCGTATGAATCAAACATATATCCAGGCGTTCAATCAATAAAACGACGCAGAATGAGCGCCGAAGATAAGTCAGAAACATTGAGTATTGTATCGAGCAATCGATCTACTATCAACATATCCTCTGACTCTACAGAAAGAATGGAAACTCCTCCTATTGCAACTTCTCCACCAGTTACAGTTACAACCTCAACAAATGGAATCGAAAATAAGGGGTTTGTTGAGGATGAGAAGAAAAATGTTGAGTTTGAGGCAGTGAATCTCGAATTAGTTGATCTAAACAAACCATCAACACCCCTCTCTGAACCAAGAGTATATGCTCCACCTCCACAGTCTCAACCTGCCGCCACTCAGAAGTTTTCTGATTATTATGTTTCTGTGAATGAACATAAAAAAGGCTTAAGGTATGTAGGTATATAACTCTCTTCAAAAAGACTACATCGATTTTGAACAGGGGAACATTAGGGTTTTGTTTACCTAAAGGGTGGTTTTACCGTATGCATGGCCTGAGACAAAGAAATTTTGGATTAGAGTAAATATAAATAAATAAGGGTGTATGACCTAGAGCATTTGCATCCGATTAAAACCCCCATTAAAACCTGCTCTTTCTGGGGAAGAGCATTCTGGAAATATATGCATGTGTATAAAGGTTCATAGATATTGTCTTCATTAGCAACTACGCTCCTACTTTTGAGTACTCTTTCTTGTAATTAATTAACAAATTAAAAAATTCGCTTTCAGAGGTGAAAAACTATATGTAACTAAGGACAGTCGGCGAGGTCGTGGATGCAAGCGTTATTGTTGTGCTCTTTTAGTTCTTCTTGTTATTGCAGCAACTGTAACAATAGCAAGTCTGGTAGGCAGTAAGTTCAATATTACGGTTTTACCTGAACTTTTAATTTGATATTCATGTTTCATAGCTGGAATAATTGATACTCAACCAAAATTCAAAGGTGAAATAAATAAGTCAGGTCGGTCTAGGGACTTGCCACCTACAAATGATTCATTAATATCCGAACCCAGACCAGTTATTGATAATGATATAGGAGATGATAAAATTGAAGCTAAAGAAATACTCCCAAAGGATGCAGTACCTAATGTTCTTGAGGGCCAGATGGGTATCAATAATGTTGCATGGGACGATAGGCTGCGCGATTCAACAAATCCATTTTTTAGTGATATGGCTCAAAAAGTAGAAAAGGCTCTATATTCTGTCTTTATATCACCTATGAAAGAAGAAAGAGCAGATTTTTTCATCAATGTCAAGAAATTTGAACGGAAAGATGGAGTTACTCCTCACTATCGAGTTGGATGGGAATTGAAAGATAACTCCTTTTCTGATGGAGTAGAGCTAATCACTAAAGAAGAAATGTCTGATATGATGATGAAACATCTTAAGTCCAATAATGGAAGATTAAATAATGTATTTGATGTTCCGATGGAGTCTATTAGAGTTAAAAGTAAGATTTGAATCTATTTAATAAATGTTTTATATTTGTTCAATATCAATCCTTTTTGTAGGGGTTGCTGACGATAAATGTGACACAATGCAATGTCACTCTTTTTGCTCCTATGATTATCCATCAAATGACTTTAAATGCGGATGCTCACAAAGTTTTAAGCTTGCTGAAGACGGCAGAACTTGTATTGAAGGTAAAAGTAATGTTACTATAATTGTTATATCGTATAATTTACAAATGACACTTTCAGATTCAACAGATCCTACCTTTAATGTGAACCTGCTTAGCTCCTTTGACTTTCCCTCAGATGCTGAAAATAATAAACAAGATATATTTGGAGTTGATACAACTGTTTCAACATTAGAGACTACTAAACATGAAAGCAGTTCTCAAAAGTCAACCATCGATGTAGAAAGTGATGATAATGCAAAAGTTCCAAGATTATTAAA